>BSUD01000007.1:37589916-37601151 GCA_033239045.1 Fagopyrum esculentum
CAAACATATAAAGCACACACCACTCATGCAAACACCCAATATAGGGATGGTAGCTAAGTAAGTCCTACGGACTTACCTCAACCTCGTACAAACTCAACCACGATCACCTCTACATTGGAGGGACAACACGGCCTATAAAAAGGCATAAAGAGATATATCAACCTCTATTCATCAAAGGGGTCACACCTAGACCCAAAGGGATCCATAAGGATCATACTCAATCTATGAGCCTCACAACCAACTAAACCTCAATATCTCAACATAACTCACAATTCCTCAAATCTCAAGGTAGTATGTAATCAACATTCTTCAATCTCAATTTTAATCCTAATTTAATTAATTAACCTTTAATTAATTAGATTTTGCCAGAATGACGTTTTGCCCGCAGGCAATTTCTAAACCCACCTGTCATCAGATTTCATCAAACAAGAATCCATAATCACCAGAATAATATAACGACCATAATGGAATTTCTAATTGTCCTATTTGACAAGCCTAAAGTCAATTTAGGCCAAATCGCAGTACGGAAAACGAATAAATTCATAACTTATTCGTTACTAACCCAATTGACGATCTGAAAGAAGATTCGGAATCACAACGACGCAGGCTACGCATGGACAACATCAAATTCATCGGAATCTGAGCGACGGAACCGTCCTGGTGTCATATATGCTCGACCAGCCCTCCATATACTCGGAAATGCAGAAACTCGGTACCGTTATGAAGAGAATGAAGAGAGGAATCCAGAAACTCAAACGGAATTGAAATCGGATTAGAAACGGAGAGTAGATTTGAGTTTGAAGGTTGAGAGAAATCAGAGCTTTTACGAGAAAACGTGAAAGGAAATGAATTAATAAAGGATTTTCCGCTATTTATAGTGAAGACGATAGTTATCCTTTAGTAAAGTCGATAATTATCCTTTAACCGATCCAAAGGCGGGTCGAACCTCTTTCTCCAAACTTCTCGAGATTGGAACATTAAATCTGGAATATTGTAGGGATAATTATTACACAACTGCCTCGGAAAACGTGTATTCCTAAGCCGTCTTTCTTAGCCGTTAAGAAACGAAATAGCGACTCTTTTGGCCGTTTTGCCTCTCCATGTTATTTCATATCTAAGACATATCCGATGTCCTGATCATTTCTCTCAACTGCATTTTTATTAATTGGAGCTCCCAAATGCTCCAAATAACACTGGAGGGTAAAAATAATTACCCGGGGGAAAAAGTAAAAATTTCCCCAAACGTCCAAAATTACGCCAGGAACATAACGGTGGGACTCATACTCATCACTTGGGAAATCTTCGCAAGTTATATGTCAATTACTATCAACGATTAAGTTAGTCAACATTAATTAGAATTTGGAAATCCTAGCTATTACATCACACACCCCTAAAAAAAAGTTTCGTCCCGAAACTTGAACAATTCCCAAATCCTCTCGGACCCATACGCCGAGGTATAACTCTCACTCTTTCTATCGGAGGTATCACATCTCCGTTCAAAAGATCACAACCTATAACAATCTATAACCTCAAGTATAAACATGGTGGAATCATCACTCCAGGAAACAGGGCCATAACGCTACCCAAAGGCGTAGAGGAATCACGTCTCTCGCCATACCACATCACAAGGCATAGAGGAAGCACATCTCTAGCCAAAACATATCACATGTATAGAGGAAATACGTCTCTAGCCAACCCATAAACATATACATCGCATGGAGGAATCACATCTCCACTGAACTATGTCCATCAAGGTAGCATGGAGGAAAGAACCATCTCCAGCTGAATCCTAATCCCACTCAAATAGCATGGAGGAAAGAACCATCTCCAACTATAAATATGATCATACTCGGGTAGCGTGGAGGAAGTAATCATCTCCAGCTATAGCATACAACACGCTAGCACATCAAGATCTACTAAGATCATAAATCACATCACAACTAGCATAGAATAACACATCAAGGCATATAAGCACATAAGCACATAAGAACAACATTCATCAAGATAGCACTAAGATATACTCGTGCTCCCACAAATGGGTATGTCCTAACATATACTCTGGATAGTCCCTCAAGGCACTTTCCTAAGTCTCTCACATAGCCTCTTCAGGTCTTCATCTCGACCATCATATCCTCAATATGGGAATGTCTTTCGAATGCAAGCGTTTCATATCTCATCCCAAGAATGTAATCGAATGCTCAACAAAAGTGTGGTTGGACTCAACCACCAAATCATCGTAACTCACAAGGTGTTTCGAGTCTTGTATATACTTCCTCAATTGAGACATCAGAAACACTGGGTGAACATCCACCAACTTCAGAGTGAAAGCTAAATATCATGTTGCCTTCACAAAATTGATCAAGATCTCAAGTAACCGACATATTGGAAATCAGTTCCCTTTCCATATTAACACGTCTAACGTCTCGGAGCTGAGATACTTACAGCCGGACATGAACTCTCGCTTGAACTTTAGAGGTTAACGCCTCTTGTCTACATATAGTATTTGGCGACTCTGTACAACCAGCATTCTTCCTTCAATCAACGTTACTTGAACTATAAAATCCTGAATCTAGTCAGGTGTTACTCCACTACTACTGCTAGATCACTTCTAGCATAAGGATATACGACATCTATGTCTATATATATTGCCTCATAGGGCCATCCCAGAAAGATGCACGTCCTTCATTGTTATATAATAAACTCATTAATGGAAGGTAATATAACCATCCACGTTTCCAATTCGACTTACAACTTATAATAGATCTTTAAGATCTAGATGATCCTCTCTAACTGACCATCTGTCAGGGGGTGAAGTGTAGTCATGAAGTACAGACTCGTCCCCAAAGCAGTCTGAATCTGCTGCCTAAAATCTCAAAGTAAAAACATCCATCTCGATAACAAAAATGATCGTTCTCGGTATACCATGGAGTCTCACTATCTGTCTAGTGTACTCCTTAGCCAATTCATTCACTAGCCACGTCCTTCTGATAGAAATGAAACGTGCCGGTTTCATTAATTTGTTACCAACAATCCAAATAACATAAATCTTCTACTAGCTCACAATCCCATAAAAAAGTCCATAGAGATGTCCTCCCAAATTTTACTATTGCACTGGTAGTGGGTAGGGCTTATCTCTAGATCGGAAATACTCTATCTGGACCTGCTAACAGGTCACACACTGTATCACAAATCTGGTTATATCGGCTTCATACAATATAATCGTCTCATCTCGTGGTACATCTTACTCGTACCTGAATGTACTGAATAAGGCGTACAGTGGGTATACCATAATATTCTATGTCTCCATCTGCATCAGCAGATACACAAAAGTGGTCATGACTCTTCATCAGTCCATCTACTCCCATGGAGAACTATGGTGCCTCAGTACGAGACATCCTTTCTCTAAACCTTGTCAAGGTCGAGTAGGTCTCCTGCTTCCGTTGGACCTCATCCAACAGACCAGGTAGAACCTCCGAGGTATAACTGGGTATCCTCATCAAGGAACTGATTGTCCAACTCTAGCCAAGCTAGATTTCTCTGAAGCTGAAGCTGAACTATCTGTCTCACAATCATCTTCTCTTGGAGCGTCTTTCCGTTCCAGTTGTCGGTGACAACGTTCAACTTCTCGGAATGATATGGAACCTCTAGGTCAAAGTCTTGATGAACTTAAGCTCTTAACACTAGCGGTTATTCAACCCCTGTTGCATAAAATATACTTCAGATTTCTATGATCTATAGAAATCTGACACGAAGATCACATCGGTACGGTCTTCAAAACTTAAAGGCTTGAACTACCACTACTAACTCTAAATCATGAGTCGGGTAGTTCTCATTATACGTCTTCAACTGTAGACCCACATATCCATAACTCCACTCCTCTGTATTAATATGCGTCTTAAACTTACTTGGGATGTATCACCGTAAATCACGGGATCCCAAAAATCTTCTGACTATAACAGAATGGAAGCAAAGGTCAAATGCCTCCTCAACTCTTCAAAACTTAGACACACTGCTTTCATCACGTAGTTATGGTGGTCTTCTCAAAAGACTCGCAAATGAATACGTAATCATATAAAATCCTTCCTCAAAGCATTGGTAGCAATCGGTTGAGCCAAGAAAACTACGTATCCCTTAATGTTCATCAGTATCTCCCATGTTACAACATACTTAGTTCTCGCCAGGTCAACCATGATCCCACTGGCAGAGACAACATGGCCTAAAAAGGCTACCACTGGCATCTCAACTTACACTTAGAGAGCGTAGAATACAACCCTCTATCTCTCAAAATTTGCAGAACGGTCCTCAGACGATCGGTCTACTATTCTCTACTATGAGAGTATACCGACATGTCATCAATGAAGTCCACCACCAACTAATCAAGGAAGTCGATGAAGATACTGTCCATCAACTCCATAAAAACTACTAAAACATTCGTCACCAAATGACATCACTACAAACTCGTAGTGTCCATAACGGGTATGGGATGCTATCTCATACACATGCTGCTCTCTCATCCATGACTAGGGATATCTTGAGCACAAAGGAATCCTGAAAACACAATTGCTTCTTGAAGCTAACTCATCAGGTCGTCAATACGGAACATGGAACCCACTAGGGTAAAAGAAGCCCGTTTCAGTCAACTTTTCAAGTTATCAGTACAATATCTCAACAAGCACCATATAGTGTAGCTTTCCTATTCAATCTTGTATCATACTTCAACTCAATAAAAATGTCCACACTTCGCTGAGGAGGCAACTAGACGGTTCAGTAACACATCTATAAACTCATAAACAACTGGAATACCTTCCAATGTTGGACTATCTCGCTCCTTCATGGTATAACACTAGAAGGCGTCATATCCCTGTGCTATCAGCTCGCTACTCGTACAGTCTTGATAACAAACCCGTCTCTTCAAAGGTATTAACCTCAGAAGACCTCTATTTAACTCAACTCAGTAAAGACTATAATAGTCTTACTATTAAAAGCTAACACCACATGATATCTATTCATCCAAACCATACACATAATGACTTCCTCATGCACCTACGACATGACAAAGAAATCTACAACCATACAAGGGTCCCTGAAATAAGGGAACAAACACGCATCTCACGGGTATCTCAGATCCAAAAAGGTAATCTTGTAAAGGAAAATCCACCTTCTACTATATACAAAAAGTCAATCATTAACGCATGCATCGAAAGACATGAAGTGCATAGCACTCACAACAAGCAAAACTCCACCAGGTAAACCATTAACGAGAATGGTACCTATAACAACTAACACTCGTAGCTCCACTACATATCATCACTCAATGTCAGATCCATGCTCCTAAGGTATCACTGAGGTCATTACTATAGCCTCCACTTCCACTCTTTCTGCATCGGAAAGAGGAAGGTCTTGCTGGGAAGAAACACCACCGTGCTGATAGAAAAGGGCTAGAAGGCCTAGCTCACCACAAGGGAAACAAGCTATCAGTGCCAAAGGGCACACAGAACGCAAATTATCTGGATAGCCACAACTGAAACATAATCATCCCATCCTTGCAACTTGTGCAACTGAAGGGTAACTCAACCTTCGTCGTCCACCTGGAATGATCTCACTCTTGAAGGGAACCTGTAAAGGCAATGTCTTGCCCTGTCGACAAAACTTCGCTCTATGCCCTGCTTTACCACACGTAAAGCATATGATGGGCGCCTTTGGGCACACAGCTCGCTAGTGTCCCAACTTCCACGCAATTAAAACACTGTAGTTCCTTGCTAGTCATCTTCATGGCCAAAGGATCACTAGATTGGCCTGATATTGGACTTGGTTCACCATTCATCATCTTTGCTTCTCCATTAACTGATTCAGTCCATTGCTTCTTTCCGGATCCAGAAGCTTCAGTTGATCTCACAATTATTGGTAAATCCGGTGTGGATCTACCCGCTATCACCGCTTCATATACTTGTTACATATATTCTTGAAACTCAAATCTACTCGTGGAGACACTATCAGCCTCTTCAAACTTGTTCTCTGTCATAGGCGAAACAACAACGAAAACTGGTCCCTGACTTATCACCACTGGAGGAAGAGGGGTGTGCTCCTACCTCATCCCACTACAGATACTACTCTAGTCTGAGTCATCTGTAGGATATACGCACCTAATCTTATAAGGCTATATATATGCCATAGGTATCGATATGTATATAATACATCCACATAATCCATAGTACACACAGATATATATACATATCTACGCTGCAGAGATCCATGGCAGAGGTGACGACTTCTCGTACATTCTATCCCAAAACCACACTTAAAACCAAAACCTTTGAAAACGTCAGATCCCATGTGGGCTCTGTTTATTTTACCTATCAAACCTCATTGTAGGTAGCAAGTGTCATTGTTGTCAACCTGGGCTCTGATACCAACTTTGTAACACCCCGAATCCGCGGGACTCGGGATGTCACATTGGGCTAGGATCTCACAATGGATCCTGACCCTAGCCTGACAACAAGTTCACTGGACCTTACAACATGGCACTGACAGATATAAAACAAATACATAAAACAATATAAACTGTACAACCCAAAGTAAACAACAACATAGCCGAGTATATAAAACGACAACCTCACACAGGAGGTACAAAAGAACATCCTCACGAAGGAGGGGAACACAACAAACCCAAACCAACCACCTAATGTACGAGAGTCCTCGGCCTGTCACCCTGCCAGATCACCCAGTAGCGCCTAACCTGTAAACATCTACAACACGGTATGAAACCGTTAGCTAACAATACATATATGAGGTAATGCATAAGCACAAGCACAATCATGAAAGATAAACACATCAGCATGTTATCACACATTTACCCATTTATTATCTTTATATAATAACCATTCACTCAAAAACCATATATATATATATAGATAGATGAAAGTATGTGACACGAGGACCGATACATCCCCGCCTCTGAGTACAATGTCCAGCTGTACGAGTATCGGTCACACAATCCGTGTACCCTATGGGAGTGGATTGCGCCCTTCCTGTAAACCAGTCTGGCCTGACATCAGAGAACCTCCCAGACTCCACGGCGGGATGAAAGGGAAAGGTTATCACAGCCACGCAATGGGGCAGTCAATAGAACATAGGTCGATAAAAACGACAACTCATGCTATCATAGCAAACATATAAAGCACACACCACTCATGCAAACACCCAATATAGGGATGGTAGCTAAGTAAGTCCTACGGACTTACCTCAACCTCGTACAAACTCAACCACGATCACCTCTACATTGGAGGGACAACACGGCCTATAAAAAGGCATAAAGAGATATATCAACCTCTATTCATCAAAGGGGTCACACCTAGACCCAAAGGGATCCATAAGGATCATACTCAATCTATGAGCCTCACAACCAACTAAACCTCAATATCTCAACATAACTCACAATTCCTCAAATCTCAAGGTAGTATGTAATCAACATTCTTCAATCTCAATTTTAATCCTAATTTAATTAATTAACCTTTAATTAATTAGATTTTGCCAGAATGACGTTTTGCCCGCATGCAATTTCTAAACCCACCTGTCATCTAATTTCATCAAACAAGAATCCATAATCACCAGAATAATATAACGACCATAATGGAATTTCTAATTGTCCTATTTGACAAGCCTAAAGTCAATTTAGGCCAAATCGCAGTACGAAAAACGAATAAATTCATAACTTATTCGTTACTAACCCGATTGACGATCTGAAAGAAGATTCGGAATCACAACGACGCAGGCTACGCATGGACAACATCAAATACATCGGAATCTGAGCGACGGAACCGTCCTGGTGTCATATATGCTCGACCAGCCCTCCATATACTCGGAAATGCAAAAACTCGGTACCGTTATGAAGAGAATGAAGAGAGGAATCCAGAAACTCAAACGGAATTGAAATCGGATTAGAAACGGAGAGTAGATCTGAGTTTGAAGGTTGAGAGAAATCAGAGCTTTTACGAGAAAACGTGAAAGGAAATGAATTAATAAAGGATTTTCCGCTATTTATAGTGAAGACGATAATTATCGTTTAGTAAAGTCGATAATTATCCTTTAACCGATCCAAAGGCGGGTCGAACCTCTTTCTCCAAACTTCTCGAGATTGGAACATTAAATCTGGAATATTGTAGGGATAATTATTACACAACTGCCTCGGAAAACGTGTATTCCTAAGCCGTCTTTCTTAGCCGTTAAGAAACGAAATAGCGACTCTTTTGGCCGTTTTGCCTCTCCATGTTATTTCATATCTAAGACATATCCGATGTCCTGATCATTTCTCTCAACTGCATTTTTATTAATTGGAGCTCCCAAATGCTCCAAATAACACCGGAGGGTAAAAATAATTACCCGGGGAAAAAGTAAAAATTTCCCCAAACGTCCAAAATTACGCGAGGAACATAACGGTGGGACTCATACTCATCACTTGGAAAATCTTCGCAAGTTATATGTCAATTACTATCAACGATTAAGTTAATCAACATTAATTAGAATTCGGAAATCCTAGCTATTGCAATACGGTCACTTTCTTTTTCTTAAGAAAATTCGAAAATAGATGCTCTAACTTTTTGTATATAGTTTTTGCGGAAAGAAAAGAGATTTTGGGTACTAGACAAACCAATTAGTTTGAGAGGCTATTAGAAAGGCATATTAGAGGTAGGACCAAAAACTAGAGCATTCTGTATCCGTTGACAATGGAAATCCCTCCTGATAAGGTCTTCAACAATCAGGAGGATAACAACAACACCGCTAGTAGGAGACAACTGACCTAAAGACAATCAACCATCGAGTTGACTTTTAGAGGATATGCTTGATACAAACTTCTTCAAAAGAGTGGATAAGGAATCTTAGACCTACAATCATGATTTCATATTGCCAAAGAGGTTCCCAAATACCCAATATGCAATTGATGATACTGAGTTATTGTCTTCAATCTCGATTTTTCTCTATCCTAGTTCTTTAAGGTTTGTCGGGTCATCTAGAAGGTTTTATAAGAGACATTGCCTTAGTTTCGAAAATTGATAAGCTTGAGAGTTTTCCATACCCTTTCACAATCTCATAGCATCTGAACATATCCCGAATGATAAACCAAAAGTTGAGGGTCCATTACATAACTTTGAGCCATCGAAATTCAACTTGACAAATTCACACTCATGTCTTTCCAAAGAGAGATTATTTTCTCCTTTTATTGCTTGGACTTGGAATATGGTGATCTTATATCTATTAAAGTATAAACCTCTATTGCCACGTGTCAACGCCATATTTCTCGAAGCCTAAAAAATTATTTTAAAAAGTGATTTCTAAATGTTAATATAAATTGGAAATTGATTTCTAAATTTTTTAAAAAAAATATTTAAATAAATATTTTTATAAAAATAGTTTTTTAAACTTTTACGGATTTAATTTACCAACAAGCATATCTTAACGAATCCATTTCAAAATTTTAATTAATTAGAAGATATAAATACTTAAAAGAGAATTAAAAATCATAATAATGATTATAATTTCATTCTCCGGATTTTTATTTTGCAAAAATATACATATAAATTTCTAAATATTAAATATTTATTAATACTCAACCCGCACAAAGTGCGAGTAATACACTAGTTACCATTATCCAACAGTCTTTGCATTTTAATCTAACTAGTAATTGGATGCCACATAAAATCATTGATTTTGTTGATCATGTGAAAGTTGGCTGAAAGTTGGCTAAATAAGATAGTTTGGTTTCTAAAGTGTCAAATGGACCACCAAATAATAAACACAATTGTTGAGTTCTATGGTCTTAACTTATCCCTTAAGTTGTTTATTGTTTTTGTGGGGGAGTTATAGTTCCACACGGTTGATTTAATATAATTGATAGCATCCGACATAATTTCAATGATCGTTTGCAACGTGAAAGAGAATTTTAACAATAGGTGGTCAAGATCTTCAAGGTTGTCTCAAAGCTAATACATAAAAGCTAGCTAAGTAAGTCTAGAGACTTACCTGTCTCAAAGCTAATACATAATAACTAGCTAAGTAAGTCCGGAGACAAACCTGTCTCAAAGCTAAAATCGACAATAACTGCTCTCAACTTCCCGTAGGAAGGTACTCAACGCCTGGTCAAACAAAGACACAATATCAACACCTCTCTCAGAAGCTAGAAGTCCTTAGACTTCTAGTCCTAATGATCTTCACAAGATCATACAACTCGTAAGCTAGGATAACACTCCTAGTCTCCAGGATCCTATAAGATGAACATATTTATGCTAGGATACCAACACATGCTCATTGTCCTACTAGGTCATTCACCATGGTCATGCTAGAATACAACTGCTAGCCTTGAGGATTCCAAAAGGTCATACAACAACATACCAATCCATCGACCATTCATAACTCCCTAAGGTCCAAACCACTAAGTGGCATTCACTTCTAAGTTAAGCTAAGCCAACCTAATTATGATACTAAGATGAAGGAAGGATCAATAGCTCAAGAGATCGAGGACCTACTGGTGAAAAGACGCGACCGCGGAACTCAGAAGGCGCGATCTCAGGAAGGAAGGAAATGGCGCGACCACAGATAGTCAGCCGCACCCACGGGTAGGTTGAGGCGCGGTCGCGGTCAAACTCCACAACCGGCGAATTTTTTAAAAACTTTTTTTGTAAAAAATATTAATTTTTTAAAAAAAATTTTTGTAAAACTTTTTGTAATTTTTCTTGTGAATTTTTCAAAATATTTTTTGGGATTTTTTTCTAAATTTAAATAAAAAAGTCAATTTTTTAAACCTAAAAAGTTTTTTAAAAAAATCACAAAAAAAAAACTATTTTTTTTAAAATTAAAATTTTAGAAATACATAGTTACAAAGATTATAATTTAAATTATAATAATTTAAAAAAAAACTTATATTATTTTTACATTTTTATGTTATTAACTTGATTTAAAAAAATAAAATCCACATCACACAACTATTCCATTTGACATGTATAATTTCGGTTGCCACGTCATCCTAACATTTTTGCTGAAAAAGTAAGACATATTATATTTGTTAAATACGTTAATAGTTTGTATCGCTTCTAGTAATTTTTAAAGTTGATATTATTTTTGGGTTGAATGTTGATAGTTTATATTATTTTTGGTTATTTTATATATATATATATATATATATATATATATATATATATATATATATATATATATATATATATATATATATATATATATATA
>BSUD01000007.1:37601282-37707333 GCA_033239045.1 Fagopyrum esculentum
TTTTTTTTGGGATTATAATGCTTATTGGTGTATTAAAAATTTTATTTTAATTAATTATTTTTGGACTATAAATCTATTAGTTAATTAGTTAATTTTATTTTTAATTATTAAAATTACAAAAGATTTATGTGATCTACAAGCTAATAAACTTAACATAATTAAACAAAAATTTAATTAATATAACGTGGTCTATATCTACAAGATAAAAAAATTAACAAAAATTTAATTTAATTCAAAATTAACTTCAAAGTCCGATAACTATTATCTAAAAATTAATAAATCGAACGTTTTTAATATCTTTTAATATCATTTTATAAATATTTATTTAATAATAAATTGATTTGGTTGTTAAGGTGATTTGGTTGTTAAGTTGATTTGGTTTCTATAAAATTATTATTTTAATAATAAAAGATTTTATAGTTTAAAAAATAGTGTAAAAAATAAAGATTTATTGGCTTTAATTGTGGGAGCTCAATTTCAAAAATCCTGCGTCCACAGCGCGCCACGTCATCAATCCGTGCTCTGTTTTAGTAAGTACTAGTTTTGTAAAATCCGGAATTTTTATTCCGTCTTCGTACGTTAATAAATAGATCTCGATCTATTAATTCATATCCGTCTACTTAGTTAGACATATTAGGATGAAAATTATCATTTTATGTAGACTTCTTTCACATAAAATGATGGAACTTTTTATAAGTCTATCATTTTATGTGACTTACCTTCACATAAAATGATAGAACTCGTAACTAAACCTAAACTGTAAATATTCCGTACCCGGTTATTCCGCACATTAATTTCGGATTCTCGATTTCGAACTACAATTAATACCGGGCTACGTCTACCTTCGTCCAACAGCTCAGTCCGGGAGCTGCTTGCCCAGCAGCCCAGCAGCTTGTCCGCTCCAGCCAGCAGCCCAGCCTTGTCCGCTCCAGCCAGCAGCCCAGCTGCTTGTTCCCTAGTCCGCCTGCTTCAGCCAGCGCTGCTCCAGCCCAAAAGCCAGTCCAGCCCAGCTGCTTGTCCGCCAATCCAGCCTCTGTAGCCCGGCGCCCAGCTTGCCAATCTTCAGCCTTCCAGCCCAGCAACAGCACAGCTCCAATGCCAGCAGCCCAGCCCAGCGTTGCCTGCTCGAGTACAGCCCAGCGCCCTCCTCCAGTCCAGCGTCCATCCCAGCCAGAAGGGTTGCCGCTTTACCTGCTCCAGCTCAGCAACGCTCCTTCCTTAATCTGCTGCATAACGGCTGTGTTAATTAGGAACGAGATCCATAACTGACTTATTTCCACGCCAGAATATCTTCTGCTGATCTCCTCCCTATGCGTTACACATCTCCATCCGTCCAGATTCAACAGCAACACGTAAACCTTCTGCACACACCCAGCAGCGGCAGGAGGTAAGTGCAGCAATCTGTTCTTCCGTCTTCACCTTATTTTCTCTACCGACCCTCTCTCTTACTCGCTAGACTGTTGGCGCTTTGACAGCCTGTTGATTGCACTAGGGACGTTCTTGCACCACTGCTGAGATCGAACGATTGATACACTAGGAAGTACGTACAATCTCCTCTTCGTTTTCCTACTGCAGTGCCAAGTAAGTATAGCCGGACCATTACCCTCCCGAGTACATACCTAAACAGTCGAGTTTGACTTGTCCTAAACAAACTGCAGGTATCTTAGATCACCTTCTGAGATCCGGGTAGCAAGGTCTAGGAATTTTGCGAGCACAATAGCACTCCTAAACCACTGCAACGAGGTAAGCCATGTGCAATAGAGTTTTATTGCTTCCTTTACAACTAGGTTGAAATGTCTCTAGCTCTCTTAATTCATAGTATTGTTTAGGTTGCTGTAGTTCGACCTTAAGCATAGATAAAATAGTGTTAAGTAGCTGCTGGGAATTTCACATAAAATGATAAGACAAAAGGCTGCTGTAATTCATTTATTTTTCCTTCAGCTTTTAGGTTCCGAACAGCCATCTTGTCGATCAATTATAAAACGTTTGGGTAAAGATCCACCGTTGAATTTTGGATATGTTGTAGACGGATATGTTTAGTTTAGCATATTAAAATTTGGAGAGAAATGAACGGTCGGATTGAAAGTTATGAGCTCCCGAAGTTAGGTAGTTGAGCAGTTTTAATAAACTTAAAATTTAGCTAAGTATAGGAAAGTAGAGTGAAGAACCGACTTTGGGAATTATTATATAAATATCGGCTGAACAGTTTGGAGAAGTTCTTTCTTCTAAGGCTAGATAGAACCTCATAGATGATCTAGATATTTAATTCGGAAATTTTATAAGCTGTTAAGAATTTTATATTTAGAGCCGAAGTTGAACCTCTTTCGATTCTTCCGGAAAATAGAAACATAAGAAAAATGTCAGTTTCGCACCTAATAAAATTCTAAGAGTTAGGATATAATTTTAGAACTCCAAATAGGAGTTGGACATGAATTTTAGAGTTTTCGAGAAGATCGGAATCAAGGGTAAAATGGTCATTTTACCCTAAAACTAATACTGTAACTAGTACGTCTTAATACTTTTGATCTTAGAAGTTTTAGACTTCTATCTACGTGAAAGTGTGCTAATACACTTATCGCCTTTGACAGGCAACTGAGTGGATACAGTTACAGAGCGAGTGGTTATTAAAGAGTCGAGCGTTATAACAAGTAAGTCCTTTGGGCTTACTTAGCTGACTACTAAATATGAGTATAAATGATGATGGTGGTGTGTGATTGACATGTTAGAAAGATAGGTTGTGATATATAATTACCGACCTGTATTTTTGGCCTAAGAGTAACGGGCGGTGGCATTCCGCACAGTAGCTCGCAGGACGCTAGGGGTTTCTTTCGGGACTAGTCCACACATGGTTTGTAGTGATGCTACCAAAGGAAGTCAGCTAGACCTACACCAGTTGGATAAGGAACGGAGGCGAGAACTAATAATAGTTCTCGTGCCACAACTTAAATTGAATAATGTGAATCACTTAAATAATAGATAATAATTGGTTGTGTGCCAGCATGATGTTTGTTTACTTTTGTTTCTGCTTGTGTTTGTGCTGTTATCATTTTGCTTATATTTGGTTAGTTAGCTAACGGTTGATATGTTGTTTAGATTTGACACAGGTTAGAGCAGATGCCGAGTGATCCAGATGGTAGTGGTCAGCCGGGGTGTCGTACTTTAGGACGTTTTGCAGTTTTTGCATTTGTGGGTTTTACAGTTGAACATCGTTTCCTTTCGTACTTTGTTTTATTACTTTTCCGGCTGTAGTTGATCTGGTCACATTCATGCATTGATAAAAACTATTTTATGATTTTTAGTTTTTCCTTATCTGTGCCTTGTTGTAAGATCATGTTAAGTTGTTGTGAAACTAAGGTCGGGACTCACTGTGCGGTCCTAACCAGTAACTCCCTAAGTTGTAAAATTTGGGGTGTTACAACATGGTATCAAAGCTCTAGGTTGGCAACAATGGCACTTGAATCTTCTAAAAAGGTCGTATAAGTAAATAAACAGAACCCGAAAGGGTCTGAGTTTTCCAACGAAAAATTTTGGTTTTAAAATGCATACAGAGTCGGGTTGGGATAGAAAGTACGGACGACCACCACTACCTCTACGGATCTCGGTAATCTTAGAATAATTATGGACTTGTACTGTTATGATAGATTAGCTAGTTTGTAACTGTAGTTATTACTATTCGTGCAGATGGCACGTACTAGGGCTGCACAAGTGACTGGTCGAGGTAGGGGTCGCCCCCCCTTCCCCCAGTCAGACAGGATCGAGCTGATAGCACCCCTACTGTTAGAGGGCGTGGTCGTGTGGGTAGACCTCCACTAGGAAGAGGTCGAGGACGAGTTCCTCGAGATGACCCACCTGCAGCAAGCGTACCAGAGGTTGCTATAGAGGAAGTAGCTGAGAGTGTAGGCCCCGAGGTCAGACCTGTGACCGCCGCTAGGTCTGGAGCGCAGGGAGCTCGTTCTACTGAGTCGGGACGTGTCTCTATTGGAGCATCGGAGTATAGGGAGTTCAGAGCCTATGTTGAGCGCAAGGAGGAAGCTGCCAGAGTGGAGAGGCTTACTCAGGTACCACCAATGGAGCCGGCTAGGTCAGCTCAGGTGACACAGGGAGTGTCTCAGGTGCCGGCTGTATCTGAGAGGAGGGCTGATGTTGATAGAGCACCTACTGGGGTCAGAGCACCGAGACCGGATGAGTGGTTGAAGGCTTTCAACTCTCAGAAGGTCCCCTCATTCAGCGGAGAGATAGGGCTAGAGGTGGAGCACTGGATAGGGAAGATTGAGACTGCTTTGGAGGCAATACGTTGCCCCGTGGACCGGCAGGTGGATTTGATACAGACCTGCTTCACAGATGATGCTCATTCATGGTGGCGTACCATTCGTGGCCGAGTCACCAGCTGGGAGCAGATGAAGAACATTGTTAGAGACAGGTACTGCCCCGTTTCGCTGAGGAGGGAGAGATTCCAGGATTTCATTGAGGCGGGATTCGAGGATATTCCGATTGCTGCAGCCATAAAGAAGTTTCAGAAAGAGTTGACTTTGCTTGGACCGTCTGCACCTCCAGAAGAGCAGCATGTTTATCTTTTCTCCAGGAGGTTGAGAGAGAGTACCCGATCCTACCTGGCTGGATTCCACTGTGAGACCTTGTCTGATTATCAGGATAGGGCCTCTGCTTATGAGAGAGATAGACCAGCTTCTAGGAAAGCAGCACAATCTAGTGGGCCGGATAAGCGGCAGAGGACAGGACATACTGGTAGCAGTGGAGCAGTAGCAGGCTATAGTAGAGGACAGACTCAGGGGAGGTCCAGCTACCACTCTACAGTTCGGACACCCAGTGGAGATTGACAGTGCTTTAACTGTGGTGGCCGTGATCACATTAAGCCGGACTGCCCGAAACCACCGGTCACTTGCTTCACTTGTGGGAAGCCGGGACACAGGGCTACTTTCTGCCGTCAGGGCAAGGCTTCTTCTCAGCAGGGATCTTCTCCCGTAGGTGCTGAGAAGAGTGTACAGAGACCCCCTCAGTACCGAGCTCCGAGTCAGCAGCAGCAGAAGTACCGGGCTCGAGGACATCCTGCTTCATACAGTACTGCACAGGGATCAGGTCGTGGCAGAGGACATGGTAGTACCACTGACACCAGAGGAGGACCATCGAGAGTGTTTGAGCTGAGGAACACTGAGCAGCCTGCAGCACCTGCGACCACATGTACTATTTGGATCCATGACTTACCTGTGCGTGTTTTATTTGATACGGGTGCCACGCACTCCTTTATATCAGATGCATGTGTAGATAGGTTGTCCTTAGCTACAGTAGAGGGTGTACCTTTTGTGGTTGGGTTACCAGATGGGGGTAAGGTTAGAGGATCTCGAGAGATTTATGACTGCCCTATTCACCTGGGAGGCCGGATTTGGTTAGTAAATTTTCTAGTCATGCCCCTAGCACATGAGGACGTGATATTAGGGATAGATTGGATGACTAGACATGGAGCCGTCTTGGATATTGGTAGGAGGATTGTGACTGTTGCCACGGAGGAGGGCCACAGAGTTATATTCTGAGGTTGGGACCTCGGAAAGTCCGGCACAGTCATCAGTGCAGTGAGGGCAGCCAGATTGATAGCACAGGGTTGCGAGGCCTTCTGGTGTTATGCCATGAAGGAGCGCAAGAGCCTGACAGTAGAGGAGATACCAGTCGCATGCGAGTTTGCAGAGGTCTTCAGGGACGACTTACCAGGGCTACCCCCACAGAGGAGTGTGGATTTTAGCATCGAGTTAGAGCCGGGCCCGAGACCGATCTCGAAGGCCCCGTACCGCATGGCCCCGATAGAGCTGCTTGAGTTGAAGAAGCAGTTAGAGGAGTTAGCAGAGAAGGGCTTCATACGCCCTAGTGTTTCTCCCTGGGGCGCACCAGTGCTGTTTGTGAGGAAGAAGGATGGATCGATGAGACTGTGTATCGACTACAGAGAGTTGAACAAGGTCACCATCAAGAATAAGTATCCATTGCCTCGCATAGATGATCTGTTGGACCAGCTGCATGGAGCGTCAGTGTTCTCGAGGATAGATTTGAGATCGGGTTATCACCAGCTGAGGGTGAGAGATCAGGACATACCTAAGACGGCATTCCGGACTAGGTATGGTCATTATGAGTTTGTAGTGATGCCATTCGGGCTCACTAATGCGCCAGCAGTATTTATGGAGTTGATGAATGGGATTTTCATCGACTTCTTAGACCAGTTTGTAGTGGTCTTCATCGACGACATTCTAGTTTACTCTAGAAGTTGAGAGGAGCATGCCGGGCACTTGAGGACAGTGTTGTAGATTCTACAGGATAGTCAGCTATATGCTAAACTATCCAAGTGTGAGTTCTGGATGTCAGAGGTGGCATTCCTTGGCCATGTAGTGACTGCTGAGGGGATTACGGTCGACCCGGCAAAGATTGAGTCAGTGTCTTCTTGGCAACCTCCGAAGAATGTGAAGGAGGTTCGCAGTTTCCTTGGATTGGCAGGGTATTACCGTCGGTTTGTGGAAGGGTTTTCCCTGATCGCCCGACCACTTACTTCCCTCCTAAGGAAGACTACTCGGTTCGCCTGGTCTGAGCCGTGTCAGCAGAGTATTGATGAGCTGAAGAGGGTATTGACGTCTGCTCCGATCTTAGCACAGCCTGAGGGTACAGAGGACTTCGTAGTGTACAGTGATGCATCCAAGCTGGGCTTGGGGTGTGTCTTGATGCAGAGGGGTAAGGTTATAGCATATGCGTCTCGACAGCTGAAGACGTATGAAGAGAACTACCCCACTCATGACCTGGAGTTAGCAGCAGTAGTGCACGCTCTTAAGATCTGGCGTCATTATCTCTATGGAGCGACCTGTCAGATCTTCACAGACCATAAGAGTCTGAAGTACATATTCACTCAGCGGGAGTTGAATAACCGCCAGAGGCGGTGGCTAGAGTTGATCAAGGATTTTGACCTTGAGATTCTTTACCACCCCGGAAAGGCGAATGTAGTTGCCGACGCTTTGAGTCGGAAGACGCCTCAGGAGAAGGCGATAGCTCGGTTGACAGTACAGCCACAGTTACAGAGAGACTTAGCTTGGTTGGAGATAGAGATCCAGTTCCCCGATACAGCTCATTAGTTAGCCACCTTAGAGTTACTTCCTGACCTGTTGGGTGAGATCCGACAGAAGCAGGAGACCTGTCCGATGTTGACCCGGATCCGAGACCGGATGTCACGAGATGAGGCACCTCAGTTCACTATTGGTGCCGATGGAGTAATGAGACGACAGGACCGTGTCTGTGTGCCATCAGACAGTGAGCTGAGACAGAGGATACTAGGTGAGGCTCATGCTACACCGTACTCCGTACATCCAGGAGCGAGTAAGATGTATAAGGACGTGAGACGTTCCTTCTGGTGGGGCGGGTTGAAGCCCGATGTGGCCCGTTATGTAGCTCAGTGTGCGACCTGTCAGCAGGTCAAGATTGAGCACCGTAGATCCGGAGGAGAGCTACACCCACTTCCAGTACCACACTGGAAGTGGGAAGACATTTCTATGGATTTCGTCACTGGATTGAGGCTCAGCAGAGGTTTTGATGCCATTTGGGTAGTAGTAGACCGTCTGACGAAGACCGCACGTTTCATTCCGATTAAGGAAACGTGGCCGGTAAGTCGCCTAGCAGAGGAGTTCACCAGGCATATTGTGAGACTCCATGGAGTACCGAGGACTATCGTCTCCGACAGGGATGGACGTTTTACCTCGAGGTTCTGGCAGCAGGTACATACGGCTCTGGGTACGAGTCTTCACTTTACCACTGCCTACCACCCACAGACAGACGGTCAGTCAGAGAGGACCATCCAGACCCTAGAGGACATGTTGCGGGCATGTGTGCTAGATTGGGGACAGGTATGGCCAGATCACCTCCCACTAGTAGAGTTTTCCTATAATAACAGCTGGCATGCGTCTATTGGGATGGCACCTTATGAGGCTTTGTACGGGCGGAAATGTCGTACACCGCTATGTTGGGATGAGCCTAGCAAGGCTGATGGAGTAGCATCAGATCAGATACAGGACGACATCGCCCGGATTGCCTTAGTCCGGGAGAGGATGTTAGCAGCTCAGAGTCGTCAGAAGTCCTACGCCGACAAAAGGCGTCGACCTTTGGAGTTTAGAGTAGGTGCACAGGTGTGGTTGAGGGTGTCACCTACGAGAGGAGTTAGACGTTTCGGCATTAAGGGGAAGCTGAGTCCCCGGTATGTCGGACCATTTGAGATCGTAGAGAGAGTTGGAGAAGTTGCCTACCGACTAGCACTGCCACCGAGACTAGAGGGAGTACACCCAGTTTTTCATGTATCTCAGCTGCGGGAGTATATTCCGGATCCGAGACACGTCATCAGCCATGAGGATCTGATAGTGGTCAGCCGGGGTGTCGTACTTTAGGACTTTTTGCAGTTTTTGCATTTGTGGGTTTTACAGTTGAACATCGTTTCCTTTCGTACCTTGATATATTGCTTTTCCGGCTGTAGTTGATCTGGTCACATTCATGCATTGATAAAAACTATTTTATGATTTTTAGCTTTTCCTTATCGGTGCCTTGTTGTAAGATCATGTTAAGTTGTTGTCAAACTAAGGTCGGGACCCACTGTGCGGTCCTAACCAGTAACTCCCTAAGTTGTAAAATTTGGGGTGTTACAACATGGTATCAAAGCTCTAGGTTGGCAACAATGGCACTTGAATCTTCTAAAAAGGTCGTATAAGTAAATAAACAGAACCCGAAAGGGGTCTGAGTTTTCCAACGAGAATTTTGGTTTTAAAATGCATACAGAGTCGGGTTGGGATAGAAAGTACGGACGACCACCACTACCTCTACGGATCTCGGCAGCTTAGTACATTTAGAAATGTTATATTGATGTAGTAGCTGCTTATAAAGATATGTACAATAGATAACTTATGTCGAAGGTTAGTAGCATAATAATATATTATGCCCTTAATAGAGATTAATGAGTTTCTCACTCCGTTGGCACATCTAAGTAGATTTTGAAGAGTGTCAACGTGAGAATTAGTATGCACATCTTATGTGCATTAGGGTAGACGAATGGCAGACAACTCCTCCGATTGGTTGAGGAACGTCGAGATGGAAAAGTGAAGGCTGAAGGACAACACCAACGACCATGGCATGAAGGGGATCCCGAGTTAACTTAATAGGATCAAATGAAGATTATACATGAGAGTAGTTCCGGAAAAGCATTGGATGGTCGACAATGATGCAGATTTGGAGCGACATCATAGAGGTTCTTTCAAGTGTGGTGTAAAATGACGATACGAATCACGTAGATACCGTCAAAAAACCATCATAGTAATGAAAGTCAAAGTAAGGTTTAGAACCAATCCAAACAAGAAATATTAAATTTAAGCTTACCGACAGACCAAAATATGAAGATTGTTGTTAGAAGCAGGGCGGAATATGGCCACTATTGGCAAATTAAGTCGGCATCCTAATCAAGCGGGTCCACCTAGACACTGATAACCTAAGAGTTACGAAGAGAGATGTCGTCAAACCAACTATGAGGACTTAAAGAGCCGCACAACTGAAGCTTATGGATTAGCCAGAAAGTGGAGGGTAGATTTCATAACCATGGAGGCATAGTGACTTTCTATAAGGCAAGTGAGTTACAAGAAAGATTTTGACACAAATATCCAAATGATAGAATCTTGAAAGCGGAGTCAAAGGATCACTATAAAGGCAACATTATAATCTAGCACCAACTCAGGAACAAGAGTGTGTGAAAATGATCGTGGCATACCCAAGGGCCGTAATAACTTCCCTCTCTCAAAGGGACTTAAGTTACCAACACCAAAAATTCACACCGGAACCTCGCAAGCAGCTGATGACCGAGGTAAAAGGAATCGCGAAGATGTAATTACGAGCTATCATGGAAAATCTGATGAGTCCATTGACGACAGATGAATGATGCAGCTAAACTAGGAAAGAGTATAGTGGCCTTATAGTGAGAAATGGAAGTGTAGATTATGGAAGAAGCTAAAGGAGTATAAACGTAGAAACTGGAGGAGGTAGATTCCAACAAGTAAATCAAACTGCAAAGAGATAGAAGAAAGGTAAGTCTATGATATTGTAGAAGGTCAACTATAGACTAAATGGTAACAACGGAGCCTTTACATGTGAGGGTTAATTAGTAGTGACGTGTTGGCATATAAGAAGAATGACCACATGGTTACAAATGAATTTTATCGACATGTGGAGAAGTCCTTAAAGAGATCAAATACAACAATTGTAAAGTCAAATCGATACAAGTACAAGTAACACCGAATAAGTCAAGTCAGTAAATCTAATTAAAATGGTAAAGGAAGAATTGACGGTCAAAAATGACCCCTTATATCATTAATGATATAAGAGAATGGTTGCGAGCAGTTGTTCACTTACAGGCTAAGGAAGGGTACAAATCATAGTTAGTACATATGAAGTCGTATTAGAAGCACGAGAGGAGTAAGAAGAAGTAGATAATTTTGATCAGATCCTACGTCAGACCAGATAGAGGTTACTTAGCATTCCACACAAATAGAGCTGCTTGAGTTGAAGAAGCAGTTAGAGGAGTTAGCAGAGAAGGGCTTCATACGCCCTAGTGTTTCTCCCTGGGGCGCACCAGTGCTGTTTGTGAGGAAGAAGGATGGATCGATGAGACTGTGTATCGACTACAGAGAGTTGAACAAGGTCACCATCAAGAATAAGTATCCATTGCCTCGCATAGATGATCTGTTGGACCAGCTGCATGGAGCGTCAGTGTTCTCGAGGATAGATTTGAGATCGGGTTATCACCAGCTGAGGGTGAGAGATCAGGACATACCTAAGACGGCATTCCGGACTAGGTATGGTCATTATGAGTTTGTAGTGATGCCATTCGGGCTCACTAATGCGCCAGCAGTATTTATGGAGTTGATGAATGGGATTTTCATCGACTTCTTAGACCAGTTTGTAGTGGTCTTCATCGACGACATTCTAGTTTACTCTAGAAGTTGAGAGGAGCATGCCGGGCACTTGAGGACAGTGTTGTAGATTCTACAGGATAGTCAGCTATATGCTAAACTATCCAAGTGTGAGTTCTGGATGTCAGAGGTGGCATTCCTTGGCCATGTAGTGACTGCTGAGGGGATTACGGTCGACCCGGCAAAGATTGAGTCAGTGTCTTCTTGGCAACCTCCGAAGAATGTGAAGGAGGTTCGCAGTTTCCTTGGATTGGCAGGGTATTACCGTCGGTTTGTGGAAGGGTTTTCCCTGATCGCCCGACCACTTACTTCCCTCCTAAGGAAGACTACTCGGTTCGCCTGGTCTGAGCCGTGTCAGCAGAGTATTGATGAGCTGAAGAGGGTATTGACGTCTGCTCCGATCTTAGCACAGCCTGAGGGTACAGAGGACTTCGTAGTGTACAGTGATGCATCCAAGCTGGGCTTGGGGTGTGTCTTGATGCAGAGGGGTAAGGTTATAGCATATGCGTCTCGACAGCTGAAGACGTATGAAGAGAACTACCCCACTCATGACCTGGAGTTAGCAGCAGTAGTGCACGCTCTTAAGATCTGGCGTCATTATCTCTATGGAGCGACCTGTCAGATCTTCACAGACCATAAGAGTCTGAAGTACATATTCACTCAGCGGGAGTTGAATAACCGCCAGAGGCGGTGGCTAGAGTTGATCAAGGATTTTGACCTTGAGATTCTTTACCACCCCGGAAAGGCGAATGTAGTTGCCGACGCTTTGAGTCGGAAGACGCCTCAGGAGAAGGCGATAGCTCGGTTGACAGTACAGCCACAGTTACAGAGAGACTTAGCTTGGTTGGAGATAGAGATCCAGTTCCCCGATACAGCTCATTAGTTAGCCACCTTAGAGTTACTTCCTGACCTGTTGGGTGAGATCCGACAGAAGCAGGAGACCTGTCCGATGTTGACCCGGATCCGAGACCGGATGTCACGAGATGAGGCACCTCAGTTCACTATTGGTGCCGATGGAGTAATGAGACGACAGGACCGTGTCTGTGTGCCATCAGACAGTGAGCTGAGACAGAGGATACTAGGTGAGGCTCATGCTACACCGTACTCCGTACATCCAGGAGCGAGTAAGATGTATAAGGACGTGAGACGTTCCTTCTGGTGGGGCGGGTTGAAGCCCGATGTGGCCCGTTATGTAGCTCAGTGTGCGACCTGTCAGCAGGTCAAGATTGAGCACCGTAGATCCGGAGGAGAGCTACACCCACTTCCAGTACCACACTGGAAGTGGGAAGACATTTCTATGGATTTCGTCACTGGATTGAGGCTCAGCAGAGGTTTTGATGCCATTTGGGTAGTAGTAGACCGTCTGACGAAGACCGCACGTTTCATTCCGATTAAGGAAACGTGGCCGGTAAGTCGCCTAGCAGAGGAGTTCACCAGGCATATTGTGAGACTCCATGGAGTACCGAGGACTATCGTCTCCGACAGGGATGGACGTTTTACCTCGAGGTTCTGGCAGCAGGTACATACGGCTCTGGGTACGAGTCTTCACTTTACCACTGCCTACCACCCACAGACAGACGGTCAGTCAGAGAGGACCATCCAGACCCTAGAGGACATGTTGCGGGCATGTGTGCTAGATTGGGGACAGGTATGGCCAGATCACCTCCCACTAGTAGAGTTTTCCTATAATAACAGCTGGCATGCGTCTATTGGGATGGCACCTTATGAGGCTTTGTACGGGCGGAAATGTCGTACACCGCTATGTTGGGATGAGCCTAGCAAGGCTGATGGAGTAGCATCAGATCAGATACAGGACGACATCGCCCGGATTGCCTTAGTCCGGGAGAGGATGTTAGCAGCTCAGAGTCGTCAGAAGTCCTACGCCGACAAAAGGCGTCGACCTTTGGAGTTTAGAGTAGGTGCACAGGTGTGGTTGAGGGTGTCACCTACGAGAGGAGTTAGACGTTTTGGCATTAAGGGGAAGCTGAGTCCCCGGTATGTCGGTCCATTTGAGATCGTAGAGAGAGTCGGAGAGGTTGCCTACCGTCTAGCACTGCCACCGAGATTGGAGGGAGTACACCCGGTTTTTCATGTATCTCAGCTGCGAGAGTACATACCGGATCCTAGACACGTCATCAGTCACGAGGATCTGATAGTTGAGCTAGACCACACTTTTGTGGAGTATCCAGTAGCCGTCCTAGAGCGTAGCGTTAGGCGCCTGCGTTCTAAGGAGATACCGATGCTGAGGATTCAGTGGTCTAGACGAGGAGTTGATGAGGCTACCTGGGAGACAGAGGAGAGCATTAGACGTAATTATCCTGAGTTCTTTGCGGAGTTAGCCGCTACCCCAGTACCGACGGGTTAGTACTAAGACGAGACCTTATATGATTTCTGTGATTATATGTTTACATAATTATTTATATGCTTGATGAAGTGAGTAGTTGCTTGCTAGAATATATGCCTCGAAGGGAAAGGTATGGGGTAGGTATCTTATTCCCAAGTTTCGGGACGAAACTTTTTTTTTAGGGGGTACTGATGTAAAATCCGGAATTTTTATTCCGTCTTCGTACGTTAATAAATAGATCTCGATCTATTAATTCATATCCGTCTACTTAGTTAGACATATTAGGATGAAAATTATCATTTTATGTAGACTTCTTTCACATAAAATGATGGAACTTTTTATAAGTCTATCATTTTATGTGACTTACCTTCACATAAAATGATAGAACTCGTAACTAAACCTAAACTGTAAATATTCCGTACTCGGTTATTCCGCACATTAATTTCGGATTCTCGATTTCGAACTACAATTAATACCGGGCTACGTCTACCTTCGTCCAACAGCTCAGTCCGGGAGCTGCTTGCCCAGCAGCCCAGCAGCTTGTCCGCTCCAGCCAGCAGCCCAGCCTTGTCCGCTCCAGCCAGCAGCCCAGCTGCTTGTTCCCCAGTCCGCCTGCTTCAGCCAGCGCTGCTCCAGCCCAGAAGCCAG
Organism: Fagopyrum esculentum; assembly: GCA_033239045.1. NCBI lineage: Eukaryota > Viridiplantae > Streptophyta > Magnoliopsida > Caryophyllales > Polygonaceae > Fagopyrum > Fagopyrum esculentum. Next base: position 37,615,254 of record BSUD01000007.1, read on the forward strand.
TCCAGCCCAGCTGCTTGTCTGCCAGTCCAGCCTCTGTAGCCCGGCGCCCAGCTTGCCAATCTTCAGCCTTCCAGCCCAGCAACAGCACAGCTCCAATGCTAGCAGCCCAGCCCAGCGTTGCCTGCTCGAGTACAGCCTAGCGCCCTCCTCCAGTCCAGCGTCCATCCCAGCCAGAAGGGTTGCCGCTTTACCTGCTCCAGCTCAGCAACGCTCCTTCCTTAATCTGCTGCATAACGGTTGTGTTAATTAGGAACGATATCCGTAACTGCCTTATTTCCACGCCAGAATATCTTCTGCTGATCTCCTCCTATGCGTTACACATCTCCATCCGTCCAGATTCAACAGCAACACGTAAACCTTCTGCACACACCCAGCAGCGGCAGGAGGTAAGTGCAGCAATCTGTTCTTCCGTCTTCACCTTATTTTCTCTACCGACCCTCTCTCTTACTCGCTAGACTGTTGGCGCTTTGACAGCCTGTTGATTGCACTAGGGACGTTCTTGCACCACTGCTGAGATCGAACGATTGATACACTAGGAAGTACGTACAGTCTCCTCTTCGTTTTCCTACTGCATTGCCAAGTAAGTATAGCCGGACCATTACCCTCCCGAGTACATACCTAAACAGTCGAGTTTGACTTGTCCTAAACAAACTGCAGGTATCTTAGATCACCTTCTGAGATCCGGGTAGCAAGGTCTAGGAATTTTGCGAGCACAATAGCACTCCTAAACCACTGCAGCGAGGTAAGCCATGTGCAATAGAGTTTTATTGCTTCCTTTACAACTAGGTTGAAATGTCTCTAGCTCTCTTAATTCATAGTATTGTTTAGGTTGCTGTAGTTCGACCTTAAGCATAGATAAAATAGTGTTAAGTAGCTGCTGGGAATTTCACATAAAATGATAAGACAAAAGGCTGCTGTAATTCATTTATTTTTCCTTCAGCTTTTAGGTTCCGAACAGCCATCTTGTCGATCAATTATAAAACGTTTGGGTAAAGATCCACCGTTGAATTTTGGATATGTTGTAGAAGGATATGTTTAGTTTAGCATATTAAAATTTGGAGAGAAATGAACGGTCGGATTGAAAGTTATGAGCTCCCGAAGATAGGTAGTTGAGCAGTTTTAATTAACTTAAAATTTAGCTAAGTATAGGAAAGTAGAGTGAAGAACCGACTTTGGGAATTATTATATAAATATCGGCTGAACAGTTTGGAGAAGTTCTTTCTTCTAAGGCTAGATAGAACCTCATAGATGATCTAGATATTTAATTCGGAAATTTTATAAGCTGTTAAGAATTTTATATTTAGAGCCGAAGTTGAACCTCTTTCGATTCTTCCGGAAAATAGAAACATAAGAAAAATGTCAGTTTCGCACCTAATAAAATTCTAAGAGTTAGGATATAATTTTAGAACTCCAAATAGGAGTTGGACATGAATTTTAGAGTTTTCGAGAAGATCGGAATCAAGGGTAAAATGGTCATTTTACCCTAAAACTAATACTGTAACTAGTACGTCTTAATACTTTTGATCTTAGAAGTTTTAGACTTCTATCTACGTGAAAGTGTGCTAATACACTTATCGCCTTTGACAGGCAACTGAGTGGATACAGTTACAGAGCGAGTGGTTATTAAAGAGTCGAGCGTTATAACAGGTAAGTCCTTTGGGCTTACTTAGCTGACTACTAAATATGAGTATAAATGATGATGGTGGTGTGTGATTGACATGTTAGAAAGATAGGTTGTGATATATAATTACCGACCTGTATTTTTGGCCTAAGAGTAACGGGCGGTGGCATTCCGCTCAGTAGCTCGCAGGGCGCTAGGGGTTTCTTTCGGGACTAGTCCACACATGGTTTGTAGTGATGCTACCAAAGGAAGTCAGCTAGACCTACACCAGTTGGATAAGGAACGGAGGCGAGAACTAATAATAGTTCTCGTGCCACAACTTAAATTGAATAATGTGAATCACTTAAATAATAGATAATAATTGGTTGTGTGCCAGCATGATGTTTGTTTACTTTTGTTTCTGCTTGTGTTTGTGCTGTTATCATTTTGCTTATATTTGGTTAGTTAGCTAACGGTTGATATGTTGTTTAGATTTGACACAGGTTAGAGCAGATGCCGAGTGATCCAGATGGTAGTGGTCAGCCGGGGTGTCGTACTTTAGGACGTTTTGCAGTTTTTGCATTTGTGGGTTTTACAGTTGAACATCGTTTCCTTTCGTACTTTGTTTTATTACTTTTCCGGCTGTAGTTGATCTGGTCACATTCATGCATTGATAAAAACTATTTTATAATTTTTAGTTTTTCCTTATCTGTGCCTTGTTGTAAGATCATGTTAAGTTGTTGTCAAACTAAGGTCGGGACCCACTGTGCGGTCCTAACCAGTAACTCCCTAAGTTGTAAAATTTGGGGTGTTACAAGTTTAGTGCCCGCACCTTGTGCGGGATTATCTAAATAAATATTATATTTTCACTTTCATGCATCATATATTTGATATCAATTTATAGTTAAATTATTTTTATTAATTAATATGACTAACATATGAGGATTAATTTTTTTTAAATAAATAAAAGAACATAATTAAAATTATATTACAAAGATTATTATTCGAGTATTATATTTATACCTTAATATATTATCACTTTTACTTAGATTTAAATGGAGGAGCAAAATTTGATTTAGTTTTAAATTAAACAAATGTGTCAAATCTTGTTAGAAGATTTGCGTTAGATTTTCTCAATAGGTCATTTTGTTAATAGGTAGATTTATTTTTTTTAATTATTTATTTTAATAAAATTGACGTGGCATGATGACTGTTTACAAATTCTAATAAAAAAATTTTTATAAAATAATTAATGGCAAATCTGTAAATACTTTGTGGCAAATCTGTAAATAAATTGGAAAAAAAGCTGACGTGGACGGCCTTAGAGGTTGACATGTGGACAAAATGGGTGTTGCTTTAGTAGTATACTAATTTTAATACCCGTGCCCTACACGGGTTAGACGATATTTGTGTGTCAAAAAATGTATGATAATTTACTATGTTAATAATTGTCTTAATTGTTATGTGATACTTGTTGTAAGATTGAATTTTTCACATTATGAATGTAAGTCAAGCAAGAATTCAAATCCGGCAATAACAATTGAGAAAAAGGATTTCAGGACAATATCCTTTGAGATACTCGAATGCCGAGTTAGTATCAATCCTAGAAAAAATTCGGGTTTTATTATATAAGATAGATAAGAAGTCATGTGTAAAACATATACTAACAAAAAAAGAAGGGTAAAACAAATCATTAGATTTAAACTAACAATATTAAATAATAATATATTAAAATATAAATGAAAGAAGTTTATATAATATAAGTAGCATGTCTAAGTCAAAATCTACAATATCAAATAGTTAAATTTAAATAGTGAATTATCTGATCATTAATAAGACTAATTGTAACACCCCGAATTCTCAGAACTCGGAGTATTACTGGTTAGGACCTCACAATGGGTCCCGACCTCAGTTTGACAACAACATTACTAGGACCTTGCATCTGGCTGATCAGCATCTCTCAACTCAAACACTCGTGCCTGAGCTCCTCTAGTATCAGCCACACTACCACGTCCTCTACCCCGACCTGATCCCTGCATAGAACTCTGTGATGGTGTGTGTCTTGGAGCTCTGTAAGACTGCTGCTGACTAGGAGCTCTGTACTGCTGCTGCTGACTCGGAGTCCGGTACTGTGGCGGTCTCTGTACACTCCTTGATAAGCCTGCAGGAGAAGAACCCTGCTGAGATGGGGCCTTGCCCTGACGGCAGAATACAACTCTATGTCCAACCTTGCCACACTGAAAGCAAGTCACTGCTGGCTTCGTGCAGTTCGATCGGATATGTCCATAACTATTGCAGTTGTGGCACTGCAAGCTACCAGCTGAAGTCTGACCAGTAGCTGTATGGCTCTGTCGCCCCTGAGTCTGTCCCCGTCCAAAAGCAGCTACTCCTGAACCACCACTGGCATAACCTGTCCTCTGCCGCTTATCCGGCCTGTCAGACTGAGCAGCTCTCCTAGACCCTGGTCTGTCTCTCTCATACGCAGATGCTCTATCCTGATAGTCTGACAGAGTCTCACAGCGAAATCCTGCCAGATAAGACCGAGTGCTCTCTCTCAATCTCCGGGAAAAGAGATAGACATGCTGCTCCTCAGGAGGTGCAGCTGGTCCAAGCAGTGTCAGTTCCTTCTGGAACTTCTTGATGGCAGCAGCGATCGGAACATCCTCAAATCCAGCCTCAATGAAGTCCTGGAATCTCTCTCTCCTCAACGAAACAGGGCAGTATCTGTCTCTAACAATGCTCCTCATCTGCTCCCAAGTGGTGACTCGACTACGCATGGTCCGCCACCAGGAATGAGCATCTCCAGTGAAGCAAGTCTGTACCAAGTCTACCTGTCGATCCTCTGGGCAGCGTATTGCCTCTAAAGCAGTCTCTACCTGCCCAATCCAGTGCTCCACCTCCAATCCTATCTCCCCATTATATGAGGGAACTTTCTGAGAGTTGAAAGCCTTCAACCACTCATCTGGCCTGGGTGCTCTGGTCCCAGTAGGCGCTCTACCAGCCCCAACTCTCCTCTCAGGTACAGCTGGCACCTGAGGCGCTTCCTGTGTCACCTGGACAGATCTAGCCGGTACTGGTGGTATCTGGGTAAGTCTCTCTGTCCTAGCAGCCTCCTCCCTACGCTCAACGTAGGCTCGGTACTCTCTGTACTCAGTCGCTCCAATGGAAACACGCCCTGACTTTGACGAACGTGCTCTCTGTGCTCCAGACCTAACAACGGTCTCATTCCTGACCTCAGGACCAACACTCTCAGCTACTTCCTCTACCCCAGCCTCTGGCATGATCACTGCTGGGGGATCCTCTCGTGGAGCTCGACCTCGGCCTCGGGCTAGTGGGGGTCTACCTCCACGGCCGCGTCCTCTAACTGTAGGGGCCCTATCTCCCCTACCTGGTCCAGCTGGAGGGAGAGGTGGACGACCTCTGCCTCGATCAGTAGCTAGCGTAGCTCTAGTACGTGCCATCTGAGTCAAGAATAAAAACTATAATTACTACTAGCTGAAAGTCCAAAAGTCCAACTACAGTAACCTAAAGTCCAACTAAGCACACTGAGATCCGCGGTAGTAGTGGTGGTCAGCCGTACTTTTCTATTCCCAACCAGACTATGCATGCATTTAAAACCAAAAATTTTTTTTTTTAAAACTCAAATCCCTTTTCGGGTTCTGCTTAAAACTTATTCGGTCTTTCAGAAGATTTCAAGTGCCATTGTTGCCAACCTAGAGCTCTGATACCATGTTGTAACACCCCGAATTCTCAGAACTCGGAGTATTACTGGTTAGGACCTCACAATGGGTCCCGACCTCAGTTTGACAACAACATTACTAGGACCTTGCAACAAGACACAAATAAAGAAACTGAAATTCAATAAACCGTGTTTTCAAAGTAATGAATGCAACACTGTCTAGCAGCCTACGGTACTTAAACAAAAGAAAGAAACAACTGTCTTAGCCAAAAGAAAGGAAAGACAAACAACCCCCACCCCACTCTAAGGAGTACGGAGACCCGGCTGACCACTACTTCCGGATCACTCAGCTGCTGATCTAACCTGCGGTAAATCTAAAACAACAACAACAATCACCGTTAGCTAGTTATCTAAATATTAGCAGAGTAATAATAGCACAAACACACTCAGGTAAACATAAACACGCAACATGCTTCCAAACAAGTCCGTTTTATTATCTTTCTTTAAATTACTCATTCACTCTAATGATACTTATTTTTGTGACACGAGGGATTCCCAAACCTCGCCTTCGCCCCCGTGTAACCATCAGGAATGGATCCGATGCATCTCACCTTGTACCTGTATGGTCTGGGTATAGAGAACCTCCCAGTCTCCTGTCAGAGCTGGGCAGTGATGTCACGGCCCGTTATACATACACTTGGGCCTTACGAAAAATAATAACAGTCGTCCTAGCAAGTTATTATTATTAAAACAAGCAATAGCACGCACCACTACTATCACTCAACTAACACTCAGAAACCGGCTAAGTAAGTCGCAAGGACTTACCTGAGTCAAAATACTCTCTAACACGTCTCACACCGTCTGTACTCGTGGTAACTCAAACTCCGGTACTGCGATCCGGCGAGCACTGGCGTCAGGAGGCTGCAGCAGTTGGCGGTGGTGGCGAGCTCCGGGAATCGGCCGGACTGGAGGCGTGCAGGAGGTCGACTGGGGCGTGGCGCGGCTGGCGGCTATCGGTGGTCGCGGCGGACGGTGGCGATGCGTCGGCTCCGGTGGCAACGAAGCGAAGTAGCGGACGGTGGCGATGCGTCGCTTTCTGAGAGGCCGGAGGGGTAAGTTTCGAACAGATAAGGCGGAAGGAAGGAGAAGGATGCCGGTGCTTACCAGGCTTGACGGGAGGCGGCGCAGGGCTCGGCGGCTGCTCGGCGGCTGCTCGGCGGCGGTCCCGATTGATTGCTGTACGTTTTTGCAAGAGGAAGGAGGGCGTGCGAGGCGTGAGAAGCAGGAGTAGATTTAGGTTAAAAAAAATCTTAATTAGGGTTAGGTTTAATTAGGAGTTAATTAATGGGCTTAGAAAAGTGGGCTGGGCCTATCAGCGGTTTAGTCTCGTCTCTCCCTTTGCACATGATCCGTAACTCGTTAATTGAGTGCGAAAGATTACAAAAAAAATTATGGAATTAAATTCCGTGTTTTATAACTTATTATTATTATTCTTATTTTATCGTACTTAAATTATTTCCGGTCATTTAATTTATCATTTTATGTGAATCTAAGTTACATAAAATGATAGAATTAAACTCTTTTTATTTTACTTATTTATTTATTTACGATTGTCGCGTCGGACTTTGGTTAATTTCAATTTACCGGAACTTAAAATTTTTTTGGTTATTACATCAGTGCCCCCTTAAAAGAAGTTTCGTCCCGAAACTTAGATTGTTTCCCCTTACTCGCACATTTCTTTCGGTATATTTAATTTTCTCGACATTCCGTTTTCTATCACGCAACTACTCAAGCATCAATAGACAAGTAGCACAAAAACAGAAACACTCAAATCCATATAACGACCTGAAAAGTCAATCAACACAACATCCGAGTACTAACTCGTCAAACAGAAGTAATCTCTAACCCAGCGAAGAACTCGGGATAGTTACGTCTAATACTCTCCTCAGTCTCCCAAGTGGCCTCATCAGCTCCTCTCCTAGACCACTGGATCCTCAGCATAGGTATCTCCTTGGATCGCAGACGTCGGGTACTGCGTTCCAAGACAGCTACTGGGTACTCTACAAAGGTATGGTCAGGCTCAACTGTCAGATCCTCATGGCTGATGACGTGTCTCGGATCCGGAATGTACTCTCTCAACTGAGATACATGAAAGACCGGATGTACACTCTCTAGTCTCGGTGGTAATGCTAGTCGGTAGGCCACCTCCCCAACTCTCTCCAGGATCTCAAAAGGTCCGACATATCGGGGACTCAGCTTTCCCTTAATGCCGAAACGCCTGACTCCTCTCGTGGGTGACACTCTCAACCACACCTGAGCACCCACCCTAAACTCCAAAGGTCGACGCCTCTTGTCGGCGTAGGACTTCTGACGACTCTGAGCTGCTAACATTCGCTCTCGGACTAGGGCAATCCGAGCGATGTCATCCTGTACCTGATCTGGAGCTACTCCATCAGCTCTGCTAGGCTCGTCCCAACATAAGGGTGTACGACATCTCCGCCCGTACAAAGCCTCATAAGGAGCCATCCCAATAGATGCGTGCCAGCTATTGTTATACGAAAACTCTACCAGTGGAAGATGATCTGGCCATACCTGTCCCCAATCAAGTACACACGCCCGAAGCATGTCCTCTAAGGTCTGAATGGTCCTCTCAGACTGCCCGTCTGTCTGTGGGTGATAGGCAGTAGTGAAGTGGAGACTCGTCCCTAAGGCAGTATGTACCTGCTGCCAAAATCTCGAGGTAAAACGTCCATCTCTGTCAGAGACGATAGTCCTCGGTACCCCATGGAGTCTCACAATGTGCCTGGTGAACTCCTCAGCCAGACGACTCACCGGCCACGTTTCCTTAATCGGAATGAAACGTGCGGTCTTCGTCAGGCGGTCTACCACTACCCAAATAGCATCAAATCCTCTGCTGAGTCTCAAACCAGTGACAAAATCCATAGATATATCCTCCCACTTCCACTGTGGTACTGGAAGTGGGTGGAGCTCTCCTCCAGACCTACGGTGCTCAATCTTGACCTGCTGGCAGGTCGCGCACTGAGCTACATATCGAGTCACATCGGGCTTCAACCCACCCCACCAGAAGGACCGTCTCACATCCTTGTACATCTTACTCGCTCCAGGATGTACTGAGTATGGGGTAGCATGAGCCTCACCTAGTATCCTCTGTCTCAACTCACTGTCTGACGGTACACAAACGCGATCCTGACGTCTCATCACTCAATCTGCACCAATGGTAAACTGTGGGGCCTCGTCTCGAGACATCCTGTCCCGGATCCGGATCAAAGTGGGGCAAGTCTCCTGCTTCTGTCGGATCTCATCCAACAGATCAGGAAGTAACTCCATGGTAGACAACTGGCCATCGGTATCGGGAAACTAAACCTCTATCTCCAACCAAGCCAAGTCCCTCTGCAACTGTGGCTGTACTGTCAACCGGGCTATCGCTCTCTCTCTAGGCGTCTTCCGGCTCAAAGCATCAGCTACCACATTCGCCTTTCCGGGATGGTAAAGGATCTCAAGGTCGAAGTCCTTGATCAACTCTAACCACCGCCTCTGGCGGTTATTCAACTCTCTCTGAGTGAATATGTACTTCAGACTCTTGTGGTCTGTAAAGATCTGACATGTCGCCCCATAGAGATAGTGACGCCATATCTTAAGAGCATGGACTACTGCAGCCAACTCTAGATCATGTGTGGGGTAGTTCTCCTCATACGTCTTCAGCTGTCGAGATGCATAGGCTATGACCTTACCCCTCTGCATCAAGACACACCCCAAGCCCAGCTTGGATGCATCACTGTATACCACAAAGTCATCAATACCCTCAGGCTGTGCTAAAATCGGAGCGGACGTCAATCTCCTCTTCAGCTCCTCAAAACTCTTCTGACACGGTTCGGACCAAACAAACCGAGTGGTCTTCCTCAGAATACAAGTAAGTGGTCGGGCAATCAAAGAGAACCCTTCCACAAACCGGCGGTAGTAACCTGCTAAACCCAAAAAGCTGCGAACCTCCTTAACATTCTTAGGAGGTTGCCAGGAAGACACTGACTCGATCTTCGCTGGATCGACCTTAATACCCTCAGCAGTCACCACGTGACCTAAGAAAGCCACCTCTGACATCCAAAACTCGCACTTGGATAGCTTAGCGTATAGCTGGCTATCCTGTAGAATCTGCAGTACTGTCCTCAAGTGTCCGGCATGCTCCTCTCGACTCCTAGAGTAGACTAGGATGTCGTCAATGAAGACCACTACAAACCGGTCTAAGAAGTCGATGAATATTCCATTCATCAACTCCATGAACACTGCTGGTGCATTAGTGAGCCCGAATGGCATCACTACGAACTCATAATGACCATACCTAGTCCGGAATGCCGTCTTAGGTATGTCCTGATCTCTCACCCTCAACTGGTGATAACCTGACCTCAAGTCTATCCTCGAGAACACGGACGCTCCATGCAACTGGTCCAACAGGTCATCTATGCGTGGCAGTGGATACTTGTTCTTGATGGTTACTTTGTTCAGCTCTTTGTAGTCTATGCACAGTCTCATCGATCCGTCCTTCTTCTTCACAAACAACACCGGCGCACCCCAAGGAGACACACTGGGGCGTATAAAACCCTTCTCTGCCAGCTCCTCTAACTGCTTCTTCAGCTCAAGCAGCTCTATAGGTGCCATACGGTACGGGGCCTTCGAGATAGGTCTCGTGCCCGGCTCCAAGTCAATGCTGAAATCAACGCTCCTCTGTGGGGGTAGCCCTGGCAGGTCATCGCTGAATACCTCTGCAAACTCGCATGCAACAGGTATCTCCTCTATAGTCAGGCTCTTGCTTTCCTTCATGGCATAACACCAGAAGGCTTCGCAACCCTGGGCTATCAGTCTCGCTGCTCTCACTGCACTGATAACTGTACCTGACTTTCCGAGGTCCCAACCTCGGAATATTACCCTATGACCCTCCTCCGTGGCAACGGTCACTGTCCTCTTACCAATGTCCAAGACTGCTCCGTGTTTCCTCATCCAGTCTATCCCTAAAATGACATCCTCATGAGCCAAGGGCATGACTAGGAAATTAACTAGCCAGTCTCGATCTCCCATGCGAACATGACATCCAAATATCTCTCTAGTCCCTCTTACCTTACTCCCATCAGGTAAGCCTATCGTAAAAGGTATCCCCTCTACAGTAGCTAAGGACAATCTATCTACGCATGCATCAGATATGAAGGAGTGTGTAGCACCCGTATCAAATAAAACTCGTACAGGTAAGTCATGAATCTGGATCGTACCTGTGGCAGTAGGTGCATCTGGCTGATCAGCATCTCTCAACTCAAACACTCGTGCCTGAGCTCCTCTAGTATCAGCCACACTACCACGTCCTCTACCCCGACCTGATCCCTGCATAGAACTCTGTGATGGTGTGTGTCTTGGAGCTCTGTAAGACTGCTGCTGACTAGGAGCTCTGTACTGCTGCTGCTGACTCGGAGTCCGGTACTGTGGCGGTCTCTGTACACTCCTTGATAAGCCTGCAGGAGAAGAACCCTGCTGAGATGGGGCCTTGCCCTGACGGCAGAATACAACTCTATGTCCAACCTTGCCACACTGAAAGCAAGTCACTGCTGGCTTCGTGCAGTTCGATCGGATATGTCCATAACTATTGCAGTTGTGGCACTGCAAGCTACCAGCTGAAGTCTGACCAGTAGCTGTATGGCTCTGTCGCCCCTGAGTCTGTCCCCGTCCAAAAGCAGCTACTCCTGAACCACCACTGGCATAACCTGTCCTCTGCCGCTTATCCGGCCTGTCAGACTGAGCAGCTCTCCTAGACCCTGGTCTGTCTCTCTCATACGCAGATGCTCTATCCTGATAGTCTGACAGAGTCTCACAGCGAAATCCTGCCAGATAAGACCGAGTGCTCTCTCTCAATCTCCGGGAAAAGAGATAGACATGCTGCTCCTCAGGAGGTGCAGCTGGTCCAAGCAGTGTCAGTTCCTTCTGGAACTTCTTGATGGCAGCAGCGATCGGAACATCCTCAAATCCAGCCTCAATGAAGTCCTGGAATCTCTCTCTCCTCAACGAAACAGGGCAGTATCTGTCTCTAACAATGCTCCTCATCTGCTCCCAAGTGGTGACTCGACTACGCATGGTCCGCCACCAGGAATGAGCATCTCCAGTGAAGCAAGTCTGCACCAAGTCTACCTGTCGATCCTCTGGGCAGCGTATCGCCTCTAAAGCAGTCTCTACCTGCCCAATCCAGTGCTCCACCTCCAATCCTATCTCCCCATTATATGAGGGAACTTTCTGAGAGTTGAAAGCCTTCAACCACTCATCTGGCCTGGGTGCTCTGGTCCCAGTAGGCGCTCTACCAGCCCCAACTCTCCTCTCAGGTACAGCTGGCACCTGAGGCGCTTCCTGTGTCACCTGGACAGATCTAACCGGTACTGGTGGTATCTGGGTAAGTCTCTCTGTCCTAGCAGCCTCTTCCCTACGCTCAACGTAGGCTCGGTACTCTCTGTACTCAGTCGCTCCAATGGAAACACGCCCTGACTCTGTCGAACGTGCTCTCTGTGCTCCAGACCTAACAACGGTCTCATTCCTGACCTCAGGACCAACACTCTCAGCTACTTCCTCTACCCCAGCCTCTGGCATGATCACTGCTGGGGGATCCTCTCGTGGAGCTCGACCTCGGCCTCGGGCTAGTGGGGGTCTACCTCCACGGCCGCGTCCTCTAACTGTAGGGGCCCTATCTCCCCTACCTGGTCCAGCTGGAGGGAGAGGTGGACGACCTCTGCCTCGACCAGTAGCTAGCGTAGCTCTAGTACGTGCCATCTGTACAAGAATAAAAACTATAATTACTACTAGCTGAAAGTCCAAAAGTCCAACTACAGTAACCTAAAGTCCAACTAAGCACACTGAGATCCGCGGTAGTAGTGGTGGTCAGCCGTACTTTTCTATTCCCAACCAGACTATGCATGCATTTAAAACCAAAAGTTTTCTTTTTAAAACTCAGATCCCTTTTCGGGTTCTGCTTAAAACTTATTCGGTCTTTCAGAAGATTTCAAGTGCCATTGTTGCCAACCTAGAGCTCTGATACCATGTTGTAACACCCCGAATTCTCAGAACTCGGAGTATTACTGGTTAGGACCTCACAATGGGTCCCGACCTCAGTTTGACAACAACATTACTAGGACCTTGCAACAAGACACAAATAAAGAAACTGAAATTCAATAAACCGTGTTTTCAAAGTAATGAATGCAACACTGTCTAGCAGCCTACGGTACTTAAACAAAAGAAAGAAACAACTGTCTTAGCCAAAAGAAAGGAAAGACAAACAACCCCCACCCCACTCTAAGGAGTACGGAGACCCGGCTGACCACTACTTCCGGATCACTCAGCTGCTGATCTAACCTGCGGTAAATCTAAAACAACAACAACAATCACCGTTAGCTAGTTATCTAAATATTAGCAGAGTAATAATAGCACAAACACACTCAGGTAAACATAAACACGCAACATGCTTCCAAACAAGTCCGTTTTATTATCTTTCTTTAAATTACTCATTCACTCTAATGATACTTATTTTTGTGACACGAGGGATTCCCAAACCTCGCCTTCGCCCCCGTGTAACCATCAGGAATGGATCCGATGCATCTCACCTTGTACCTGTATGGTCTGGGTATAGAGAACCTCCCAGTCTCCTGTCAGAGCTGGGCAGTGATGTCACGGCCCGTTATACATACACTTGGGCCTTACGAAAAATAATAACAGTCGTCCTAGCAAGTTATTATTATTAAATCAAGCAATATCACACACCACTACTATCACTCAACTAACACTCAGAAACCGGCTAAGTAAGTCGCAAGGACTTACCTGAGTCAAGATACACTCTAACACGTCTCACAAAGTCCGTACTCGTGGTAACTCAGATGCCTGTCAAATAAGGCATGTGTATCAAAATCACATTCCGATGTCCAACCTCCTGCTAAGGAATTACGGAACAAGTTCTTACGGTAGAAGACCATTTTACCCTCAGCCGAAGGCTTCTCAAATTTATTCTTAAACTTTCTTATCACCCACGTATTTAATTGTGTAATTGTTCGGTACTCGTATATATATCTACCTATTTAATTTCTCATCTTGTACGGAGTTGGGTACACTTACGTCCTGAGTATATATACATATATGTATATATATTCTTATGTTATGTACATAAACTTGAAACCCAACTTATTTCTATATACTTATATCCCTTTTATATAGTTTTCCTAAATCCAAACTCGTATTTATGTGTAGCTACTCGCATTTTTGTATATTCTATATATTATGTTTATAGATATACCCTTATATAACAGTTTATATACCCATTAAATTCCAAACTTCTATAACGTTAATAAACTTTAAAATATTTATGTATACTCGGCATTCGTAATTCCTATATATAAGTTCACCAACTCGCTCTTACTAATCTTCCGAATTCGAAATTACATACGTACATATATGTATCCTATATATATATATATATTCCGAATCCGGCTATTCATACACAACTTGTATCTACATACGTTTCTCACCCTATATTAACACCGTACTCGTATATATATATACGCACAATTACGTCTTTTACTCATACATATATATGTATACCTATTCTTTACTGTAAATACTCAAAAGCACTATACTGGACTAACCTACACTCCCGGGGAAGCGCTAATCTGGTCCAGGTGCAGCGGATGCGGCGTCGTCACCGGTACGGGACAGCAGCAGGGGCGGCGGTTCACGACAAGGGCTGCGCGGTGGCTCCGGTGTGGCGCGGCTGTGGAGGGAGGACGTGTTAAGCCGGCAACAGCAAAAAGGGGAAGGACGAGAGAAGGGTGGCTCACCAGTCGGTCTGCAGTCGCCGGCGAGCGAGGAAGTCGACGGGAGCAGTGGTGGCGGCGTCTCCGGTGGAAAACGAAGCGAAGCAGCAGCGTCGTCGATTTCTGAGAGGGCCGGAAAGGTAAGTTTCGAACAGATAAGGCGGAAGGAAGGAGAAGGATGCAGTACTTACCGGACCCACTGCGGCGGTCGGCGGGGAGCGGCGCGGTCGGTGGCGGCTCGGTGGCGGCTCGGTGGCTGCGGCCTGCTTCCAACGTGCAGAGCGTGTGGTAGAGAGGGAAGATGCGGCAGGATTAGTCGGGAGAGGTGTGGCAGGATTAGGGAAAGGGTTAGGTTAATTGTGGGATTAGCTTAGGGTTAAAATTTGGGCTGGTAGGTGGGCTTATATCCGGCCCATCTTTAGAACGGAAAATTCGGGACTTGTCACTTATATACGGAACTAATATAATACGGGATTTAAATTCCGTATTATCTACTTTATATAATACGGAATTAAATTTCGTATATAAAAAAAATTATTCTTATTTTATCAACGTAAAATTATTTCCGGTCATTTAATTTATCATTTTATGTGAATCTAGGTCACATAAAATGATAGAATCGAACTCTTTTTATTTTACTTATTTATTTATTTACAATGGTCTCATCGGACTTTGTTTAATTTCACTTTACCGGGACTTAAAATTTTCGGTTATTACATCAGTGCCCCCTTAAAAGAAGTTTTGTCCCGAAACTTAAATTATTTCCCCTTACTCACACATTTCTTTCGGTATATTTTAGTTTTATCGACATCCTCGTTTTCTACCAAGCAGCTACTCAGGCATCAAACAACCAAGTATCACAAAGAGAAACAGCAACACTCAAAACAACATGAAAACCTGAAAGGTCAAACAACACAACATCTGAGTACTAACTCGTCAAACAGAAATAACCTCTAACCCCGCAAAGAACTCGGGATAGTTACGTCTAATACTCTCCTCAGTCTCCCAAGTGGCCTCATCAGCTCCTCTCCTAGACCACTGGATCCTCAGCATAGGTATCTCCTTGGATCGCAGACGTCGGGTACTGCGTTCCAAGACAGCTACTGGGTGCTCTACAAATGTATGGTCAGGCTCAACTGTCAGGTCCTCATGGCTGATGACGTGTCTCGGATCCGGAATGTACTCCCTCAACTGAGATACATGAAAGACCGGATGGACACTCTCTAGTCTCGGTGGTAATGCTAGTCGGTAGGCCACCTCCCCAACTCTCTCCAGGATCTCAAAAGGTCCGACATATCGGGGACTCAGCTTTCCCTTAATGCCGAAACGCCTGACTCCTCTCGTGGGTGACACTCTCAACCACACCTGAGCACCCACCCTAAACTCCAAAGGTCGACGCCTCTTGTCGGCGTAGGACTTCTGACGACTCTGAGCTGCTAACATTCGCTCTCGGACTAGGGCAATCCGAGCGATGTCATCCTGTACCTGATCTGGAGCTACTCCATCAACTCTGCTAGGCTCGTCCCAACATAAGGGTGTACGACATCTCCGCCCGTACAAAGCCTCATAAGGAGCCATCCCAATAGATGCGTGCCAGCTATTGTTATACGAAAACTCTACCAGTGGAAGATGATCTGGCCATACCTGTCCCCAATCAAGTACACACGCCCGAAGCATGTCCTCTAAGGTCTGAATGGTCCTCTCTGACTGCCCGTCTGTCTGTGGGTGATAGGCGGTAGTGAAGTGGAGACTCGTCCCCAAAGCAGTATGTACCTGCTGCCAAAATCTCGAGGTAAAACGTCCATCTCTGTCAGAGACGATAGTCCTCGGTACTCCATGGAGTCTCACAATGTGCCTGGTGAACTCCTCAGCCAGACGACTCACCGGCCACGTTTCCTTAATCGGAATGAAACGTGCGGTCTTCGTCAGGCGGTCTACCACTACCCAAATAGCATCAAATCCTCTGCTGAGCCTCAAACCAGTGACAAAATCCATAGATATGTCCTCCCACTTCCACTGTGGTACTGGAAGTGGGTGGAGCTCTCCTCCAGACCTACGGTGCTCAATCTTGACCTGTTGGCAGGTCGCGCACTGAGCTACATATCAAGTCACATCGGGTTTCAAACCACCCCACCAGAAGGACCGTCTCACATCCTTGTACATCTTACTCGCTCCAGGATGTACTGAGTATGGGGTAGCATGAGCCTCACCTAGTATCCTCTGTCTCAACTCACTGTCTGACGGTACACAAACGCGATCCTGACGTCTCATCACTCCATCTGCACCAATAGTAAACTGTGGGGCCTCATCTCGAGACATCCTGTCTCGGATCCTGGTCAAAGTAGGGCAAGTCCCCTGCTTCTGTCGGATCTCATCCAACAGATCAGGGAGTAACTCCATGGTAGACAACTGACCATCCGTATCGGGAAACTGAATCTCTATCTCCAACCAAGCCAAGTCCCTCTGCAACTGTGGCTGTACTGTCAACCGGGCTATCGCCCTCTCTCTAGGCGTCTTCCGGCACAAAGCATCAGCTACCACATTCGCCTTTCCGGGGTGGTAAAGGATCTCAAGGTCGAAGTCCTTGATCAACTCTAACCACCGCCTCTGGCGGTTATTCAACTCTCGCTGAGTGAATATGTACTTCAGACTCTTGTGGTCTGTAAAGATCTGACATGTCGCCCCATAGAGATAGTGACGCCATATCTTAAGAGCATGGACTACTGCAGCCAACTCTAGATCATGTGTGGGGTAGTTCTCCTCATACGTCTTCAGCTGTCGAGATGCATAGGCTATGACCTTACCCCTCTGCATCAAGACACACCCCAAGCCCAGCTTGGATGCATCACTGTATACCACAAAGTCATCAATACCCTCAGGCTGTGCTAAAATCGGAGCGGACGTCAATCTCCTCTTCAGCTCCTCAAAACTCTTCTGACACGGTTCGGACCAAACAAACCGAGTGGTCTTCCTCAGAATACAAGTAAGTGGTCGGGCAATCAAAGAGAACCCTTCCACAAACCGGCGGTAGTAACCTGCTAAACCCAAAAAGCTGCGAACCTCCTTAACATTCTTAGGAGGTTGCCAGGAAGACACTGACTCGATCTTCGCTGGATCGACCTTAATACCCTCAGCAGTCACCACGTGACCTAAGAAAGCCACCTCTGACATCCAAAACTCGCACTTGGATAGCTTAGCGTATAGCTGGCTATCCTGTAGAATCTGCAGTACTGTCCTCAAGTGTCCGGCATGCTCCTCTCGACTCCTAGAGTAGACTAGGATGTCGTCAATGAAGACCACTACAAACCGGTCTAAGAAGTCGATGAATATTCCATTCATCAACTCCATGAACACTGCTGGTGCATTAGTGAGCCCGAATGGCATCACTACGAACTCATAATGACCATACCTAGTCCGGAATGCCGTCTTAGGTATGTCCTGATCTCTCACCCTCAACTGGTGATAACCTGACCTCAAGTCTATCCTCGAGAACACGGACGCTCCATGCAACTGGTCCAACAGGTCATCTATGCGTGGCAGTGGATACTTGTTCTTGATGGTTACTTTGTTCAGCTCTTTGTAGTCTATGCACAGTCTCATCGATCCGTCCTTCTTCTTCACAAACAACACCGGCGCACCCCAAGGAGACACACTGGGGCGTATAAAACCCTTCTCTGCCAGCTCCTCTAACTGCTTCTTCAGCTCAAGCAGCTCTATAGGTGCCATACGGTACGGGGCCTTCGAGATAGGTCTCGTGCCCGGCTCCAAGTCAATGCTGAAATCAACGCTCCTCTGTGGGGGTAGCCCTGGCAGGTCATCGCTGAATACCTCTGCAAACTCGCATGCAACAGGTATCTCCTCTATAGTCAGGCTCTTGCTTTCCTTCATGGCATAACACCAGAAGGCTTCGCAACCCTGGGCTATCAGTCTCGCTGCTCTCACTGCACTGATAACTGTACCTGACTTTCCGAGGTCCCAACCTCGGAATATTACCCTATGACCCTCCTCCGTGGCAACGGTCACTGTCCTCTTACCAATGTCCAAGACTGCTCCGTGTTTCCTCATCCAGTCTATCCCTAAAATGACATCCTCATGAGCCAAGGGCATGACTAGGAAATTAACTAGCCAGTCTCGATCTCCCATGCGAACATGACATCCAAATATCTCTCTAGTCCCTCTTACCTTACTCCCATCAGGTAAGCCTATCGTAAAAGGTATCCCCTCTACAGTAGCTAAGGACAATCTATCTACGCATGCATCAGATATGAAGGAGTGTGTAGCACCCGTATCAAATAAAACTCGTACAGGTAAGTCATGAATCTGGATCGTACCTGTGGCAGTAGGTGCATCTGGCTGATCAGCATCTCTCAACTCAAACACTCGTGCCTGAGCTCCTCTAGTATCAGCCACACTACCACGTCCTCTACCCCGACCTGATCCCTGCATAGAACTCTGTGATGGTGTGTGTCTTGGAGCTCTGTAAGACTGCTGCTGACTAGGAGCTCTGTACTGCTGCTGCTGACTCGGAGTCCGGTACTGTGGCGGTCTCTGTACACTCCTTGATAAGCCTGCAGGAGAAGAACCCTGCTGAGATGGGGCCTTGCCCTGACGGCAGAATACAACTCTATGTCCAACCTTGCCACACTGAAAGCAAGTCACTGCTGGCTTCGTGCAGTTCGATCGGATATGTCCATAACTATTGCAGTTGTGGCACTGCAAGCTACCAGCTGAAGTCTGACCAGTAGCTGTATGGCTCTGTCGCCCCTGAGTCTGTCCCCGTCCAAAAGCAGCTACTCCTGAACCACCACTGGCATAACCTGTCCTCTGCCGCTTATCCGGCCTGTCAGACTGAGCAGCTCTCCTAGACCCTGGTCTGTCTCTCTCATACGCAGATGCTCTATCCTGATAGTCTGACAGAGTCTCACAGCGAAATCCTGCCAGATAAGACCGAGTGCTCTCTCTCAATCTCCGGGAAAAGAGATAGACATGCTGCTCCTCAGGAGGTGCAGCTGGTCCAAGCAGTGTCAGTTCCTTCTGGAACTTCTTGATGGCAGCAGCGATCGGAACATCCTCAAATCCAGCCTCAATGAAGTCCTGGAATCTCTCTCTCCTCAACGAAACAGGGCAGTATATGTCTCTAACAATGCTCCTCATCTGCTCCCAAGTGGTGACTCGACTACGCATGGTCCGCCACCAGGAATGAGCATCTCCAGTGAAGCAAGTCTGTACCAAGTCTACCTGTCGATCCTCTGGGCAGCGTATTGCCTCTAAAGCAGTCTCTACCTGCCCAATCCAGTGCTCCACCTCCAATCCTATCTCCCCATTATATGAGGGAACTTTCTGAGAGTTGAAAGCCTTCAACCACTCATCTGGCCTGGGTGCTCTGGTCCCAGTAGGCGCTCTACCAGCCCCAACTCTCCTCTTAGGTACAGCTGGCACCTGAGGCGCTTCCTGTGTCACCTGGACAGATCTAGCCGGTACTGGTGGTATCTGGGTAAGTCTCTCTGTCCTAGCAGCCTCCTCCCTACGCTCAACGTAGGCTCGGTACTCTCTGTACTCAGTCGCTCCAATGGAAACACGCCCTGACTCTGACGAACGTGCTCTCTGTGCTCCAGACCTAACAACGGTCTCATTCCTGACCTCAGGACCAACACTCTCAGCTACTTCCTCTACCCCAGCCTCTGGCATGATCACTGCTGGGGGATCCTCTCGTGGAGCTCGACCTCGGCCTCGGGCTAGTGGGGGTCTACCTCCACGGCCGCGTCCTCTAACTGTAGGGGCCCTATCTCCCCTACCTGGTCCAGCTGGAGGGAGAGGTGGACGACCTCTGCCTCGATCAGTAGCTAGCGTAGCTCTAGTACGTGCCATCTGAGTCAAGAATAAAAACTATAATTACTACTAGCTGAAAGTCCAAAAGTCCAACTACAGTAACCTAAAGTCCAACTAAGCACACTGAGATCCGCGGTAGTAGTGGTGGTCAGCCGTACTTTTCTATTCCCAACCAGACTATGCATGCATTTAAAACCAAAAATTTTTTTTTTTAAAACTCAAATCCCTTTTCGGGTTCTGCTTAAAACTTATTCGGTCTTTCAGAAGATTTCAAGTGCCATTGTTGCCAACCTAGAGCTCTGATACCATGTTGTAACACCCCGAATTCTCAGAACTCGGAGTATTACTGGTTAGGACCTCACAATGGGTCCCGACCTCAGTTTGACAACAACATTACTAGGACCTTGCAACAAGACACAAATAAAGAAACTGAAATTCAATAAACCGTGTTTTCAAAGTAATGAATGCAACACTGTCTAGCAGCCTACGGTACTTAAACAAAAGAAAGAAACAACTGTCTTAGCCAAAAGAAAGGAAAGACAAACAACCCCCACCCCACTCTAAGGAGTACGGAGACCCGGCTGACCACTACTTCCGGATCACTCAGCTGCTGATCTAACCTGCGGTAAATCTAAAACAACAACAACAATCACCGTTAGCTAGTTATCTAAATATTAGCAGAGTAATAATAGCACAAACACACTCAGGTAAACATAAACACGCAACATGCTTCCAAACAAGTCCGTTTTATTATCTTTCTTTAAATTACTCATTCACTCTAATGATACTTATTTTTGTGACACGAGGGATTCCCAAACCTCGCCTTCGCCCCCGTGTAACCATCAGGAATGGATCCGATGCATCTCACCTTGTACCTGTATGGTCTGGGTATAGAGAACCTCCCAGTCTCCTGTCAGAGCTGGGCAGTGATGTCACGGCCCGTTATACATACACTTGGGCCTTACGAAAAATAATAACAGTCGTCCTAGCAAGTTATTATTATTAAAACAAGCAATAGCACGCACCACTACTATCACTCAACTAACACTCAGAAACCGGCTAAGTAAGTCGCAAGGACTTACCTGAGTCAAAATACTCTCTAACACGTCTCACACCGTCTGTACTCGTGGTAACTCAAACTCCGGTACTGCGATCCGGCGAGCACTGGCGTTAGGAGGCTGCAGCAGTTGGCGGTGGTGGCGAGCTCCGGGAATCGGCCGGACTGGAGGCGTGCAGGAGGTCGACTGGGGCGTGGCGCGGCTGGCGGCTATCGGTGGTCGCGGCGGACGGTGGCGATGCGTCGGCTCCGGTGGCAACGAAGCGAAGTAGCGGACGGTGGCGATGCGTCGCTTTCTGAGAGGCCGGAGGGGTAAGTTTCGAACAGATAAGGCGGAAGGAAGGAGAAGGATGCCGGTGCTTACCAGGCTTGACGGGAGGCGGCGCAGGGCTCGGCGGCTGCTCGGCGGCTGCTCGGCGGCGGTCCCGATTGATTGCTGTACGTTTTTGCAAGAGGAAGGAGGGCGTGCGAGGCGTGAGAAGCAGGAGTAGATTTAGGTTAAAAAAAATCTTAATTAGGGTTAGGTTTAATTAGGAGTTAATTAATGGGCTTAGAAAAGTGGGCTGGGCCTATCAGCGGTTTAGTCTCGTCTCTCCCTTTGCACATGATCCGTAACTCGTTAATTGAGTGCGAAAGATTACAAAAAAAATTACGGAATTAAATTCCGTGTTTTATAACTTATTATTATTATTCTTATTTTATCGTACTTAAATTATTTCCGGTCATTTAATTTATCATTTTATGTGAATCTAAGTTACATAAAATGATAGAATTAAACTCTTTTTATTTTACTTATTTATTTATTTACGATTGTCGCGTCGGACTTTGGTTAATTTCAATTTACCGGAACTTAAAATTTTTTTGGTTATTACACTAATAACATATGTCAAGTTACTAAAATGATAAATTTTATTTAATATTTTTTAAAAAAAATTCAAAATAATAACAACTATCAATTAAAATCAAAATAATACAAACTTTAAAAATTATAGAAAATGATACATATTATTTCAGGAGTTTTTTTTCTGATTTTTTAAATACTTTTTGTATTATTTTTTCTAAAAAATAAACTAATATGTAAAAAGTCATAAATTAAGTAAAATATTTTTAATATAAAAAAAAATTTTGAAATATTTTTTTGATTTTTAAATACTTTTGTATAAATGACAAAAAAATTAAAAAAAAAATTTTTGATTTAATTTTAAAAATCCGATAGTTTTTTTAGAAAAAAATTGAATTTAACATTTTTGGGAAAACAAAACTCAATTTTTTCCATATCTTTTTTAATATGAAATTATGAGTTTTTATACAAATTATTTTAAAAATATCTGAAATTGTTTTCAAAAAATAATAAAATCAAAAATGAAAAAACACTTATTCTAAAAATATGAATTGTTTTAACTATAAAAAAATTTTATTCTAAAAAAATGAAGAAATCTTTTTGTTAATCATTTAAAAAAAGTATTTTAGAAAATAAATTTTTTTTTTTTGGTAAAAGAAAAAAACAGTTTATAAGTTTATTTATACTGTATTACTATTTACATAGAAGTAGAAGGTAAGCGGGCAACAAGTTGCGCCGCTACCCCTTTTTGGATGGCAAAACCTAACCTTTTAAAAACAACATCTACAAATCTAGAGGACCTAATAAACTGTTCAATTGAAAAAATGAAGTTCAATTGAAAATTAAAAATATAAAATAATATAATTTATATAAAAAAATAAAATTTATCTGTTCAATTGAAAAATATAAGTAAACAAAATAAAATAAAATTTAAAATAAAGTTCATAAGTTTAAGAAAGTATAATTGACAAAATATTAATATCTTTAAAAATTAGTTTGCAAATCTTAACTATTTCGATTTTTAAGCTACAAATAATTGAAAAACAATTAATAATATGAGAGAATAAATCAAAATTTAGTTAGTAAAATATTCAAAATAATTTAGTTTAACACGGTGGGACCAGGACTGCTTTAGTATGTAGGTAGATAATAGATTACTAATTTTTTTTTTTTGTTAAATATTACTAATTATCTATCTAACGCAGCTGTGGCTCTCATTAATTTCTTCATAAGCTTTTCATATCTTAAATCTGCATTCACGTGAATTCATTTTCCTCTCTTTCATCGTCACTCTGTGATTGACTGATTGTGATACCATATTATTTGTGTTATTAAATGTATTGAACCAAACAGTCTGAGATATCAGTCTCAAAAGAAGATTCCTAGGATGCCAGTTAGGATAACTGCCAAGGAAGTGGTGGCGCCGTTAAGCCACCACCAACCGGCGGTTATGAGCCGAGTAGCATTCTCAAACCTTGACTACTTTTACCCTGAAAAGCTACACGTCAGCGTCTACTTCTGCTACGCCAAGCCTGAGTTGGGGTCCGGCTACGACCACCAGGCCATGGTGGACGTGTTAAGGGAATCCTTATCCCGGACGCTCTCCTCCTACGTCATCTTCGCCGGAGAAGTCGTTACCAACTCGGCGGGAGGGCCGGAGGTGCTCCTGTCCGGCCGTGGTGCCGACTTCTTCCGGGCTTCTGTGGATATGGAGCTGGAGGATCTAGATCTCTTCCGTCCGGACATTAGTGTTCGGGGACGCCTCGTTCCTCATCTTCAACAAGGCGTGCTTGCCGTTCAGGTAACCAAACATGTGTATATCTTAGATGTTTATCATTATATCGTTCACTTTAGTTTTAACCGTCTATCCCTTAATCTTATCTTAGAATTTATTTTACTAACCCACCAAAAAATGTTTCCCAAACTTGTCAAAGTAAAAGATGAAATGAAATGTTAATTTGAAGATTGATGTACATATCGAGTCCTTGAACGTTTAAATATGATTTGAAGGCTAAATCTCAAAGATTTGAAAATTGTGAGAATATTTCGAAAAAAAGAGATTGAAGAATATTTGAAAAATGAAAAATCATATAATGAAAAATCATATAATATAGGGGGAAAAAATGAAGAATATAGTTTTTGGTGGAGTTTGACTTTGGCAACTGTTGTTTTTTTTTTTTCACCTCTTTCAACCTCAACCTAAAATTGCCCGTTTTTCCTTTTATTTTGCAATTTATATGCTTATGATCGATGTTTCTTATTTTTCACCTTAAAACAAAATATTCTATTGAACACGTGTGTAGTTCAATTAGAAAATTTTGTTTTAAGGATGTCCATTTCGGTTTGTGGTCCGGTTCTGGTGTAAACCGTAAAAATACATTTTAGAATACGAATATTTAAGGATGTGCATTTTATAAATAGACTGGTTTTTTACGACCCGGTTCTTGGTTTTGTTAATTTTTGTTTGTGGTCCGGTTCCTGTCTAAGACCATAAAAATGAGCTTCAGAATACGCATACTAAGGATGTGCATTTTATAAACGTACCGGTTTTTTACGACCCGGTTCTTGTTTTTGTCAATTTCAGTTTATTGTCCCATTCCGGTCTAAAACCGTGAAAAAGAAAGTGGACCGTGTTGGACCATAAATATTTTTAAAAAAAATTTAATACGTAAATTACGAAATACTATATTGATCACTAACTAAATTAAGACCGTTTGATTATTATACCATGCAAATGAACAGAAGAGCTTTCGTGAATAAAATCCAAACCAATCTAAATCTGGACTTAATGGACCATAGTCTAGTCCTAGACCATTTACGATTCAACGTTCATTGAAATTCTTGTCCGGACCGGGATCAGAACAACCGGTTTGAACCGGACGCAGTACCCTTGTTCATATAAATTATGTATCTAGTACTTTTTTTGTGTGAACTTAGCGAAAATATTTAAAAAACTATACCAAGTTCTGCAGCACCATCTTTGGTCGCTGACGCATATTTTCTTTTTCTAAAAAAAGACATATTTTTACAACAAGGATGTCTATACAAGGAACATACCAAGTTCACTTAATATGCCACCTATGCTGCATTGCTGGACCACTTCAACAGGGTCCACACTGGACCACTACTTCTTAATGTATGAAAAATACATAAGTGAGACGGTACTGCATTAGTCTAATGTTTGCCTTTATCACAAATTTAGAACATATCATGCAATTATTGAAGATATCTGAGCAAATTACGTAAGTGATCAACTCATGAGCCACCTATCCAACTACACAAAATAAAAAACTCTACAACCTTACATATATACATATGCACTTTATAACTAGACCCGAACAAAGTCGGACTAATACATATGTTCGGATAAATGGACGGGTATGATCACGACTCCATGCCCATCCGGACCGAAAAGCCCGGCATGGAGCCCGATCCAGAAGGGTATGGGTAAGGTCCATGCTTTTAGTTTGGCCTGAAAGTCCTTTTATTTTAGTTTTTTAGATTAAAATGTAAAATATAGGGTTAAAATACGGTAGAATTTGAACCTAAGATTGATAGGTACAAGTGTATCAGGTTTGTCGAGGTCTAGTTATAACGTATAATTTTAAGTAATGTTATAATTATTTAAGGGGAAGTTTAGATGTCTCATAGCATTATCTGGTTCATTGATCTACGTACTTATACAGGTATGTTGTTCATTAATTTATGTACTCAGATCTAGAGTCATTCATCTAGCTATATATGTACTCAGATCTTAGTCATCCATCTAGCTATATACTCGTATGTGGAGTATGTACAAGAGACTAGAGTCAACATGCATATTACACACTATTTCAATATTTGTAGGATATGATATATTCGCTATATAATCTTATTATATCACCACAAAGCATACTTAAATACTTAATGATGCATATATATTTATAAATGAACTGGTGTTTTACGTCCTAGTTATTAGTTTTGTCAATTTTAGTTTGTGGTCCGATTTTGGTCTAAAATCGTTAAAAAAAAACTCGGCCAAGTCAGACCTTAAATATATTAATCAAAACTAAATATGTAAGTTATAAAACTCTAAATTACTCACTAACTGAACTCGGACCAGTTTGATTTTCGTATCATACAATTTAAATTATTGAAATTAATATTTCTACATTAAATTATTGAAATTAACGCAATATACACCTAAAACTAAGGTATAAATGTATAAATAGAAGAAGAGTGTAATTTACACGATGCAAAATTATATATACCTTAAAATTTTACGACAACATAGACCGCTGACGCAAAATTATACAACATTTTTTTCCGTGAACTTATAAATCGAGGATTATCGAGATCTAACAGAGGGATTGTCGTTAAAATTACGTAACTAGAATATCTATATATGTGGAACATAATTAAGTTCACTTAATATGCTCCAACCACATGCACTGTTGGACCACTTTAGCGCTAATCCAGGTTGGACCACTATGTTTATGTCAGGCCGGTCCAGAGGGATGGACACCATGGACTTTCACTCGGAGTCTATTTTTTTATTAGACCCAATTTAAAATCTATATATACTACTAAATTATACTATACTGATGCTCATGTGGCGCCTCTAACTTTTTTCTCGAGTTAAATTTTTTATTAAATCAAGAATTAAGTCATAAAACTCTTTTTTTACTAAAACAAAATTTAATAAAGAATCTTTTTTCAACTAATCTTATAAATAATTAATAAGAAATAAGAAAGTTTTATAAATAATAAATAATCTATATATACTACTAAACTAGACTACACTGATGCTGACATGGCATCTCCAGGTTTTTTCTCGGATTAAATCTTTTATTAAATCAAGAATTATTTCCTACGTTTTCAATCATCAAACTCATTCTGCTATTATTTATTCATTCCTTAATTTGTTTAATTTCAATAACTATTATTTCAAAAACTTTGGTTTTCATTATTACATGTTTATGAAAGTCTCTCCCCTTCCGCCTTTCTTCTCACTTACAGATCTTCCGAGATATGCCTATGAAGATCCATCAATATTTAAATATACCCGCACAAGGTGTGATATATGAACTAGTTAGATATGTATAGTATATTATATAGAGTAAAAATAAAATATGTCCAAAATAGTCCAATAACACTTAAAAAAATCTCATGGCTCATGTCTCCTCTTAAAATGTGCTGATTTTTAGTAATTTAACAAAAAAAAAAAACGAGTTAAATAAAAACAAAACTCCAGTAAATTTACGGTTGCCCATTTCTCCATGGGGCCCAAGTTAAAATTTAAATATTTTGAATGAAGAGAGTTTTAATAGATTAAGGGCCTCTAATTTATATTAGCACCGAGGCCTCCGATATACCAGGGACGACACTACATAACGTATAATTTTAAGCAACATAAAATTTAGATTGTAATGTTATAATTAATTAAAGGGAAGTCCGGAAGTCCTGAAGTCCCTTAGCCATACTTAAAATTAACATGAATATTTATAGTAAAAACTCCAATTTACCAACTAGTAAATTGAAATAAATAAAACATGCCTCCCTTTCTATCTCTGTTAGGTTGGATTATCACACAAGTTTATTGATTACATATCTCAAATGTACTATAACACTCCAAAATAACATAACCCCTTATTATCCACAATATAATATTATATATCCTAGTACTGTCCACCTAGGCAAGCTTCTAGAAAGTAGTCTTCTTCTTCAAGATTTTATGGATGTTTTATCTTCAAGCTTGGCCCGTCGCTCCTTCTTCGTATGAATGTGCGTCTAAAGCAACATCTATCGCTAGGGTTAAGCCTTACACGTATAGTCCTAATGATTAAATAATATCTTAACTGATTATAGTTATAGATAATATCATAATATAAACTAACTAATATAAAAAGATAAGATTTAACTAAATTTCAGAAGAAAAGTTATAAATCAAATCTTCAGGATTTTCTTAGGACGTGACTGACATTGATCTTCTATATATGTGATTAAGCATGTTGACCTTTTTTTGAATAACTTGGAAACTCTTTGTTAATTTGTAGCTTTTTATTTGAGTCCGGACGTCCCTTTACGGAAGTCTGATTTTTAGTGTGTGTCCATGCAGAGACGGCTTATGATCATGAACCTTAGAGGAAAATATTATCTAGTATAACGAGTTTTTAAATAGTTGAAGCTTTTCTGTAATTGATTGTGTTTTTATAAAGGCGTTCTAAAATAGGTAATTTATATTGGTATCAGTAAAATGGAGAAGAACTTACTTCTAAATTCTAATAAGCATTAACATGTAATTTATATTTAGACTTCTCATCGCTTATAATGGGTTCTGTTTTTTGCTTCAAATCATACAAAAAAAATATCGAAAAATTATCGAATGTCCTTGTTTAGTCACTAAATTGATGTACTGAAAATTATATTAAACGCGAAGACAGGGATAAGTATTTCCATTTTATTTCCTATCCTTAATCGTTACCCTTTAATTATTATATTTTAATTTTCATCCCTTTATGCTAACAAAACTGTGAGATTTGGATAAATTTCCCTTGAGGTTCTCATCATAAGACGGTTCATATTAATAATAAACGGAGTTTACATAATTACATTAGGGCACCCCTATATTTACAATAATTACATAAACTATCATACCCCGCAGTCGAAACTGGAGGAGGTTGAACAGTGAGACTGAATCTAAAGTCTAGAAATAATTGTCGAGGAAGACCCTTTGTAAAAATGTCTACGTACTGAAAAGCCGAAGGTAAGTGAAGAACTCTAACGTGACCACAAGCAACCTTGTCGCGGACGAAGTGGATGTCGATCTCAATATGCATGGCCCGTTGGTCTTGAACAGGGTTGCTGGCAAGATAAGTAGCAGAGATGTTGTCCGTGTATACAATGGATGCCTTGGAAAGCGGGCAATGTAGCTCAAACAAAAGGTTTCGCAACCACAAACATTCTGACACAACATTGACAACTCCTCTATACTCTGCATCTACACTGGATCTGGAGACGACAGATTGCCGTTTGGCAGACCACGAGATTAGAGTGTCATTGAAGAAGATACAATAACCTAATGTCGAGCGGCGTGTATCGGGGCACCCTGCCCAGTCAACATCTGTGTAGGCAATAAGATCAGATTTCAGAGAAGAGGAGATGGTGATACCTAACGATGACGTGCCAGAAATGTATCGGATAATGCGCTTGAGAGCTGCAAAATGAGCTCCCGGGGGTCGTGCATAAAGAGGCAAACCTACTGTACTGCAAAGTTGATGTCAGGCTAGGTGAAGGTGAGATACTGAAATGCCCCAGCTAGACTACGGTAAAGTGTCGGATCACTAATAGCAAGCTAGATGAAGCACTTAACTTGACAGACGTCTCAGCCGGGGTAGTTGACGGTTTGCAGTTTGACATCTTTGCTCATTCATTAATGTCGCGCATATTTATTCTGGGACAGGAATAAGCCAAAAGATGTCCGGCGAACAGAAATGCCCAAGAAATATGATAGGGGGCCTAAGTCTTTAAGGGAAAACTCCTTACTCAGAAACTGTATTAGATGTCTGCGTAGAGTGTCAGAAGAAGCCGTAAGGACAATGCCATCGACATACAAAAGCCGATAGGCAGTGTCAGGTCCTTGATTATAAATAAAAAGGGAGGAGTCACTCTTACCGCTATAAACCCAATGCGATGTAGAAAGCCTGCAAAACGTTGAAACCATACCCGGGGAGCTTGCTTTAGGCCATAGAGGGACTTTTGCAAAAGGCAAACACGATTGGAGGGGTTGCAGAAGCTTGGTGGTTGAAACATGTACACCGTTTTGTTTAGATGGTCGTGGAGGAAAGCATTTTGAACATCCAACTGATGAATGGACCAAGAGCGGGATACTACAATGTTGAGAACCATACGGATGGTTGCTGGTTTAACAACATAACTGAAAGTCTCATCACAGTCAATGCCAACCTACTGAGAGCAACCGTTAGCAACTAAACGAGCCTTGTAGCGCTCCAGTGATCCATCAGACATGTACTTATGCTTAAAAATCCGCATGCATCGCACAATATTAGCATCTACAGGACGAGAGATCAAGACCCAAGTCTTATTCCACATAAGGGCTCGATATTCATCGAGCATGACAACGGTCCGGGTCTTGAAGGGTTACATTGTGAGATTTAGGAATTGGGCATAATGGAGCGGTCGAAGCAGATAAGTCAAAAACGGGATTCGTTTTGACGATGCCGGATTGACTTCATGTATGAGGGTGGTGGAGTATTGTGGTTGGCTGGTCCGACGAATTATTTAAGGAGGGTTGAGCTGTGAATTTGGGAGTAGTTAGAAGATGTGGGATGGCCGCTAGACTAGGTTGGCGTGGGGCAGGCGTGTGGCTGGGTTGAAGCAGCGCAGTCGCTGGGCTGGGATGGGTGTCAAGGAAAACAGAAGGGTTAGGGGAGGCGGAAGGGATAGTGTGGGCCAGAGGGGAGGTGTTGGGCCCAGCAGGTATGGGGCGTGTGGCCAAAGGGGAGGATACTGGGCCTGGGCCAGCAGGAGGTGAAGGAGGATCTGAGCCGGCTGGGTGAAAAAGCCTATCTAAAAGGTAAGGAGAAGTGTCATCATCACATGACCGAGCTGTTGTAAATTCCGGGGAATTGCGGGAGCTGGTGGCGAAGGGAAAAACCATCTCGTCGAACGTGACATGACGAGAAATGATAATTTTGTGAGTTTTGATATCTAGACACTTGTAGCCTCTATGATGGTTGGGATATCCAAGGAAAACGCAAGGAGTAGTGTGTTGTTGGAGTTTGTGGGAGATTTTTGCACTTTGATTAGGGTAAAAAAGGCAACCAAAAATCCAGAGATGACCATAGGAAGGTGTTGTAAGATACAACCTTTGAGTGGGAGATTGATTTTGAATAGAAGAGGATGGAAGGATGTTAAGGAGGTAGCAAGAAATCTCTATGGCATGGGGCCAATAGGAGATTGGAATGGATGTCTGAAATAAGAGCGATTGTATCATGTTATTGATCATTCGAATGACTCGTTCGGCTTTGCCGTTTTGTGGAGAAGTGTGCGGACAAGAAAATCGGAACACTATCCCATTATCAACAAAGAACTTGTGAAAGTTATGGTTATTGAATTCCCGGCCCATGTCACATTTAAAGATTTTGATAGAAAGGTGAAACTGAGATTTGATAAGTTGATGAAATTGAACAAATAACTCAAAAACTTGAGACTTGAACTTGATTGGATAAACCCATAGAAAATGAGAAAAATCATCAAGAAAAAGTAAGTAATATTCAAAGCCTTCTCGACTAGGGATTGGAGAGGTCCAAAGATCACTATGAATAATGTCAAAGGGCGCAATGGAACGAGTATGAGATCTAACAAAAGGCAACCGGTGATGTTTTCCTAATTGGCAAGCATGGCAAAGATGAGCCAAATTAGACTTATTAAATTGAAAAAAGAAGACTTCCTAAGAAATTCCAAAACAGGGGCATCGGGATGACCAAGTCGTGCATGCCAAAGGTTGGAAGATGCAGCCGAAAGAGTGTGATGTGGATGAGTAGAAGGACTCGTGTCAGGATAGAGTTTCCCGAAACTATTACATTTCAGACTTGTGATGCCTATGTGTAGATCCTTCACAGAAAAACCAAAAGGGTCAAATTCTATGGAGACAATGTTATCCGTAGTAAAACGACGAACATAGACTAAGTTTTTGACAATTTGTGGTGCAATTAGGACATTGGATAGGTCTAGAGGATTTTTAGTGGTGGGAAGGATGGTATGTCCAGGACCTGTAGAAGGAATACGCATACAATTCCTAACAATAATCGAATTTAAAGAACCATAATGGGAAAAAGACGAGAGCGAACCTAGATTGTTGGTCATGTGTGAGGTGGCGCCCGTATCCATGTACCAATAATTATCCGGCGGGTTGAGAGACATCGCAGCAAATGAGTTATCCAGGCTGGTGGGCTGCATTTCTTGAGAGAAATGGGCTTGGGATGCTTGCTGAGGGGGTCCAGGCCCAAGAATGCCAATTTGAGGAGCAGGGAAGGAGCAGTGGGCCTGCTGCTGTGGAAAAGGGCTTGTCGGATAATGGGTCTAAGGCCAATGTTGAGTAGACGGCCCACTGGGAGAAGATTGGGGAGTCCATTCGAACGGAGCCCTAATCTAGACACGTTGTTGCGGAGGAAGCTGTTGCTGCAGACCGCCGATGCCACGGGCCCGATTCTTCAGGCCACGTCCACGGCGGTTGCGTGGTTGTCCTGGTGGAGTGGATGGCGGTGACGCTAGTGTTCTGGCGACCGGAGACCGAGCCGCAATAGTGAGGGCCGATGACGGGTTTTTGGAGCTCGTTTGACAAGCCATTCGAGTTTCTTCAAGGAGTAACTGCGAACGAGCTTTGATGAAGCTCGGAAGAGGGTCTAATTGCTGAATGAAAATAGCCCCGACATTGTATTCAGCGGGTAAACCCGATATAAGCTGAAGAACAAGGCGGTTTGTAGGAACCGGAGAGCCAACGCCTTTGAGTTGATCTCCTAATGATTTGAGTTGTTGACAGTAAGCATTAATAGACGGAAAACCAAAGAGCTTACAGTTAGAAAACTCATGTTCAAGATAGACGACGCGGGTGTTTTTGTTATCTTGAAAAAATCCTTTACTCGATTCCATGCCTGGAGTGCGGTATCGTCGGAATCAAGAATTTGCAAGAGAATATCTCTAGAAACCGTGGCTTAAATCCATTGAAGAACAACATGGTCTACTTGGAGCCATAGCGAATTATCAATATCAGTGGGTTTGGGAACCTTTTCATCGATATGGTCGAGAACGTTGTGTGCTTTCGTAGTAACGCTAAATAAGGTGACCCAAGAAGCGTATGGAGTGTCATGATCGAGGACGAGGGCAATATTGTTCTTGATATTTGAGATACCGAGGGCAGAATGAAATGAGGATTTCCGTTCTGCAGCCATCGAGGAATGCTGTGAAAGAGAACGGAAGAGGCGGCGGTGACGACCTTAGGGTTTTGAAGCGGAAGAGGTTAGAAGAGCGAGTGCTCTGATACCATGTGAGATTTGAATAAATTCCCCTTGGGGTTTCCGTCATCAGACGGCTCATATTAATAACAAACGGAGTTTACATAATTACATTAGGGAACCCCTATATTTACAATAATTACGTAAACTATCAAAAACTTACCACGAAAGTTCTTCAATTAAGTTCTTAACCTTTTTAAAATGAGAAAACTACATAAAATTATACTTAATATTCACTTTTTTTTTAAAAAAAAATCACCTTCATAGTTTTTTTTAGTTAAAATCTTCCTCAATATTTATCTATTTGCAATAAATCGTCAATTTATGATTGTTGGCATAAAACGGTCCATAAATCTTAAATATTGTTTGCAATTTACCACATTATACAAGTTAAAATTACATCAAATAATTTAAAATTGAAGCATAGACAATCTAATTTACATCGTTAATAATTATGCTAGTTTAGTACCTCTGTCATGCATGAGTATTTGAAAAATATATTGTCAATGTTATTTGTCTATCCGATGGAAGTATAATATTATCGTAAGTTTTGGATATATGATCAATCATACTAACAATAAAATAATAAGTATAACTTCATTGAGAGACTAAAAAAAATATCGGGATAATATGGTCGAAATTACCTACTAAGGTTGTGTTTGGCTTGCCATAAACATTAGTGTTTATAAGGGTAAGCAAATTAACTAGTGTTTGGCTGGCAAATAAACACTATTGACTAGTATTTTCGGAACACTAATCTAGCAAGGTTTCATTCTAAACTAATATTTTGGATACACAATTACATTTGAAAACCCGAGAAGGGGATAGAATAAGAATAAAGATGCTCTAAAAGGGGGATTGGATAGAGTATGAGAACTTTTCACAATAGCAGATATCAAGGCTTTGAAATGAGTCTCAAGCTCTTGAAGTCGATCTTTGTAATCTGTGACAAAACTGTTTCTCAATGCCTTTAAGTGAATCTCAAGGTCTTGACTTCGAATCCTGCAGAAAGTTGTTAGTCACAATAAGAACGATATAATGTACGGAAATAAAAAGATCAAAACGTACACGATATGTTTACGAAGTTCAGCTCTAACGGCCTACGTCTCCGCCTAGGGTTTTTGACTCTAGGATTTAACTATCTATTATCTGCTTTGTTTGAGTCCTAAATACAACCTAGAAGAACTCTCCTTTTTTCTCACTTGTAGCCTCACCGCTACGATCTAGTCAACTCAGGTCTCGCAAAAATAGCATAATTACTTCGTAGAGTAACACTTAGTATAAAACTCTAGTGATATGTCAATCCTGCAGAAAGCTTGGAATGTTCATTGTAAGCTCGTGTCCTTTCTTCATCATCGATGGATTCTTTTACAGTCTTCTGTGGAGGCAGCTTCTTCTGACCGTTGTAACGTCTTTAATCTTTCCACATAATTCGAACAATATTCGTCAAAATCTTGATGGTTGAACGTTTGAATTTTCTCCAAAAATCTCGAACGTAATCTTCAACAACTTCTTCCAGAATCTTGATATTGTGAAGATATGTAGCCGTTTGAAGATCTTTAAACAAGATCTTCTCTTCAACGTCTTTAACCACTCGTTGTATGAAATATTTTGAGCAATATCTTCTCTTCATATTTGAATCGTTGAGTGTACACAAGATCTTCCTCTTTCTCTTAGATCCGGTGTTTGTTATGATTTGTGCCCTAACAATGATGCGTCCTTGGATGCGTTCAAGGACAAATTCCGGATCTAGATTGAGCTTGAACTTCAACTACTTCGTTTTGTTATGTGCGGATGGATTCGATGTTGAAAATGAGTTGCGGAAGCTTGAGAGATGATGTTGCGAAAGCGTATGGTTGATTCGATCTAGAAAGATCGAACAATCCGTGAAGTGGAGTGAATTAGTGATCCTTGAAGGATCCTCAATTTGGAGACTTGGATCAAAGATTCAAAAGAAGAACTTTGTCAGAGAGGAAGATGTGATGCCCAATAACCAAGGATGAGGAAATGCTTCTCAATTGTACTTGATCAATATTGAACATGCTTTTACAATGAGGCCAACCATCCTTTATATAGTGGAGGATGGTGGCAAAGAGGAAAATCCTTAAGACACAATAGAAAGATGCTAGCCATAAATTAAGGGATTTGATTGGAATATTTTATGAATTATTCCAAGTTAAATCTTCTTCTTAAAGGGAAATATCCACAAGATTATTTCTTCAATTATTTAAATATCTAAAATATTAAATAGATAAAAGATGACGGAAATGAATATGCAGGACAAGTCTTCCATCGGTAGTCTCAATCACCCGTCGGTAACCCACAGTGTTGGAAAGTGGATGCCAAGGGTGCATCATTCCCCCTATCGTGGATGTGAAACGTCCCTTTTTCATTTTCGTCGAAGAAGGGCTCAACAAATGGGGCAAGGCCGGTGGTGAGAAATGAGGGGGTTTACACCATAGGAATCCGGTGGCTCGAAGTCATAGTCCATCATGGTGGTGGAGATGTTGAGTTTGGTTGGGATGCCGGCAAGGTGTGAGCTTGGAGTACGGTAGACCAAACACATTTGCCAATACACGTCCTTCTTAGGCACCAAAATAATTTGCATTGCATAAGGAGGATAGGACTCAGGCCCATATTCTTGGTCTAGGAGCTTTTGAATGTACGTGTCCTCTGGAGTGGATTGGAACGTTGCCATATTGGGTAAAGATGGACCTGGAACCAAATTGAGATGGTGTGACAAGTATTGAATGGTTGGTAAATCGGGTGGTAGATCACAACACCTAATAACCTGAGATTTAGAAAACAACATAGACACCTCGTGTGGCACATTATTTAAGTCATGAGAAGGTGATAAACGATGTGGGACGAGTAAGAAGCAAGGAAACTTGCCCTTCGTGATTGGAGTCACATTGTGTCTACGAGCTAAGAGAATCCGCGGTTCACAACGTCCTAGAATGGTAGAAACCGAAGGTGTCAAGGATGCGGTCGTAGGATTGAAAAGACGTGTGACGGTGTCACACGTCTTTTCAGAGATCCATTGGAGTTCGTAAAGTTGTGAGTGAGGGATTGTTGCTGAATTAAAGGTTTTTGCGTTGATCAATAGACAGAAACTCCTTGATAGTTAAAATACTTGTTGCTGAATTTAAGGTTTTTGCGTTCATCATTAGACAGAAACTCCTTGATAGTTAAAATACGTCGCAACACAAGTGCAAACTTACCTGGAGGTGTCGTGGCGCAATCTAGTTGGTCTTCACATGATGATATCTCAATTGTTGTATACTTCGTTCTCCTCATGGAATAAGTTGGAAAACAAAACCTTCTTTGTGTTCGGGTAATCATGTTGAACGTGACCATAACCGCTACACCGTCTATGCTCAACCACCTTCTCCCCGAAGTTACTCCTTTAACGGGGTCAATGGTGCAACTTCGCCGTCTATGCTCAACCACCTTCTCCTCGACATTGTCTCTACCAAATTCAAACCCACAAAGGCCAAATCCGTCACCAACACAATCCTCTCTCATCTAGAATCCGGTTGCCTCCGGAAATTCGTTTGTCTCCTCTTCACTTCCCTTCTCCCTCAACGCTCACTTCTTCCAGCCTCTCCATTGTTGAGGGTCGGAAGGTTAGAGCTCATCTTGTTACCTTCTCCCAACCGCCTCTGACTTTCTTGTTGAATAGGGCGATCGAGGCTTATGGAAAATGTGGATATTTGAGGGACGCATGGGAGTTGTTTGATGAAATGTCCAACGAGATATGAAGACAGTTGGAATGCTTTGATAACTTCTTATGCTCAAGGTGGGCTCCCCGGTGAGGCGTTGGGGTTGTTTTTTGGTATGAGTACATCTGAGGTTACTCTAGCTACTATTTTGGGCTCTTGTGGTGCTTTGTTGGAGTTGGGTCTTACTAGGCAGGTTCACGGGGTTGTTGTGAAATATGGATTTAGTGGAAATGTGATTTTGGTGAGCTCTCTTTGTTGATGTTTACGGGTGTCATGAGGGATGCAAGGAGAATGTTTGATGAGATTTAGGGCCCGTTAGGTTCAAACTCCGGAAAGAGAAATAAAATGAAAATGAATTTAGACCATATGTATATCATTATTCATGAAATTTTATGGAATCTTTCCTTATGGTTTCATGCAAAATGCACTTCCTCTCCATATTTTGTTGCCTTATAGGGTATCAAAAGTAATCAAATTCAACTCCAATTACTTCCAACCACAAGGAATGATTCCAAAAACTTTCATTAACAAGGGTATATATATGGACTAGATTCGTTTCCATTTCGTTTTCGATTGTGGAGTTAAAACCAAACAGGCCCTTAAGGTCCTAATGATATTTCATGGAATGTTATTGTTAGGAGGTATCTTGAGGAAGGTGATTAATTGGAGGCTCTTCGTATGTTTTTTGATATGATTAGATGGGGTAAAACTGTTGAGCTTCACATTTTCGAATGCAATTGTTGCTTGTTAGGGCATTGCTGCCTTGGAACTGGGTATGAAGATGATGAGGTGATTTGGAGCTCGTTACTTGACATGTATACAAAGTTTGGTAACTTGAAGATTGCATCTAGAATTTTGGCCATCGTACATGTAAATGATGTAATCCAGGTTACAAAATATTTCCCTAATCACGGTGCCAAGTCTTAGACATATACCTTCACACGTTACAACGAAGAACATGCAGCGAAGGAGTAAGAGATTGGGGGACCACGTTTGGATCTGACGAGTACAAACCCAACTTTATATAGCAAGAAGGTGAATACCAATAGGAAAATCAAAAGCGAAATCAGCAAGTAAGTCCGCAATGGTGTTTGCCTCACGGTAGATGTGTCGGAGTCGGACTGTCCAACTCCTACTTAAGAAGCCTTGGCAACGGTTTACCAGACTAAAATGGGGGTGTGACTGGTTGACACCCTTTTGGATGAGTTGGATAACTAGAGACAAATCAATTTCGAATTTAACCTTTCTATAACCCAAGCTCCAACATGTTTCCAACCCCAATAATAGCCCCACAATTCTGCAACTGGTACCGGCATATGATGTACGCCTCCATGTATCCATTGACCATTCTCTGAGCGTAGAACCCCGCCAGCAGCAGCCTCACCATTGCCTTGTTGCACTGCCCCATCAAAGTTCCATTTTACCCATCCTCTTGGGGGCCATGTCCACCGCACATGGACCTCCTCCTTTTGCTCTTCTCTACTTAGCCCGTTGCTCCGTTGTGTGGTTCTAATATACTCAACTGCTTGGGCCTTGATAAAAGAACTCGTGTGGATGGCGCATCAGAGTGTTGAAAGATTCAGTTGCAACGCCATTGCCATAACCACCACACTGTGTAAACAAAGAGTGTGCACCACGGTATGCCCTCGTCATTCTTACTCTTGTCAGAGATATTCACAGTAAACCACTCTGATGCGTTCAAATCGAAGAAGCTCTCCGAGGGTGAAGTGTGAATGCAGTTGTTCCATAACTCTCTCGCAATTTTGCAATCACGACCTATGTGTAAAATCGACTCTAGTTGGCCAGGGCACAGTTCATAGAAGGGTGATTGGGCCAAGTGCCTTCGATGCCTTTCAACATTGATGAGAGTCTTTCCAAGTGTTGTCAACCACAGGAAGGTCTTCATCTTCTTTGGGGCTGATAATTTCCAAATATTTGAAAAAATTGAGCTCCTAGGTAAACTATCAGTACCATGGCAGGTGAAATGATATCCTAAGCTAATGGAGTAAACATCATTGCTATTGTGGGGCCACTGCAATTCATCTCCCCCTATGTGATCCTCAAAAATCCGAATAGTTGCTAGCCGGAGAAGCATCGAGGCTGGAAGGAGCGTGTTAAGAGTCGGCCAGTTCCATCCTTGACCCTCAATCCACAGTTG
Organism: Fagopyrum esculentum; assembly: GCA_033239045.1. NCBI lineage: Eukaryota > Viridiplantae > Streptophyta > Magnoliopsida > Caryophyllales > Polygonaceae > Fagopyrum > Fagopyrum esculentum. The sequence goes on from BSUD01000007.1 coordinate 37,653,998, forward strand.
ACGAACTTTCAGCCCGATGAGATCTTCCCCCAATTCACTTGTAGCCAAGTTTCGCAGTGGTACGTTCATAAGCCACCGGTCTATCAACCATTCCCAACTCGCCATGCCACACCAGGAAGGAGGACCTCTTGGATACCCCATGTGATACTCTTTAGTATGACTGAGACTTTTCTGGATTGATAAATATTCAAAATATTTACAGTCTCCTGGAGCCTATACTTTGCCCGGATTAGACTAGCCCACAGAGCATATCTCTCGTTAATAAGTCTTCAACCTAGTTTGCCAAGATGTGTTTTGTTGATTCAGATAATCTCCTCAATCCCGCCCCACCCACCACCTTTGGTGTGCACATACTCTCCCAAGCTACCATGTGCATCTTTCGCTCCCCATTAGCTCCGCACCATATGAACTTCCTACAAATCCCCTCAAACTCTCTAATGAATGAGACGGGAGCTTGATTGTTTTCATGACATAGTTAGGAAACGAGGTTAAGACAGATCTAGTTAGGACTAGACGTCCCGCAAGGCTCAGGGTACGTCCTTTCCAATTTGCCAATTTCTTCTGCGCTCTTTGAAGAATGTAATCGAAATCCGATAGCACCGGCTTCTTCTTAAGGATTGGCATACCTAAGTACATCCCAAAAACCTCTTTAACTCTCAAATCACTAATCACCTGTAATCGTGCTCTGAGTCTATCATCAACATAGGCGATACCGTAATACTAATATTCTGCCCCGAAGCTTCACAGAATTTGGCAATACATTTCATAATGATTTAAATCTGCGAGGTAGAGGCTTCCGCAAATAGCACAATGTCATCCGCAAAAAAAAAAGTGAGATAGGAGGAGCCAACCTACCTAACTTGATGGGTTCCATGAATTATCACCCACAGCTTGTGTGATACATTGACTGAGTCGTTCCAAGCACAAGACGAAAGGTAGGGGAAAATTGGATCTCTTTGACGGACCCCCCTTGTGGCCTTGAACTCACTCAGCATTTCCCCATTCCACACAAGCTTCATACTTGGCGAGCAAACGCACTCCATGATGCGTTCAATGAATCTCGTGGGGAGATTTGAAGGGAGGTCAGAAGGGAGGTCAGAAGGGATAGGGGATGCAGTGGTAATAACGGGGGATGCAGTGGGTGTATAGGTAGAGAAGAGGTAGAGGGAGCGGCAGAGTTTGCATAAAGAGTAGGGTTAGGGTTTGCATGGTTAGGGTTCTGCTGAATAGTTATCTTAGGTGACACCTAAGCTCGATAATTTATTCTCCGTCAGAGTGGTCCCTTCCCCTTGGCCCATGAGACGAGGCTGGTGTCTAGGTTGACGGCGTTGTCACGTGCATACTCATTTACGATATTTGGTTATACACTTGCACAATTGCATGACTAAGTAATCTTATACACCTGCATAGTTGCACTACTAATTAAGTAAAGTTTACTTTTATTTATTAATTAATGTTTAAATTTTTTCTAAAAAAATAATTACATATTTATTGAACTTATTAAAACATTGCACGACTAAGTAAAAATTATTTATTTTAAAACTAACTAAGCTGATATGCATACATATTAATGGTAATAGATATATTTTTATATCTTAATAGGAAATAAGCAATCTTACATTAATTGTTACTTATTTTTCAAATGTATCATAGCCGTTAAATATATTTAATCTTGTGGTTGAGATTCATTCTTATTTCTTACCGTAACATATGTTCATACTTGATCCAAACTATATATATATCCCTACCCCCGCTCCTGGATGAACCATCGAAGTATATATATATATGTGTGTGTGTGATCTAGTAAGAACATGTTTTACAGTAAGAAATAAGAACAATTATGAATCGTTAAATCAATGCACGGATGGCTTGGATTTTACGTCAAAATAAGGCAAGATTCTATTCTACTATTATAGTCTCGTGCTTATGATAAAAAAAATATACACGATATGTTTATATGGAAACAAATATCTTACTCTATAATTAATTTTGTAAGAATAACAAAATATAAGTAGTCGTGCATGTAAGAGAATAGAGTCGTGCATGTAATGTTAACGTGTGCTACTAACTAGCACTACTTGTGCATGTATATTTAAAAATAGATTTGTGCATGTAATTTGAGCGTGCACACGCTAACTAACACTACTAACTTAAACGTGTATAATTTGAGCATGCAATAGCTACTAGCGTTATTAAAAATAGATTTGTGCATGTAATTTGAGCGTGCACACGCTAACTAACACTACTAACTTAACGTGTATAATTTGAGCATGCAATAGCTACTAGCGTTATTAACACCACTAACTTAAACGTGTGTATTGTGTAAGCTAATAGTAGCGCTAGTAAATAAAAACGTGTATCTCCAAGCTCTTGTAACTAAAAACGTGCATAGTAGTGTATATTAAAGATTAAGTCGTGTACATATATATGTTACTTCTAACACCATGAAAAATAAAAAATAATGAATATCTTAATCCGTGTACTTAAGTTGACAATAAACACATTTATATCCTACATGGTCACCGTAGATAATTTTCAAAAATACATATGTACTTAATTAGTATACATAAATAAGAATGAATCATGAACGTCGATTGTGTTTAATCATGTGGACGAGATGTGTTCTCATTTTTTTACCGTAAGTCATGTTCTTACTTGATCCTAACTCTCTCTCTATATATAATTTTCTGGACCTTTTCGTTGTTGGTTTATTAGGCGATAATTTATGTGCGATGTATTTTTAAATTTTGAATTATATTTTTGTACATGAATAATAATTCATATTACTTTCTTGATTATATTTCTATTATAATTCTTAACCAACTATTGAAATCAATATAAAATTAATATTTATATCCAAATTTATTTTATTTATGTTTCAATTTTAAATTATTTGATGTATTTTAACTAAATACAAGGTGATTTAATTACAAAGGTTTAAAATTAAGGGTGATTTTATGACAACAAGTTTATAAGGGGTTGATTACAAACAGATAAATATTAAGGATAATTTTGTTCTTAAGAAAAATTATAAATGGTAGTTTATCGTAAAAAAAAAAAAATTATGGGTGATTTTGCATAGTTACCTCTTGTAAAAAGTTGTATGTGTACAATGTTGGGCCGAGTATTTATAAATTGCAGGTTATAATTTAAAGTTGAAGCAAGGTAATCTAACGGAATCTGTTACGTAGGTGACGGAGTTTAGATGCGGTGGTCTTGTATTAGGGCTCACCTTTGCTCACAGAGTTGCAGACGCCTATTCGGCCAACATGTTTATGGTATCATGGTCGGAGAATGCTCTCCACAAACAACTCCATACTTACGTCCCAACCGTCAACCGTACCCTCATCCGACCGACTCAGCCAGTATTCGTCAACCACCACAATGCCGTCGCCTCTACACTACAAAGGTGGTACACGCTGGTACCACGCAATAATCTGCCGCGTCTTCTTGAAGACCTCTACCGCCAACACCATAACCCCGACGAGCACTTCACTAGCAGAATGTTTTACGTTGAAGCTCAGACTATCAAAGGGTTGCAGGAACAAGCTTGTCTAAAGATCAATGGGTGCAAGGAGGGTTTCAGGTCAAAATACGAGGCATTTACGGCTGTGTTATGGCAACTGCTAGCAAAATCCACCACCAACGGCAGTACCTCCGTCGAGATCTCCCTAGCCATCGACGGCCGAACCCAAATGTACAACAAATCGACTCAAAACGCAGTGTTTATGCAGGGATACTTCGGGAATGTCTTGTCCTTTCCCTTCATCTCGGCCACAGCCGCCGCCCTCTGGTCCATGTCTTTATCCGAGGCGGCGGATCTTATCCACCGTTGCAAGGTGGAGACGGCGACGCCGGATCACTTCTGGGACGTCATCAACTGGGTGGAGGATGGGTTGCCGGAAATGATTCCGGGGGCTAGGGCTTACATGGAGGAACCGGAGGACGGGGCGGGGGTCATGGTGTCGTCCGGGCAGAGGTTTCCGGTGAAGGAGGTGGAATTCGGGTGGGGGAAGGCGGTTTTCGGGTCGTATTACTTCCCGTGGAGGGGCCGGGCCGGATACGTAATGCCGATGCCGAGCGCGGTGCGGGACGGGGAGTGGGTGGTTTTCATGCACCTTAGGAAGAAGCATATGGAGGTGGTGGAGAAGGAGGGCGGTCATGTGTTTCGGCCTCTTGGTTCTTCTTATCTCAAGTTGGGTTAAGGCTAAAGATGTTGCAGACCAATATTAATTATCTAAAGCTCTTGTTTCTTGACAGGAGAAATGTACTAAAGTTCCAATAGAGTGAAGTAAACTTGAATTTGCAGGTACGATACATGCAAATCTTGTATTGCAACTATCTAAAGCTCTTGGTTCTTCTTAGCTCAAGGTGGCCCCTGTAAGGATGAATGCTTGAATGAATCTTTATTGTTAATAAGGTACTTGATATATGTAGGCAACTTATTTCAAGTCTCCCTTGATTCTACACGTATATTAGTTTGTGCTTGACCTTCTTCGTGATGTAGTGTCATATATCTAACATCAACTTTCTACACTTGTATTAGCTTGTTCTCTTGCAGATCCTCGAGTCAAGTAGTTTTCAGTAGTTGCCATATATTCAGCTTCAGTGGAAGATAAGACAATCACATTTTGTTGTTGTGATTTCTAGGGGATCGATATAGTTGTCAACCCTTGAATAGAGAGTTGTAGTCGACTTCTTGTCATCTCTATTAGACAAGGATACTAGAAGTCGGTGGTCACATGCTCATAACAATATTATATGACTATTTTAAATTCCTCGCAATCAACCGTAATTCTCTCTTCCCCCACTACAAGAACAACCTCTAGGTCTAGCTAAGTAGATCCGCTGGAAACAACAAAAGTTTCATTCATCAGAAGATCATGCCTCTCCTCTTTCGTCTACTTCACTTATAAAGCAAGAAATGATATTATCTTCGACAACACTAGATGCAGTGTCATTGAATGTGTTCACAAAATCATACTCTTAAACACTGCTCGTCTGTCCAATGGAAGGATCGATCTCCGTACCCTAGTACTACTTCTTGGACCATGATTCTAAGAATCAAACTTATCTAGATTATCCGTTGCTCCTTTGATTCTTTGTCATGATGCATGATTGTAATGTACGTTCCTCCCTATTCTATAAAATGTAACCATTTCCAGAAAACAAACTTTTGGTAAAACGGTGTTCGGTACCTTCCACACGTCTGACCAAAAACAAATTGAAGGGGTCGGGTGATCCAAAATCTTCCTCATTATTATTGGGATGTGTGAATTCAAACCAGACATGGATCTTAAAATATACATTTTTATGGCCCGATTTTAATAGTAAGTGTGTGCTTGAATTATTTTTTCTCTTAAATATTTTTAAGATTCAAACTTTTTTCTAAGTATCCACGAATCTTTAAGTTTTCTTGATACCTCGTAGTTTAATTTATTTTTTATATCTATTATAATAAATATTTTATAATGATATAGGATATAAAATGTAAATTTAAAATGGTCATAATTAATTTATATTTTTTTAGTATAATTAAAAAAAAAATAAAAACTTACTATATTATTTGTCTTTATAATTTTTTTTAAGATTTACTTATCTATATTTTTATTCTTAAAAAAGTTTTTAGTTCGAAATTAGTTATAAATATTATTTTCCTATATTTTTTATTTATAAAAAAGAAGTTCTTGTGTCAAAATTAGTTTTGATTAAAAAAAAAGTAATGTAATTTAAAACTAAACTAGTGCATATCCCACACCTTGTGCGGGTATATTTATATATTGAATCTTTTGAGTAATATGTCATGAGTCGTGCGAATTAAAAATATATTTATGAAACATTATAATAGTAATTCACCTTTAATTATTCTCAAAACGATAAATTGTCAAGAATAAAGAATTTCTTATTATTCTACACTTTATAAATTTAATACTAATCAACGCACAATTATTTTAAAAATAAATTATACAATGCACAACTTTGTTATTGACTTATAAATAAATTACTTGAATATATTGTGATAATCTAAACGGAACTTGAAATTGTGATTATGTAAAAAAAAAGAATCTAAATCAAAATGTGTACTAAATAATGAATTTATAACTTTAAAGTTTAATTTTCTAAAAAAATACAAAAAAAAATAAAATGAAGTTTAAAAAACAAACAAAAACATAAACGAATTTGTTAGATGAATGAAATTTAAAATATAAAATTTTATTCTTGTAGCGACCGATATAATATGAAAAAAAGTATTTAGATAAAAAGAATACCCGCATTTTATGATTAAAAAAAATGAAATACTTAGATAAAAAGAATACCCATATAATAATTTTTTATTTAAAAAATGGACACTTTCAACAAATTATTTAAATTTAAAAACCAGAATCTAAAACTTAATAAATTAAAAACGGCTTATAGATGACGATATTTATATTAAAAAATGAATCTATTATTTTAATTTTGTAAACAATAAACAAAATATGTACCGGAATATCCATATAAAAAATAAAATATCCGGAATTTAAATTAAATATAATGTGATTATTTAAACAGAACTTAGAAGTTTAGTTTTTTCTTTCGGTGTTCTTCCGCCATGATACCACAAGTAAGAATTGAGAGAAGCTTGTGATCGCGGAACTCATCAGCTCTAAGGTTTGAAGTGGAGTCGAGGATTCAATTAAGCATTGTCGTGATTAGTATGGTTGAGTTCTTATTAGTCCTTTTTCCATTATTCTCATTTGTTCGACAGACCATCAGCCACCAACTTCCTCACCACCACAGACAATTTTGAATTTTCCATTGCAGTGCTTATAGAGCAGAGCAAAGCTGCTGGATCACTTGTTCAACCTCTTCCTGTATTCCAAGTCCTGGAGAACGCGCCTCACACATCATCTGTCCCCAACCCCCTAGCCTTCCCCTCCCCCTATTCGTCCATGGCCGACACTAAGAGGTACAAGAAACTATCCGTCAAACTCTCGGATCTCAACCACAAGCATACAAATCCGTCCAAGCCTTCCCCTCTATCTCACTCTCCATCCTCGCCCGAAAGCCCGTTCGAACCTATTCCGGAAGACCTAATCATGTCCAACAACAGAAGACTCCCAGACAACCAACCCTTTCCCCCACCACCTCTATCCTCTGATGAGCTCTTTCCCCCGCTACCTAAGTTGTCAGTTCAACCGTCGCCCCTTTCATCCAGCCTTGCTCCCAACCTTCCGTACCCCTACTGACCCTATTGACGGAAGCTCGTATTCCACCAATAGAGGACGTCTCGCCTCCCATGCCAGTCTCTATCCAAGACTACTAGGATAGCCCAAAAGTCTCCCCCGATAACGTCTCGATCTCCTACAAGGACATTGTCACGAAGAATGCATGTTGGGACCACGTTCCACTCTCTTTCGTCCCGGGTCTCGAGTATGGTATCATTAATTACACGCACGAGGACATTGAAGAAACCACCAATAAATGGAAGCTTTCACTCGTCGGTTTCCCCATTGGTCGACCCATCAGCTTCCAAGGAATGTTTACATTTATGGCATCGTCTTGGAACTCTATCACCAAGCCAAAAGTTCTGCCTAATGACAAAGGAATTTTCGTCTTCCACTTTGGCAATGAGGAGGACCTTAAGTACACACTGCTTGGGTGCCCGTGGGTCATTAACGGCTCCTCCACCATGATCCTAAAACGTTGGACTAAGGATATCACCCTCGACTACTCTAGCCTGGACTCGATACCGGTCTAGGTCACCCTCCATGATCTTGACTACCGCTTTTGGTCCCAACGGATTTTAGCCAAAATTGGTTATGCAATAGGTACTCCTATACTCACTGATGCCTGCTCAGCGCACCAAGATAGACTCGGGTTTGCTCGTATCCTTGTCGACATCCAAGCTTAAAAACCCTCCTAAGAGAGGTTTACCCCAAAGGACCTGATTATACAACAACGTATCATGTATGAATGGATGCCAATACACTGCTCCAAGTGCCTTGTCTTTGGCCATAACTGTGGGGCAACGCAACAACAAACATTTTGGCTAATAGTAACAGGAATCAAAGGGACCGGCCTCACCGGCCTCCTCACTTCTTACCATCCTCCAACTAGCCACCCCTCCTTCCTACCCCCGATGACTCCCAAAAAATCATCAATCCTTCATCTACCCTTGCCTCCCAAAGCTCATTACCCTCTATTGATAGCACCAAGCCCTCTCTAGCTAACCACCCACCTCCAGCGAGAACATCAAGGTCACCTCTAGTGAGAACAACAAGGCCACTACTGACAACCCATCCTCCTCCCCTCCCATCATGCCTAAACAAGACCTCGACTACTCCTCCACCGTCAGTGGATCCCATCACTTCCACTCCTTCCCCTCCCAAACCTTCTACCATTATACCCACCCCTCTCTCTCTCTGGTCACTCCACCATTCTACACTCAAGCAACATGGGTTGCTCTGAGCCTATTAAAACCTCTTAATGAATCTAATGATGAGTTCATAGAACATAAGGGGCCTAAATCACCCCAATAAGCAGAAGGCTATCCAAGATCTTGTCAAGAAACATGACATTGACCTCCTGGCCATCATTGAAACTAGACTTAAGTCCAACAAAGAGCTTCGTATCGCCAAACACCTCCTTCCTTCCTTGAAACAAATCTCCAACTCCACTTATGCCAATAATTGTCGACTTTGGGTCCGGTGGAACCCTAATCGGCTTCAACTCTCCCCGACAATCATCACTAATCAAGTCATTCATTGCCAAATATCTTCTCCTACCAACCCACATCTCCCATCCAATAACCTTGAATGCACCTTTGTGTACGCTCACAACTCCCAGGACAATCGCCAAGGTCTTTGGGATACCATCTCAACTATTAAACTCCTCAACAACAACACACACTGGGCTTTGCTTGGCGACTTCAATGATACCCTCTCGCCGGACGAAAAATCCACCAACAACTCACCCTCTCTTTCCCAAACCTCTTCTGAACTCGATTCTTGCTTCAATGTTAACCATATATCTGACCATCTTTACTCGGGATGCAAGTATACGTGGAACAATAAACAAATCGGTTCTAGGGTTTGGTATAAGCTTGATCGCGTTCTCATTAACTCATCTTGGGCATCCTTCTACCTCCATTCCACTGCCCATTTTGACCTTCCCAATGACTCTAACCATTCGCCGGCCATGCTCACCCTTGACACCCCTAAAGCTAAGTGTCACTTGCCTTTCAGATTTAATAATACTTGGGCCTTTCATGACAACTTCCTCCCATGTATCTTTGAACTTTGGTCTAGCAGCATTCAAGGAAACCCCGTATAAGCTTATCAATAAACTCAAGCTCCTCAAGCCAAAAACTCAAGAAATTCCCGAGTACTAAGCTTGAAGAGATTCATAGTGCTATTCAGAATCAAAGGAAGCTCTTATGTGATACCCCTGCCACACTACAAGGCAATATTCATGCAACCTCCCTCCAGGAGATCGAGAGAGATACCACAACAAAGCTCCATGAGAATTTCGACTGCCTTCGTACCACAATGGCGCAGTTATCTAAGATCATCTGGATAAAGTATGGTGACTAGTGTGAATCCTATCTATTCAGGTGCATCAAATCCGGGCGATAAGGTAACAAAATCATTTCCATAAGTGATAGAAACAACTCAACCTCCCATGATCCGAAGACCATTACCACCACCTTCCTTAAACACTTATCCTCCATCCTTAACCCTACCCTACCTTGTAGCCAAACCACATACCCAGACCTTTCTCTCCCAAACCTTAACTCTAATGATATTGATTCCCTTTCTATGCAGGTTACCACTAATGAGATCAAGAATGCCCTTTTTAGCATTGATGACAACAAAGCTCCTGGGCCCAACTATTACAATGCATTCTTCTACAAAAAAAGCATGGAACATTATTAAAGAGGACTTCAACTCGACTATCCAGGCTTTCTTCACCAATTGGAGAATGCTTCTCCTGATCAATCATGCCTCGATCTCCCTCATTGCTAAGAAGGATAATCCTACCTCACCATCGGACTACATGCCGATCTCTTGTTGCAATACAACGTATAAAACTATTGCCAAGATCTTAGCATCCAGCATCAACTCCATTTTACCCCACATCATCGGGCCTTACCAAAGCGCTTTCGTCAAGGGTAGGTCCATTAAGCATAGCATCTTGATCTGCCAAGAACTGCTTAACAAGTACAACAGGAAACATATATCTCCCCGTATTGCCCTGAAGATTGATATCACTAAGGCCTTTGACACAATTGACCATGGCTTTATCCTCCCTTCACAAGATCGGCTTCCCTGACCATACTATCCAAATCATTCGGGAATGCATCACTACAACCACTAACTCCATCAACATTAATGGCTCTCTTGTTGGCTATTTCAAGGGTTCAAGAGGCTTAAGACAAGGATGCCCTCTTTCTCACCCCTATTCATAATAGCCATGGAATACCTCTCAACCATGATAGCTACCAATACTTTCAACTCAGCATTCGAAATCCATCCCAAATGCCATAACCCTCCTATAACCCGCCTATGCTTCCTTGACGACCTCATGTTGTTCAGTCGGGGCGACCTCCTCTCCATCCTCACCCTCAAATCTACTCTAGACACTTTTGGTGAGATCTCTGGCCTTAAAATCAACCTTGTTAAGTCCTCTATCTTCTTGGGAGGAGTTACCAACTCTATCAGGGAACAAATCTCTCATGCCACTAACTTCACTTTAGACTCGCTTCCCTTTCACTACTTAGGAGTCCTTGTGGGGAGTAAACGGCTCTTGACCTAGGATTACATTCCTCTTATTAATAAGATCACCCAAAGAACCCAATCATTGAGTGCAAAGCTCCTTTCATATGCTGGAAGAACCCAATTGATCTCATCGATTCTTATGGCCATGAATCATCACTGGTGTACCATCTTTCAAATACCCTCCTTCATCCTAACCAACAATCTCTTCTCCATTCCTTCCTATGGTCTGGTAAGGAGTGCAGTAGGCGAGCGCTAGTGGCTTGGAATGCTGCCTACACTTTCAAGGATCATGGTGGCCTTGGTTTCCTTGACCTCAACGCCACGAACAAAGCTTGCCTTGCCCGTCTCATCTTCGATCTTGATAAAAATGATGACAACTTTTGGAGCTCTTGGGTAAACCACAACATACTTAAATGCCACACTATTTGGAGTCACCAAGCTGGTAACAACAACATTTACTCTCGGAAATGCATCATCAACCTCAGGGATGACTTGCCCCCTCCCCTTCTGGCGGTAGACGAATCAACACCTTCACTAACATTGATGGATCTTTCTCCTCCAAGAAAGCTTATCCCTCTTCCGATCTACAACTTTCCCCTGCCACTCCAATTTACAAGGTCATATGGAGCAACTATAACATACCCAAGTGTAGATTTATTGCCTAGATGGCCAACTTGAAGAAGCTCCACACGCTTTCCAAGCTGCTTCAATGGAATATCATCACCTCCTATACCTGTAGACTTTGCAACTCCAGTCATGAAGACGATGAGCACCTTTGGAGCCATTGCTCTTACACCTCCCTCACTCTCGACATTATCTCAAGATGGACGAGAACTCCCTACTCAGCTCCTTACCTTCGCAACCTTTGGGGCTGGCTTGGCTCTAGCAGCACCCCTAGGAAGAAGCTCCTTGACTTCACTCGCATTGCCTCTATCACTGCCCATATCTATTACTCTTAGAAGGCCATAAACAACCTAATCTACAACAACACGTTCACTAGAGCTATTGACGGTGCTGATAAAGCTATCCGTGCTACTAAACTTCATCTTACTCACCACCGGAAGGACAGATCAACTAACTCGCTTGCTACGGCTCGTATGTTAGGAATCCATCTAAATTAGTAACTTAGTCATCTCTTTGTATTGCTCGTGTTTTTGGTTCCCCTATGTAAATCCCTCCTTCTCTTAATACAAGTAAAATTTTTTTAACAAAACCTCTTCCTATATATAGTATTGCAATTTTCAGTTTCTTGTCCTTTCGATGTCTCTTCGCCTACAGTTTTGTACCGCAACTTCTACCATAATCAATAATGTGTTATTAGCATCTAGGGTTTCTCGCATTCTATACTTGTCCGTATATGTAGAATAGTATATCCCACAATTTGTATTGTTCCATGTCATTCATCTTATATTGACTCGTTTAACACTAAAATTATATCAAAATATGAATGTCACCTGAAGAGAACAATACACGTAACATATGAATTGCGTGAAGAACAAACATTAGAAAGTCCCATAATTTAGAAAGGCAAGACGAGAGTAGAGTAAGAAATATTATAACAGACCCGACATTTTCTACAGATGAATTCCGGTGAATAGCCTCACGGTTTTTTTTGTGATGAATTCCTATGGAGATTGAAGGTGGATTCAACGTTGATGCCTAAAAGTCACAACAGAAAAAAAAAAAATCAATAATCTTATTTGACTAGAACTCTTTGGGATTTAGTATATATAGCAATGAGAAAAATAAACCTTACGAAGCTTACAAAATAAGTTTATTGAATAAATCAGTTAGAATTTGGGATAAGGTTATCAGACGAAATCTTAATAGTTTTGATTTGAAATAGGTAAAACAATGATAAAAATTGGAAAATATAATTTATATATTTAATTTAATAAAAATATTTATTAATTAGTTAACCGAGTAGATATATTTTTAAAACTAATCTGATTTGTTGGAGATCGAAAATATAAATTTTACGTTATTAGAACCGAGTAGATATTTTTCTTAAACTAATTTGATTTGTTTGAGGAATTCTAAATTTTACGTTAAGATAATACCATATATGATTTGGTTTGTTTCAATTGATCTTATTTAGTAAAAAAATTGTGATTGTTTGAGAAATTTTAAATTTTACGTTAAGATAATACCATATATGATTTGGTTTGTTTTAATTGATCGTATTTAGTTAATAAATTGTTATTGGTTAGTTATAATTTTTGGTTGGATGTTGTTAAAAAATTGTGCGTGGTTAGTTTTAATTTTTATACATACTGTTTTATTATATTTAGTTAAAAAAAATTTAGATTTTGCTTTTGTAAGAAATGATTTTTTTGGCATAATTCAAGATTTAGTAAAAGATTTAATCCAAAAAATATATGGGGTGTCACGTCACCATTAGTGTAGTGTACTTTAGTAGGGTATATAGATATAGATGATTTGTTTGAGGAATTTTAAAGTATATAGATATAGATGATTTGTTTGAGGAATTTTAAATTTTACGTTAAGATAATACCAAATATGATTTGGTTTGTTTCAATTGAACTTATTTAGCTAAAAATTTGTGATTCGTTAGTTTTAAATTTTGTTAGATGTTGTTAAAAAATTGTGAGTAGTTAGTTTTATTTTTTTTTAGATATTGTTTTATTAGATTTAGTTAAAATAATTTTTTTTTTTAGATTTTGCTTTAGTAAAAAAAACATTTTTTTGCTTAATTCGAGATTTAGTAAAAATTTAATTCGAGAAAAAACGTGGGGACGCCACGTCAGCATTAATGCAATTTACTTTAGTAAAGTATATCGATTATTGATAATTTTATATTTTTATAAGTTTTGGATAATTTTTCACTCTCCTAAAAACAAATCAAGTTTATATATAAAAAATTTGGTTGAACCATGTATTTATTTGAGTTAGATAGTACGTTTTAAGTTGGTCTATAATAAATTTTAGGCTTAGGGTCTGTTTGGTTTTTATTCCAAAAATAAAAACGGAATGAAAACATAGTTAGTCCATGTGTATATTATTTGTTGGGAAGATTGGTGAAATAAGACACCTTTTGTAACTTGTTAACTAACTAGGAACCCTATTTTTGCAAATAAAAAATAAAGATAAAATTAAGTGGATATGGCTAAAAATATGGAAATTTAAAGATTATTCTCTCTCCTATTAATAATCAATTAAATTTTATAAAATCGGTAACTAAATATTCTTATTTCTCTTCTTAATTATAAGAAGTAAAAGATTGTGTTCAAGGTGCATTCGAACTCTAGACGAGTTGGTCCACCCCCGCCCTTATACCAGTTATACTAATCAAACTTCGTGTATTTTTTTGATGATACACAATATTAATACACAATTTTAATACATAATTTCAATAACACAATGTTCGTACACAATTTCAATTACACAAAGTTAATAAATAAAACACAAATGTCAACTACATAAAATGCATTGGGCATACATATCCTACACTCCGAGTTATGTCATCCACAAGGAATACACGTTTACTACATAATTGTAATATTTATATAAAACGTCACAAAAAATATGTATTTATAACGGATCCACAAGGAATACACATTTACTACATAATTTTGTTGAGTTATGTAGGACATATCTTTGTCGACAATGTTCCATTGATGCTCTCGAACTGAAGATCTGAGTTCTTTAACGCTGAGCAATGGAGAATAGAATAACAAATGATAGATATTGTTAAATGGCCGTAATTAATTATGGAAATATTTTAGGAGTTGTTAGTATCTCTTTCCTTGTTTGACGTAGCAACATAACTTTTTTATGGGCTAATTAGGTAACTAGGCTGTTTTTTTTATTGTACACTAATGAGAATATTGGTGAAATAGAGCCCTTTTTGTTTTGTGTAGACTAACTAGGCCCCTCTATTTTCTGTCTAAATTTTTAAAAATAAAAACAATTAATTAAAGGGGTATAAGGGGAATACGTAAAATTTAAAATCCTATAAAATCACAATCAATTAGGGTTTCTGTTAGACATTTCAGATCTGAACTCTCACCCTCCTGGAGAAGCCGTCTAGCCTTCCTGAAGAAGTTGCTGCCTCGACTGCCGGAGGAGCCGGGTGGAAGAGCCGGCCAACGTTTGCACCAATCCACCGCAGTGCACCACTGTTGTACACCGCAGTGCACCAGTCCGCCGACAACCGCAGTGCACCAGCCGACAACCGAACTGCAGCCCATCTCCTCTGGCCGACAACCGGACTGCCGACAACCGGATTGTTGCCCTTGTTGAAGCCGACACCAGCCGACAACCGGACTGCCGCCCAGCCTCACCGCCCAGCCTCACCGGACTGCAGCCCCTCTCCTCTGGCCGCCTTTGATGTTTCCCTTGTCGCAGGTTTCTCGCAGTCTCGAAGTGCCGCCCAGCCAATGCCAACGAAGTGCCGCCGGCTGCCACCCAGCCTCACTGCCGCCCAGCCTCACTTCCAACGTTGTGCAGTCCTCGTTGAAGCCGTTGTGCAGTCCTCGTTGAAGCCGCTGTGTAGTCCTTGTTGCAGCCGCAGGGCAATCCCAGAAACCCTAATTTCAATGTTAAAATGTTGGCATATTTACAAAAAAAACTCCCTGTTTATAATTGCATTTATGACCTATATTTTTTATTTTTGCAAAATTGCCCAAACTGGATAATTAAAAAATAAAAAAACTAAAGTTTAGTTTTTGTAGTTATAAATACGGGATATTGACTACATTCTTTATAGATATGAGATATTGACTACATATTTTATAAATACGGGATATTGGCTACATATTTTATAAATACGGGATATTGGCTACATATTTTACAGTTATAAATGGGCTTGTGCAACTCGAATGGACTTGAAACAAAGACGGACTTGTGTAAACGACAAGAGTGTGTAAATGAAAATTATGTATTAACATTGTGTACTTGAACTTGTGTATTAAAATTGTGTATTAAGCATTATGTACTAATACCGTGTATGAACAAGAGTATACACGAAGTTCAATTAGTCCAGCTAGTATAAGGGTGGGGGGGAGGGGCGGTCGTTCAGAGTTCGATACTCACTAGCTACAACATTTATATTTTGCAATGGACTTATGTAAGGGGTTATGTAACTCGATTGAGATGACTTATGTAACTCGATTGAGATGACTTATGTAACTCGAAATGGACCGACTTATGTAACTCGAATCGGACACGAGCTTATGTAACTCGAATTGGACACGGGCTTATGTAACTCGGATTGGGCCTACTGATCTTCAATTTAAATTGGGCTTGGATTCAGTTAAGTTAAAATTACTAATTAACCCTTTCAATTAATCTTTACTAATAAATGAGAGGGGCCTAGTTTGTCTACAAGATACAAAAAGGGCCTACTTTATACTACAATAGACAAAAAGTGCCTACTTAGCCAACTCATCCTACACTAATTAGGCTTTTTTCACATTTGATTTGATCCCTCTACTTATCGTTCTCCTCCTCACCTTCTCCGCCCCCTCTCACTGTCGACGGAATGCCATGTCGCCGCTCCTCCCAAGGCCTTCCAGGTTGTGGTTGACGGTGACGATACTACACGCGCCTTCGCACTACCTCCATATACCAACGGCGTTAAGGTTCTACTCATTAATCTAATTCCAGATTAGGATCCGTCATTGCAGTTCGAGTTTTTTTGTCTACTTACTTCGTGTGATTGTTCTGTTGCCACGAGTCTCACTGATCCCCAGTTGTATAATCTTATTGCGACCTATTTTTGCTTTGAATTTTGTACGATGTTCAAATTTTCGAGCTAGTTTTTATATATAGGCAAGTATGCATTTGTTCAGAAGGACTGTTACTTCAGTTACTTGTTTAGTAGGCTGAACTGATTATTGATGGAGGGAATTTTGACAACATGTCCTAACTACTGTTATTATAACGAGTTATTAATATTTCTTCAACTACCACGGCATTAATTATGTTTTTTTTAATTTAAATACCACATGATACTTCAATGAATATTTTGGATTAAAATTGTTAGGCCATACAATGGTGCTTGGAAGACTGATGTATTGTATAAGGTTTTGTGTTGACAATATGAGGTATTGCTTGTTGGTACTAATGATTTTAAAAAATTTAATTCAGAAGTTATGAATTTGTAGACGGGCAAATGGAGCACAAGTCTAATGGCGTATAGAACACTTGGTGTTGTCTTTGGAGGATTGGTTACATCCCCGCTTTATGTATATCCGTCGATGCCTTTGAAGTCTCCAACGGAAGCTGACTACTTGGGGATTTACAGTATTATGTTTTGGACACTTGCTCTTATTGGTGTAGTCAAGTATAATGGAATTGCTCTCAATGCCGATGATCAAGGAGAAGGTATGTTTAACAAATCAAGTGTTATTTTGCTATTTTAGCATCAACTATCTAATAGTTTATATGATTGTTACTCTCTTGCTCACAAGTTCATGGTCCGTCAGTGGTGCCTCTCGACTTATTGATGAGTGAATATATGCACACTACTGTAAGTATACAGTTGATTTCTGTAGGTATCTTCGTCAATGTTTATGATCTCGTTTTATCTTTGAGCTTTGTTTAGTTTTCAGGTCTGGATTCGCTAATGACTTGATTTGTGATAAAGGGTCATAGTTTTCTGCTAAAGCTTTATTCTGCTGAACACTTCTACTTAATGCATGATTCGGTAGTGTCACTTGTCAGCTATACAATCTACAGTACTTATGGCTTATGCAGTGTTTAGTGTCTCTTTAGCCTAATTTGTTCAACCTTCATGATCATGAGATTGCTCATCATGTTCCAAATAATCCGAGAAGCTTGCTAGGGTGTTTATTAAGCTGATAGACCCCCTGACTATTAGAAGTTCCCAGAGTCCTGAATTCAACATACCAAAAATTTCTTTCCTTCAATTTAAAACATTTGAGACATTTGTAGGAGATTTCTATTGTCTATAACTGAAAATTTCCACAGGGGGCACATTTGCACTTTATTCCCTACTTTGCAGGCATCTGAACATTGGAATCCTTTCCACCAACAACAGTTCAGGAATTTTACTTGTAGGCCTGATTTAGCTCATAAAAAGGAGATAGTGATCTAGATGCATTGTTCATTTTTATTCGAAGTTCAGATTATGACTATGCTGTGTAGTTTTATGGTATGCAGTTTTACTTTATGGTATGCAGTTTTATGGTATGCAGTTTTATGGTATGTAATTTTATGGTATGAAAATCCGGTGTAACAAAATTCTGGTATGACAAAAAGTAATTTTATGATAAGTAACTTTATGGTATGTAGTTTTATGGTATGTAATTTTATGATATGAAAATCTAGTGTAAAAAATTCTGGTATGATAAAATGTAATTTTATGGTATGTAATTTTATGGTATGAAATTTATGGTATAAAATTTCTGGTATTTAAATTATGGTATGAAAAATTATGGTATGAAAAATTATGGTATGAAATTTCTGGTACGAACTTTTCGTATGATAATTTCTGGTATGAAATTTTTGGTGCGAAATTTATGGTATGAAATTTATGGTATGAAATTTCTGGTATGAAATTTCTGTATAAAAATTCTGGTATGTGAAATTCTGGTATGAGAATTCCGGTATGAGAAATTTAGTCCAGAAAATAAAAAAATAATAAAAAAACAAGAAAAATAATAAATAAAAAAAACAAATTCAGTAATTAAAATTTAAAACTTATACTTATATAACAAATAACAAACATCATTTATTATTTTTTTCTAAATAGAAGGGTTAATAATTTTTACCTACTATTAAATGAAAGTGGTAAAAAACTTGGGGTACACTTTCTTAAATAAAAACTCAAAAAAACCTAGTATGTCAAATTCTCCCTTTTTTTATTGTTTAATTAGAAAAATTAGTTATTTATTATAAGAGAGAGAAGATTCACTTATATGGTAATATCATTTATTGTTTTCTATTTGATCTTTTTCTACGTAAATTAGGGTGTCTACTTTGTTAATAGAAAACAAAAGGTACCTACTTTATGCACAAAGATACATAAAGTACCTGCTTAACCAACTCATTCATTATTGTTCATGAAAATTTTTGGAATCATTCCTTGTGGTTTGAAGTAATTGAAGTAGAATTTGATTACTTTTGATACCCTATAGGGTAACAAAATGAGAGGAAGCAAGTGCATTTTGCATGGAACCACAATGAATGATTGCAAAAAAAATCATAAATAAAGTACACATGTGGATTAGATTCATTTTCATTCCGTTTTCGTTTTTGTTTTCGAAGTTACAACCAAATGGAGACTTAATTTGTTTGTGGTAAATGACGTGTGGGTTGGCACTTTGTTTTATTCTCTTACTAGTTTAGGACCGTGTACTGCACGAGTATTTTTAATACATATAAATAGGAGTGAGAACAAATCCCGATCTTGTATATGTTTTGACCCCTTCCCGGAATTTAAAAAAAAATAGCAATTCCGTCCCGCTAATAAATTTCGAGACGGGATGAACCTTAACTTCTTCATCCCGCTAGGCACGTCCCGCTCACGATAGTAATACATGTGCCGTACACGGGCATTCTTAATACATATAATTAAAACAAATTCACATTACTAATCAAGTTACATAAATATTCAAAATAGAAAAAATTAAATTTAAAAATAATCACCTTATCATAACGATATGATTATTGTTGCTAATAAAATAAACATACGATACACCAAAAATAATTTTAAAAACATAAATAAATAATTTTATAAGATCCCCTAAAAACAAATAATTTTAAAAGTAAAAATTATAAATTGTAAATAAAAAATATGATAATTTTGATATATAGGTTAATACAGTTATTAAAAATAAATAATTTTAAAAATAAATAATTTTAAAGGAGTGTGCCACATCATCAATCCTATGCTACTTTATATATATATATATATATATATATATATATATATATATATATATATATATATATATATATATATATATATATATATATATATATATATATATATATATATGGGTTACCTTATTTGACCCAACGTGATTTGTGTTCATTCCAAATATATCTATATTCGGGCCGACATGGTGGGTATGGTAGAGAGTAGACACCCCAAATTTTAAGACTCTTATTATTATTATTATATGAATTTAAAATAATAAAACACGTGGCCTGCTACGTTATTATTAGTCATCACTCAGATGCACCGCATTTGTATTGCCATCTTAACTATTATTGGTTTTTGTTTTACAATAATTTTGTTTTAGTTTTGAAAACAAAATGTCCGATTATTATCTTCGGAATTATAAGTTGTCGGTTTCGATAACATTGTTGCTACTATTTATGTTTGTTACCTTCCTTTGATTGATCGGTTGATTTATCATGGTTGGTCGGCCGATTTGTTCTTGATTTTCCACCTTCATGATTCATGGTATTCACTTGTGTAATTTTGCACCTATGCTACCTATATCAGTCAACCACATTACCCTAACCAGAGACGTAATTAGGGGGTTTGGAGGGGCCATGATCCCTGTCGAAATTTGTATATTTTTTTTACCAGTGGAGCATAAATCACAATGTCACAATAATTAAGATGGTAATTCTTGTGAAAGTTGATATTTGAAGGTGCAGGTTCGATTGACACAATCTCCTCTCCATTTTCCACTCGCTAGGATTGACAGGATAATGTGATATCCACGAGCTTCACGTCTATAAAAGAAGACCCATAAAATTAGTGTAATAGGACCCTTTTTATTTATGAAAAACGCCTCTCACTTATTAATTTTAATTAAAATGTAAAACTTATATATCGTAATGAGATAACTATTTCAAAATATGATATTGTAAAACTATTAACTTGACAAAAAAACCGAAACAAAAGCTTAGAAACGAACATTTTTAGTCTTATAATCACAAATATACATACTTAGTTTCAAAATTGAGGAACGAACTATTCATTTTACAAATCAACATAACCGAACAGCATAATTAACAAAGAAAACAACAATAAAAATTTTTGTAAAATCAGAAAAAGTGAAAGAATTGGAATAAGACACTCAACATTTAACAAAAAAAAATATTACACAGTAAATTAACAATCAAAGATTCAAAATCAATTTATGAAATTATAAAAAGAATAGAAGAAAATGGAGAGAGGAACAACAAACCCTTCAACATTAGAACCGAAGAAGAACATTTCAACAATAGTTTGCTTCCGACAACCACATATCTAGGTGATCTTATGGGGTCTAGGCTTAGTCATTTTAGTATTAAAAATAGGACAAATTTTCGTTGACCGTATCTTAACCGAATACGATCTGTGTCCTACTTTTAAACCTTGTCTTCTAGCTCAATATATATATATTATTTACCGGCCTAATCATCTAATGTTTACAATAACAAGTAATTATATTGGGCAGACGTCCGTGTCAACTTGTTGTGGTCGACCATAATTAAAATATTAATGATAGTAGTGAAGTGAGTCGACGGATGTCGATGATATAGGTTCAACTCTGATGGTCTATAAGTCATTAATATATAGTTTATAAAATCTTCTTTTAATATTATAGTTAGATATGATAATATATTTTATTATGATGATTAATAAATAGATAAGAGGCAATAATGTTTGTTTGTTTGTTTGTTTACTAGTAGTTGTCCACGCATTCCTAATTCAAATTCACGTGAAAAACTCATTCAAAATCTACTATATGTTCAGTACTGCTACTCCGTCCAGTAGCTTCTGCTTCAAAACGAAGCCAACCTCACACACTTTTCTTTGTGGCCCAAAGTGATCCCTCCCAAAACGCCCACGTTTTATACAGTGTTCCGGTATCAACTAGGTTTTTATCGCCTAGTTAAAAATATAAAGCTGATGTGCTACTCATTTATTGCCGATTAGTAGGGTTGATAAATGAGACAAGTTACTCGGGCTCGGGTCAAAAGTTCGGCTCGTTCAGCTCGTATAACACCCCTACCGATTAGTTCTAATTTAGATCATTTTTTTTTTGAAAATGATGTAGATATATAAGAAAGGGGAAAAGGGATATTATAGCTGAAACAGTTTAAAGATTAGACGGAGAGCAGGGAAAAAGAAGAAGAAGGAATTCCGGATGATACCCTTATGGTATATAGTTCTTCATCGCGTCACCTGATGTGGCGTAGATAGACTACTCGCAAAATTACATAGTACCGCAAGTGCGCGGCCGTGTCAATGTAAGTATATGATATTGCATCAACGTCAAAATCCCAAGAGACTATGCATATCTCAACTTTGTCTTAAGTTCAACTAGTAAAGCAAGACTGTGTAAAATGAAAAGAAAAGGGGGTGATCAAGTGATCAAATGCTTTGGGATTGGGAAGGTAACAAGTAGCAAGGATCAAGTAACACTATGAGATAACACTAGTATCTGGGGTTATTCCTCCAAACCACAACTAGAAGTAAGCGCAACTATATTAAGTTCAACTAGTAAAGCAAGACTGTGTAAAATGAAAGAAAAAGGGGGTGATCAAGTGATCAAATGCATTGGGGTTGGGAAGGTAGCAAGGATCAAGTAACACTATGAGATAACACTAGTATCTAGGGTTATTCTTCCAAATCATAACTAGAAGTAAACTCAACTATATTTTGCTCACTCATTGAGGATGATTTAAGTCCCAAATACTAACGTAGCATGATAAAAGTATGCTTGGTCAAGACATTTGACTTCTTTCAACTAGCGAGTATCACATGGTGTTTTCTATTTACACACTAGTTGATAAGATTTTCTACAACTTATGGTCATATTAGACTATGCAAGCATCACATGATATTTGCTATTTGCTTGCACAATCTAGCATAACCATAATTTGAACATTCACAAGACAGTAATCTAGCCATCCTTTCGGCCCTAAATAAAATAACTCAAACAATATATGCATCAAACATTGCACAATCACCTTCGAATTACTTATTAGTATCATCTAGGGTCATGCTTAAAAATATACAATGCATTATGAGAACAATCTAGATTATTTCTAATCTAGCATCCGACATTCAAAATAAGTTCAAACATGGATGAATTTCCAAATGAATTATAAACCTCCTATATGCTACTAAATAGACATTTGATTCTTCATCAAATCATAAACATAACATTGGACATATTTAATCTAATATGATTTAGAGTTTTTACCCAAAACCTTAGCAAATGGACTACTCACTCATGACCGAAAATCCAAGAACACAAATAATATAAATGGATAGCATGGTGATAAACTAAACTAAAACTAAGAAATGTAGGAAAGATAATGAAAGCAAACGGACTTACCAATCTAAAGTTATGATAGATACAAGTTGGAAACAAGATCTAGAGAAGAGAAATATCAAGAACACCAAGAACTTCCTTCAAGTCTTCAAATCGGCTAAAACTACAACTAATGAGAAATTTATAGAGAATTGTTGGTGAATGACTTGGTAAGTGAGTTGGTACATTTGCAAGAGTCATATATATATATATATATATATATATATATATATATATATATATATATATATATATATATATATAGATAGACTTAGAATCGTGGTCCCCCATTCTCGAATCATCCAAAAAAACATCCATGCAACTAGCATGATTTAGTTAGAAAAGTGGTCCACAACAGCCTTAGCAACCCCAAATTGTGCTTGGCCTTAGGTCGGGTGAAGGTTTCACTCTAGGTCGAGTTCTTCCACCGCCTTAATTACAACTTTACACTTAATTTTAGTTTTCATCCTCTTTAGTCAGTTTTTTCGTCTTTTTCAGTCGGGTTGCATGTTTCACCCGAGGTACACCCTTGCTCAGAAGGCTTCTTTTTCCGAGATTTCTTGCCTTCTTAAGTCAAGCTCACGATACACCTCTCCTATGTGGACACTTTGTCTCCTTTGGTCGGGTTTTCTATCTTCTTCACTTGGGTTTTGGGATTAACTCGGCCTTAGTTGACACATGCACTTTGAATTCTTCTTTATTGGGGTTTTCATGTCTTCTTCACTCGGGGTTTAGTTCACTTGAAGTTCCTTCTTGAGGTTCCCTTTCTCCTTTAGCTACTTGCATATGTTGATATCTTGACTCCATTCCTCCTTTGCTTGATGATGAATGTGATGCCTTGATGAATGCTCCTTGAATTGCTTGTATTTAATCCTTTATGCTCCATTTTTTTTTTACCTAAATTATTTATAAATAGAAAACACAAAGGGAGTAGACATTCTTTGACATTTTAAGCTTACGAAAAGATGTAGATGTCTTATCCTATACAAAACTAAAGAAAAACCCATTAAAAAGGCATATATAAGATAGCATAAAAACATGCTATCACCACCGCAAAAGCCTATCAAACCCGGATTTAATGGAAAGAAGGTAAAATCTTCCTCTCCGATGGCCTTCCTTGAATCTAGTAATATCTTCTCCACCTCCATCGAGTCTCCGGCATCGAAGACCGTCAATCTCCGGTTTTCAAAGGATCCCTCAATTAAAAACTTTCTAGCAACAGAGTTTGCGTAAACATTAGATGTCAAGTGTGACTTTCCAATTATTGACGATCTTTGGATGCTGAATATCGGCTTTGAATCCTCGCCATACCCTTCCCATATTTTGTGCAGACTCACCGTCTATTTTAAGTAACACAATCAGACAATTAAGTGATTAATGTTATTTTTCAAAATATAGTCCTTGTTGTTATTCTATCATTGATCAAAATATAAAAGGGATACAAGACGGTTGTAGAATACCGAGAGCCATGAGAGTAATCAACAAAGATGAATGCAAGATGGTTACGGAATACCGAAAGCCATGAGAGTAATTGTTAGCATGAAATATGACGATATTTTAGGCACTTGTTTTAGTTGTTTTTCCTCTTTAAAGTGTTCTTAGATGTGTGTTTGAAGCAATTGTGAGCTAGTTCACCCACTTTGTCGATATAGAGATCTACACTAGCTTCTTTGTGTTTTAGGTGAATAAAGCTTGGATTGGAGCAAAATGAGGAAGGAAAGGAGTGTTTGATTACATTTAATGGCAAGGAGATGCATTAGGAAGGCTAAGGAAGGAGAATGGATGGAAGATTGCACGAAAAAAAGGCAAAGAAAGAGGAAAAGCAACTCCACGCCCTAAATTACGGTCGTGGAAGAGGATTTGAAGAACCACGCTCTAAACCACGGCCGTGGACTTGGCATCATGAACGTGGACTTGAGTTTGGAGCACTCTAGAGAGTTACACGGTCAAAAGTACGGTCGTGGAAATCTTATGGCACCGTAATCTGTTTCCACACCCTAAACCACGGTCGTGGAAAGTTGTACTTGGCCGTGATTTTGACAATTATGTGACGTGTCATATTTTGCCACGTCAGCCACGTCATTGGGCTTTCTCGTAACCCTACCCCGCCTTATAAAAAGGCTAGAGAAGAGAGTTTTCAGGATCTCTCGCTTACGCTTGCTTACATTCGCGGACAATTAGCCGTCATTGGGAGATTTTGCTCAAGGATTGAAGATTTGTGAAAGACGTACTTTTCAGGAGATTGTGTACTTTGGATATTCTAGGGTTTTCATTCGAGAACGGATTGACACCCCGTTCTTTGTGACTTCTCTGGATCTTTTGTGAGGTTTCCGTTCCTATTCTTTTAGATTCATAAACATATTACCTTTGTGTTTGGATTTTGAGACTGACTTTGAGTTTTCAATTATATTTGAGTTTTCGAGGGTTTTCATCTTTCATTCTTCTTAATTTGAATATTGATATCATGATGATGATTGCTGGCTAAAACCCTTTAGCAATTCTAAGGTGAAGGGTTGATAGTTTAGATGATGATAGATCGATCGTAAACAGATTGAACCCTGAGAGTGTGAGAAATATCGTCGACACCCTAAATTATCAAGATCTAGCCATGATTTCCCCTAGTTTACGAACTTTGCTTTTGCTTTGATCCAAAGTTAAAGATTAGCTTTAACCTAGCCTTGGCTTGCCTTTTCTAGGTAGTAGTGAGACTCAACATCCTCTATTTCGGTTTCCAGTGTCACAACCTTAACCGTTTTGGCTTGTCTTTGATTCCTTCTGTTTGGGCATGGGTATTTGAGACTAATTCTTACCTTTAGATCCTTTCTATACTGCAGCCTCAACAACCTTTATAGAGAGTGTCTTTCGGTTAGACATATATGGTTTTGGAACTTCACCGTACATTACCTTACCTTAGTATACCTTTGCAATTCTTAACTCTGTCCTTATATCTATAGTATATCTTGAATCGATTGCCATAATTTGATACCTGAATCTTTAGGGTTGCTGTTTTCCCAATATTTGCAAAGCTTCTACATTTTTACTTGCTCGATTACTTGAAACTGGTTTTGTTTCACCAATTCCCTGAGTTCGATACTCTGGAATACTTGCTAATCTACGCCGATCCGTACACAGCGGGTTCGCTTGCTCTTATTCTAGTTTTATAAATTTAAAACTTATTTGCACGCACGTTTTAGGGCGAACAAGTTTTTGACGCCATTGCCGGGGAGTTGGTCAAGACCATTTCCGGTTTTGGTTGTCGAGCTTGAGAGTTTTTGCTCTTGTTATTTGATATCTTTTTGTGAGTGCTTTTTGCAGGTTCTTTAGGTATATGCGAAAAACTAGATCTACCAAAGATCTAGTTCCTTTCGATCCAGAACTTGAGAGAACCTTAAGAAGAAAGTTGAAAGAGAAAAAGATGGCTGAAAATAATAAAAGAAACATCCAAGCTGAGTTGAATGAAGCTCAACGTCAACTTAAGTTGAGTGAGAAAGCTCGTATAGACGCGGAAATGATTTATCAATTCCAAATTGATGAATTCAAGGCTATGATGTTGGATATGAAGGTGGAGCTGAATGATGCTAAGAAGAAGAAGAAGGTCAAGAAACCAACTAAGTCCACTAGAGATGATTCATCCGATGATGAAGACATCGATCTGGACATGCCGGATCTTGAAGAAATCGATTCAGTGATTCACCCCGTCCTTAACAACCCAAGACCACCGGTTATTCCTCGCATTCCAGCTGGGGATGTGAGAGTTGCTAATGGAGGGGATGAACCACGAACTATGGGGCAAAGGATGGATCAAATTCAGCAACCACGCCGTCTAGGTGTGAATTTCGGAGCTGAGGACATCCAGGAATTCAGCTTTAGCCCGCAAGTTATTACCATGGTTCGCCAAAGTCAATTTGGTGGAACTAGTACTGAATCTCCACACCAACATTTACAGAATTTTGAGATTCTAATGGAAACATTGAAGCCAAAAAGGGCTACTACCAATAACTATAAAATCAAGCCGTTTTTCTTTTCTTTGAAGGATAAAGCATTGGCTTGGTATCAAGCTCTTCCAGCTACAAAGCTAGCCACATGGGAGGATCTATCTTCGGAGTTCCTCACCAAGTTCTTTCCGCCATCCAAGACGGCGAAATTGAGAGGTAAGATTAATGCATTTTCTATGAAAACTAATGAAAGTTTGTTTCAATCATGGGAAAGATTTCAAGACCTCTTATTGGATTGCCCACACCATGGCATTTCAAAGTTGGAGTTGCTAGAGATTTGCTACAAAGGGTTGGATGTGGACACACAATTCAACCTCCAATATCTCTCTTGTGGTACATTCATGGATATGAGAGGATGATGCTTGGGATTTCATTGAGAAGCAAGCCCAAGTGATTGAGAAGTATTCCCACCGGAAGATTGAGCCGGGGGTGAAACTAACACAAGCTGCACAAACTCAAATTTTTTCCCTCAATACCGAAATCAAGGAGTTGAAGGAGGTCATTAGAGCTGGCTTTCAAAAATCAAAGGAGCAAGATGTTGGCTACTTAGGCAACAACAACAATCACCAAGGGAACCGGAACAACAACCGAAACAACAATTGGAACAACAATAATTGGAATAACAACAACAACCAAAATTCCAACAATAATTGGCGTTCCAACCAACAATAACAAAATTCTGGTAATCCTTATGCAAATTCTGGAAATTCACTAACATCTCCCTCTTCTTCTACCCCTTTGAAAAGTCAGGAGCAAACATCAAACGGTTCAAATAATAAGGAGAAGGAGAAGCCCGATCCTATGTTGGAGACAATTCTAGGAAAGCTTCAAGGGCTAGAGTGCTACATAATTAAGGTTGATAAAGCTCACAAAGCTTTAGAAAACCAAGTATTCAGCAAGGCTGGAGAAATTCCTAGGGATCAAGGAAAGCTTCTCGGGAAGACGGAGGACAACCCAAAGAGAAGGGTGATGGCTATCACCACTAGGAGTGGCGTTACAACCACCAACCCGCAACCCAAGTTTGTGGAAATCCTAGCCGAGAAGGAGAAAGATAAGGGAAAGGAGAAGGAAGATGTCTACATTCCTCCTCCAGCTTATAAACCTCCCCTACCATTCCTGCAGTCTAAAGCAAGAGCGCGCCTAGACAAGCAATTCGGTAAGTTTATTGAACTCATGAACAAACTGCAAATTCATATACCTTTCATTGATGCAATTGTAGGTATGCCAGCTTATGGGAAATTTTTGAAAGAGCTCCTCTCTAACAAGAGGAAGCTAGAGGAATTTGGAGAAGTCAAGATGAGTTCGGAGTCTTCGGAGCTCATCAAAACGATGACTGAGAAGATGCCCCCAAAGTTGAGAGATCCGGGGTCATTTTGCGTCCCAATTAGAGTAGGAGAAGTCACTTGTGATGCTCTTTGTGACATGGGAGCAAGTGTGAGCATTATTCCACTTGCTTTGTGTAGGAAGATCGGTTTAGGTGAACCTAAACCGGTGAAGATGACGTTATACATGACGGATAGATCAATAACTCGTCCCGTCGGTGTCTTTGAGGACGTCCCGGTCAAGCTCGGTAAGTTTTACATTCCAATTGATTTTGTAGTGCTTGACATTCCTGCTGATTGTCCGGTTCCGATCATACTCGGAAGACCATTTCTTGCAACATCCGGTTGTATAGTGGATTGCAAGAATGCTAGGTTAGCATTTGATATAGGTGAAGAGAAGGTTGAGTTTGTTCTCTCAACCTTGGTAAAAGAGCCAGCTCTTGGAGAGGAAATGTTCAATGTCTATGATGAGGAAGTATCTAGAGAGGAAAATAGCTCGATTCTATTCAAGGATCCATTGCAAAAGGTTATCACCATGAGCATCATGGAGAAAGGAGAAGATGAGGATTGCAATAAGGAGATTGAAGCCTTGGAGGAGCTAAAAGAAGTGCATGAGGAAGAGTTTGAAAAACTCTATGATGGGTCAGAAAATGTGAGGAATCACGGCCAGTCGTGCTATTCCACGGCCGTGGTTTCTACCAACATGACCGTAATCAGCTATTCAGAAGACTCCAGTAAGTTACACAGCCAAAACCACGGCCGTAGAACCACCAGCGGTGCTGTAATTGACTTCCACGCCCTAAACCACGGCCGTGGAAGTAACAGTGATGCCGTAATTTTGGGAATTTCTGAAGATGATTACGTCCCTTCCACAAATGCTCTTGAGTCTTCTTCCACCACTCCTACACCCTTAGAGGCCTCTAAGGAAGCATCAGACACATCTCGAGACTTCGTTCTCTTTCCAGGTAAGCTTAAATCTCGTTGGATTGGACCTTATCTAATCAAATGTGTTTTTCCCCATGGTGCAGTTGAAGTATGGGGTGAAAAGAGCGGGAGTTTCAAGGTTAATGGCTAACACCTTAAGAAGTATTCACCGGAGCTTCCGGTTGAGGAAATCGCACCGATTAAACTCAAATAAACACAGGAACGGTCTAGCTACGGACCCAAAACAAGCGCTTCTTGGGAGGCAACCCAAGGTATTGCACTTACGTTTTTGTTTTCTTTCTTAGAAGTAGTTTAGTTTAGTTGTTTTTGCTTTGTTTTTCCCTCAATACCTCCGTTATGTTATGTTTTTGGATATAGGAATAGGGATTGGGCAAAGGGGGATGCGCAAAAGTTGGAAGGAATGGACGAAACTTGGATGTTGGCACACAACAGAAACTTCCACGCCCTAAACCACGGTCGGGAAGTAATAGTGACCGTAATTCTCCAAAATAGGCAAAAATTCACCAAAACCACGGCCTCCGTACATTTCCACGGCCGTGGAAACCCCCGAGTGACCGTGATTTTCAAAAAAATTACGGGCCACTATATAAACCACCTTCCTTCACAAAAACACCACAAAACACCATTTCCACGCCCCTTTCCACGCCCTAATCGCCGATTCCCTTCCCCAACTCGCAATTCTTCGTTTGAGGTCCGATTCAAGCGATTCTTTGGCCTAAAGTGAAGAATTTTCAATCATCTACAAGATCCAAGCAACAAATCAAGTGAACAATCCACTCAGCAAAGGGAATTTGGATTTTAAAGATCCAAAACCTAGGTTTTTCTCTACTTTCTCTACTTTGTCAATTCGGCTCTATTTTTCACAAGAATTTAGAAGAATTGAATAGAATTGGAATTGGAATTAGCCTAGGACTGAGATTGCTGAAGTTTGGTGTGAATCTGTTGAGATTTGAGTAAAACAGAGGGAAACCACGGTCTCTGGGAAAACCACGGCCGTGGAATAGAAAGAACAAGCCGTGATTTTTTATGTTATGGATAAAATGTTTAGGAGAAAGTCGAGTAGGAGTAAGAAGCAAAAGGGATATGCTTCTTCATCTTCCCAATCCCCTCCTAACCTACCACCATCACCACCCTCTCCAAAAATCCCAACCATTCATGAGGATTACTTAGAAGCCCTAGAAAGAATCGAGAAGAGGGCAGTCATAAGACCTTGCTACTTAGTTCTTGAGGAGCTTGAGCCTCTTAACATAGTGAATGATTTGACTTGGCTCTTGGATAGAGCCGGACCGATTGTCTTCTCTGCCATTAGAGAGGACGCTTATGAGGAGATCACTAGGGAGTTTGTCACCTCCTTCGAGCATAGCCACATGAACCAAACCGTATCCTTTAGGCTAATGGAGCAAGACTACGAGTTTTCCATTGTTCAGTTTGGAGCCTTCTTTGGGTTCCATGAGAGTTTTAGTGGAAGATTTCCTAGTGGTGCATACGCTAAGGACTTTTGGGAGGATATCGCTATGATTTATGCTAGTGAGGATCATTGGCAACCGGCCGACACCAAGGCTAAGCTCATCTACCACTTAGCCTTGAAGGTAGCTCATAAGGTCCTTTCCGAGTGTCTCTTCTATAGGACCAAGACCCCCCCCAAAAGATTAAGACCGATGAGCTCTTTCTCCTCTATTGCATGCTCTATGGCCGACCCGCCGATTGTGCTACCCTCCTTGCCTCCACCATGAGTAAACTGAAAAATAAGCGGGCCGAGAACATAGGATATGGAGGCATGGTTACTCACATAGCCACACAGTTAGGGATAGACTATTCCGCTTGTACTAGGATAGCGGCGAGACCTTTGGGTCTCAATAGTCTCATGACTAGAGGTATCATCTTCCCCCGCCACCAGGCTCCACCTACCGCAGCCATGCCATGGGAGGATAGAGGTGGTAGAGGCATCCCTTGGCTTCTTGAGTATTCCATTATGGCCGGACGCCATAACTGGAAGGCGACATTCGCAGCTATGCATGCAAATAGACTAGTAGCCCCTCCTTATGTCCCAGATGAGATCCCAACTGCGGGTGTAGATGATGAGATGAGAGGAGGTGTTGATTATGAGGGTGGAGGTGATGAGCAGGACTTTGGTACGTTTCCGGATCAGCCGGCACAGTTTCCCGACCCTCCTAGACGTTCTCCCCCAACCTTCTGGTTCCTCTTCTTCACGCCGTGCTAGCGTGAGTGAGAGTCCCTCTTGGCATGGAGAGAAGCCATCATGGATGGGAGCTCCTCCTCCATGGTACGAGCAGGCACCGGCAACACCGGCTCCTCAGGATGCACCCGCATGGTATGGCCAACCACCGGCATGGTATGAGCAGCTACCGGCGTGGGCCACCGACCTATCCAGGAGAGTGGGAGACTTGGAGATCCGTCAAGATGCTCGTGATGTATGGGATGAGGAGCATGACTTGATGATGAGAGACATATACCGCCAGCTGTTTGGACGGAATTTCAGCTCCGAGTTCCGTCCATTTCCTCCACCGCCTTCTCCACAGTGATGACGAGATGACCGCTGATTCGAGCCGCCCCACCACCATCTAGTGAGTTTCTTTCTTTTCTTTTCTTTATTTCTTTTGTACATTGATGACAATGTATGTTTCAAGTATGGGGTGGGGTGTGACTATGGTTTGTAATAACTCTACTTACTTTGCTTGGATGATTCTATGAACACTTGCATTTTCCTTTCATTGTCACACGTTTCATTATTGCATTGCATGAAAAGCCTTTGAAAAACCCATAAAAATTTGAAAAATTTGAAAATATTTGTGCTTCTAAGATTAGAGATGATTTCTATGATAAAAACCACTTGTGGAATGAATTTTTGATGACAATTGTATGCTTAAATTGAATTATGAATTATGAGGAAATTGAGTATGTTGTTTTTCCATTCTTGTAAATTTCATAATGTGAAGGTTTTATCTAAATCATATTGAGAAACAAAGGTTGAAATCACAATATAAGTTCTTATACTTCTTTATGAAATGATTAAGGCACCTCGAATTTCTTACTTCTTTCTTTGATCAATTAATCCCTCAATGAAATAATTGCCTCCTCTACCTATCCGGGATTTAGGAAGAAGTTGAATTTGGCATATTTGATGTGGGAGGGCCATGAAAGCAATTGTTTTCAAAGTATAGGAAAATTCTAGGTTTGGGGAAGTCAATCATGACGATGAGTAACTCGGCACCATTCACATAGCCGGGTGTTTGTGTCTTGCCAAAGTCGGATTGAGCGATATTCCTAACGGATTATGGTATGTGCATTAAGGGTTTGAGGCATCTCGAAATTTGAGAAACGTCAATCTCCTAGGCTTCGGTTATTGTTCACTGCTATCCATAACTCCAAAAGTAAAGTCGAAAAATTATGTGCAAAAGTCTAGAGCAAAGCTCTAAGTTAGTGGAAGTTCAAATGGTACAAAGAAAAGAGTTTGTGTTATCCTTCTTCCCGGATTCATACACCACATTCCTTTACAAGTTTCCCACCTTCTTCCGCATTCTTGGCATTATTTGAAAGTCCTTGAGATCATAAGAGTGTTATTTGACTTGGTGATCTAAATTGAAGTTTCACATGCTTGATTTTGACAATGCTTGAAGGTTATTATGCTTGTCTTGAAGTATTTTCAATTTATGAAGTTTCTTTGTTTTGCATTTTTTAGTTTATGGATATAAGCGTTTTCAAGGATGAATGAAGCAAGGTTTGAGGATGATCTATTGACTAGA
Source organism: Fagopyrum esculentum (assembly GCA_033239045.1). NCBI lineage: Eukaryota > Viridiplantae > Streptophyta > Magnoliopsida > Caryophyllales > Polygonaceae > Fagopyrum > Fagopyrum esculentum. The sequence continues at coordinate 37,687,035 of BSUD01000007.1, forward strand.
AGCACACCAACCAAAAAGATTGTTTTGTTTTGTTTTGTTTTGTTTTGTTTTGTTTTGTTTTGTTTTGCATACATATTTCATTCTACCTTATGTTCTAAGCTTTTAAAAACCTTGCTTGAGGACAAGCAAGTGGCAAGTATGGGGTATTTTGTTAGCATGAAATATGACAATATTTTAGGCACTTGTTTTAGTTGTTTTTCCCTCTTTATAGTGTTCTTAAATGTGTGTTTGAAGCAATTGTGAGCTAGTTCACCCACTTTGTCGATATAGAGATCTACACTAGCTTCTTTGTGTTTTTAGGTGAATAAAGCTTGGATTGAAGCAAAATGAGGAAGGAAAGGAGTGTTCGATTACATTTAATGGCAAGGAGATGCATTAGGAAGGCTAAGGAAGGAGGATGGATGGAAGATTGCACGAAACAAACGCAAAGAAAAAGGAAAAGCAACTCCACGCCCTGAATTACCGTCATAGAAGAGGATTTGAAGAACCACGCTCTAAACCACGGTCGTGGACTTGGCATCATGAACGTGGACTTGAGTTTGGAGCACTCCACAGAGTTACACGGTCAAAAGTACGGTTGTGGAAATGTTATGGCACCGTAATCTGTTTCCACGCCCTAAACCACGGTCGTGGAAAGTTGTACTTGGCCGTGATTTTGGCAATTCTGTGACATGTCATATTTTGCCACGTCAGCCACGTCATTGGGATTTCTCGTAACCCTACCCCGCCTTATAAAAAGGCTAGAGAAGAGAGTTTTCGGGATCTCACGCTTACGCTTGCTTACATTCGCGGACAATTAGCCGTCATTAGGAGATTTTGCTTGAGGATTGAAGATTTGTGAAAGACGTAATTTTCAAGAGATTGTGTACCTTGGATATTCTAGGGTTTTCATTCGAGAACGGATTGGCACCCCGTTCTTTGTGACTTCTTTGGATCTTTTGTGAGGTTTCCGTTCCTATTCTTTTAGATTCATAAACATATTACCTTTGTGTTTGGATTTTGAGACTGACTTTGAGTTTTCAATTATATTTGAGTTTTCGAGGGTTTTCATCTTTCATTCTTCTTAATTTAAATATTGATATCATGATGATGATTGTTGGCTAAAACCCTTTAGCAATTCTAAGGTGAAGGGTTGATAGTTGTGGCTTAGATGATAAAAGATCGATCGTAAACAGATTGGACCCTGAGAGTGTGAGAAATATCGTCGACACCCTAAATCACGGGCTGTTCTTGGTTTCCACGGCCGTGGTTCTCAAGATCTAGCCGTGATTTCCCCTGGTTTATGAACTTTGCTTTTGCTTTGATCCAAAGTTAAAGATTAGCTTTAACCTAGCCTTGGCTTGCCTTTTCTAGGTAGTAGTGAGACTCAACATCCTCTATTTCGGTTTTTAGTGTCACAACCTTAACCGTTTTGGCTTGTCTTTGATTCCTTGGGTTTGGGCATGGGTATTTGAGACTAATTCTTACCTTTAGATCCTTTCTATACTGCAGCCTCAATAACCTTTATAGAGAGTGTCTTTCGGTTAGACATATAGGGTTTTGGAACTTCATCGTACATTACCTTACCTTAGTATACCTTTGCAATTCTTAACTCTGCCCTTATATCTATAGTATATCTTGAATCGATTGCCACAATTTGATACTTGGATCTTTAGGTTTGCTGTTTTCCCAATATTTGCAAAGCTTCTACATTTTTACTTGCTCGATTACTTGAAACTGGTTCTGTTTCACCAATTCCCAGAGTTCGATACTCTGGAATACTTGTTAATCTACGTCGATCCGTACACTAGGGGTTCGCTTGCTCTTATTCTAGTTTTATAAATTTAAAACTTATTTGCACGCACGTTTTAGGGCGAACAGTAATGAATAAAGATGAATGCAATGTAAACAAATTAATTGTATGCTAACACACACCCTTGGTCGGAGCAAGAGGAGGACGGATGTATAGATTCGATTTGAAGTCCAAAGAAAAAGGCGAGGGAAGTCTAAAAGTGAGGCTCATGGGGATCATGCATGAATAAGCAACACTGCTGGATTGCATTAGATATGTCAAGTCGTGTGAAGGTGAGGTATTAAAGGGCACCCACAAGACTACGGTATAATCTATGGTCGGACACAGGAGCACCGGTGTTGGCGGCCAACTTCGTCCGTGTTTCGACCGGTTTGGTGGACGGTTCACAAGAGGTCATGTTAGTCAACTTATGATCTCGCGGGCATACTTGGACTGAATCTAAAACATTCCATTGGCATTGCGAGTGACTAGAACACCCAAAAAATAACTAAGTGGTCATGGCGAACTCAGAGTTCAGTGTCTGCATCATGCAGCGTAAAAAATCTGTAGATGAAGTTGTCAATACAATATCATCAATATATAATAATAGGTAAGCCACATCAGATCTTGAACGATAAACAAAGAGTGACTGGTCACTCTTGCTACTAGTAAAACCGTGTGACTGAATGAATGTGGTGAACCGGTGGAACCATGCGCATGGGGCTTGCTTCAGACCATATAGAGATCGGCAAAGCAAACCCACATGATCGGAAAATATGCATCCCGAAAACCGGGCGGCTGGTGCATGTAAACCGTCTCTTGAAGATGTCCGTGGAGAAAAGCATTCTTTATGTCCAACTGATGGATAGGAAAACCTTTGGACAAGAGCAAACTCAAGATGGTGCGAATAGTAGCCGGCTTGACAACCGTATTGAACGTCTCATCGTAGTCAATACCAACCTGTTGTGACTTGCCGTTAACCACCAATCGTGCTTTATGCCGCTCAAGGGAACCGTCAGACCTGAACATATGTTTAAAGAGCCACATACAATGTATAATGTTAGTAGTAGAAGGCCTCGGAATAAGTTCCCAAGTCAAGTTTTTTTATTAAAGCACTATATTCCGCTTGCATGGCGGCACACCAGTTGGGGTCCGTGAGGGCAAGGATAGGTGACTTGGGTAACGGTGACGAAAGGTTCGGTCGTGGGCATGTTGTATTTCGGGTTGGGTTTGCGGATTTGGGATTGTAGACGAGTAGTCATGGTGTGGATTGGTGTGGGAGGTATGGACTGTGCATGAGGAGTCCGGGTCTAGGCCGGTCTGGAGTTGCGTGTGGGCTGAGCGGGCGGTGGGTTTGTCGTGGGGCCGACTGGCGGGGTTGGTTTTTGTAGGAGCAGGTTTGAGTTGAGCGGCGGGGCCAATGGAGTTGCATGTGGCTTGGTGGTCGGTCCAACATGGGAGGGTGCAGCCATGGATTGTGGTGAGGCGAACAGGAACGTCGATTCATCAAAGATAACATGACAGGACATGATGATTTTCTTAGTATGAATGTCGAGACAACAATAACCCCGATGTGATGAAGAGTATCCGAGGAAGACACACGGGGTAGACCGAGGTACAAGCTTATGGGTGGGGTGTTGCTACAATGTTGGAGTAACAAAGGCAACCAAAGACATGGAGGAATGATTTTGACGGTTGATGATAGAACAAGGCAAGAGTCGGGTTCCTAAACTCAAGCTTTTTGGTTGACATAATGTTGTGAAGGTATGTGGTCATGTGGAGGGCTTCAACCCAATAGGTAAGGGGGAGACACACATGAGTTAGAAGAGAGTGAGTAATATCGTTCATGGTCCTAAAGATACGCTTGGTTTTACCATTTTGTAGTGAGGTTTGAGGACAAGCAAACCGGATTTGAATCCCTTGGCGAGTAGAGAAGGAGGTGAATGAATGATTATTGAGCCTGGACCAGAGCTGGGCCACGGTTATGTGGGTAATAGGTGCGTTGCCCACGACCTGCAATGGGATACGGGCATGGAGAGGGTCCCCACGGCCAATAGTAGGGTGACGGAGCAACCCAGTTCCGGTTTTGGGATGATTGGTGATGTTGAGCCGGCGAGTAGGGTTGTTGCTGGCCACCGCTGGCCTTCTTGCGGCCTCAGTTGCGCGCATTCCTGCTGGAGTCTAAAGAGTTGGTGGGGGGGGGGTTGTAGTAGGGTTCAACGCTGGTGGTTGGCCGCCGGAAGTAGCCAGCGCCTGGGTCCGCTCAGCATGGCGAGCCCGACGCGTTTCCTCCCTGGTGAGCATGTTGCAAGCGTTGGAGAAGCTTGGGTCCGCTCAACATGGCGAGCCCGACACGTTTCCTCCCTAGTGAGCATGTTGCAAGCGTTGGAGAAGCTTGGAAGAGGGGTCTGTTGGCTCATAAACATCCCGACGGCGTCATAACTGGCGGAATGATTATTGATCATTTGCAGGACTAGTCGCTCGTCGCTGACAGCGTGATTGACGTCAAAAAGCTGATCAGCGAGAGACTTAAGATGAGAGCATTAAGCCGAGATAGTCGGGAACACGTTAAGGCATGCGTTGATGAATTTGCTCTCTAGTTCAACGGCACGAACACTTTGGTTATCGTGGAACAAATCCTTGACGCGTAACCATGCCTGACGCGCTATTGATTCAGGCTTGATGACGGTAAGAAGAAGATCTTCAGATATGGTGCTATAGATCCACGATTGCAACTAGAATTTTCCACTTGGCGTCAGTAAGGCCATCCGGACGAGGAGAACCATCGATGTGGTAGAGCACATGGTGACCCGTAGCGGCAATCTGGAACAACTCTGCCCAAGTATGATAGTGAACCTTGGTAAGATCAAGGGTGAGCGGGATCAAGTTCTTGATGTTGTTAACGGCTTGGGCGGGATGGAGGTGCTTGGTCGTAGGTTGTGTGTTGTTCGGATTTTTGTTCGGCAGTGGAGGTTAGGAGGATTGTTGATTTCGCCGATAGAGGACATTGTGGTAGACTATAACGGTGGAAGGACGGTTTACAGTGGGCGTTGGTGGCAGAAGCAAAACGAGATCGGAGGTCTAGGGTTTAGAGTGAGGACCCTCTGATACCATGTTATTTTGTAAAATGTAGTCATTGTTGTTATTCTATCATTGATCGAAATATAAAGGGAATACAAGACGGTTACAAAATACTGAGAGCCATAAAAGTAATGAACAAAGATGAGTGCAAGATGGTTACGGAATACTGAAAGTCATGAGAGTAATGAACAAAGATGAATGCAATGTAAACAAATTAATTGTATGCTAACAATTAATTCATGAATTTAATCAAATAGGTGGGTTTAAGCCTTTTCAGTTCTTGTTCTAATTCAATAGCCAGAAACATAGAAGTTCAAAGTGAAATAGATTAGTTTCTACCAAGGGGGAGAGGAGGTTGTTATCAAAGTCACCGCCGCCGGTCAACAACGATATAGGATGTTGCCGCCGTCTTCGCTGGTGTGGATGGGAGGCGTCGAGCGACGAAGGGGATGAAAACATTGCTAGGGATGTGTACAATTTTGTTTTGTTTTAATTTAATTCATTTTATTATTTTCTTTTCTTTTTTTGTTCCAGTTTTGTAGATTGTTTTTAAATTATTATTAATCCGATAAGGATTGTGTGGTAGATTTAATAAACCGGGCAAACTCCGAAATTATGTAAAGTTGAGGGCGCATTTTGGACTACAAAAAATTTTTGAGCAAAATCTAAAAAACTCCAAACCATATGGGTATCATCCAAAAATTCCCTAAAAGAAATGAACAACAGACATATAGAAAGAGAGCAAAAGGAAAATTGACGTTCAACAAACTAGGTCATTGAGACATGGTAATGTTGCGAATCTGTATGAGGCTTTTCAAGTTGAAGAGATTAAGGTGGATGCGAGAATGAGAGCTCAGAGCTTCATTGCGGAAGATGGTTGCATTTGTGTTTGCCCAAATGTGGTAGATAGTGATGGTGATAGAGCATCATATAAAGTTTAAAAGAGTGGTTAGAAGAGGGGGGCAACCACAGTGATTCTGGCGAGAGTGTCTTGAACAATGTTGATCCCGCGAGAGTAGTTCTTTGAAACTCCAGGAGGAGACTTTTAAAGTCATTTTCTCGATTAGAGGAAATAAGTCCCCGGTGATGAATATGCGTGGACCAACTAATTTATAACATTATCAGCCTTATGTAATGATCGGCTCAAACCAAATACATGTGTACACTCGTATACACAACCCGACGTACTTTAGTACTCTTCGACTCCGGCTCACAATCTACCATGGTCACAATTACCCGTCCAATAGCTCGTGTTTCTAAAGGAAAGGAAGTCAATCAATCTCACACACTTGAGATCTCTCTTTGTGGCCCAAGTTCTCCCTCTCAAACTCGCTACCTTATCCCTTACCAAAAAAAGAAAACCTCGCTACCTTATCTCTTCATCTTTGTTTTGCTTTTTTTTTTTTTAAATTTTTTTTATTTCAATTTATAAATAGCAATTCCAACTTTTTCTTTCCTCAGTGCTCCCAAGTTCAATCTTGCATTTTTTTTAATAAATATTTGGGGTTTTGGCTAACCAAAAATGACAATTAATGGTTAAGTAAAAAATTAGAAATAATTTTTGTAGGTTTAGAGGTGTTTGGAGAAAAAAATTTGTAAAGCTTTGGAGAAAATGAAATCTATTTGACGTTTCACACTTGTGATCAAGTAAATTCTCGAAGAGATTAAGATTTTAGTAGATTTTTGAAGATATTTATGCTCGCTTTATGTTATATGTTAATAAAAACAGTATTTTTTTAAATATTATAATTACATACATGATTTGATAAAAGAAAGGTCCTACTCTCCCCCACCAAACTATCTATAAATGAATGAAAACCCTCATTTCTCAATGCCCCAAAACCAAAAGAACAGCAGTACAATTTCCAGAATAAGAAATTTTCCAAAATAGATGGCGTATGAACGTGGAATGCCGGTGATGGTAACTTCCAAGGAAGTGGTAAAGCCAAGCCACCACGACCTAGCCGTTATGACCCGACTGCCCTTCTCAAACCTAGATTACGTCTACCCGGACAGGGTTCATGTTAGCGTTTATTTTTGCTACGCCGAGCCCGACGGCTACGACTACCACACCATGGTCGACGTCTTGAAGGACTCCTTGTCCCGCACGCTCTCCTCTTTTCTTGTCTTTGCAGGAGAAATCGTTCGGAGCTCGGCCGGAGAGCCCGAGACCCTCTTGTCGGGCCGTGGTGTTGACTTCCTCTGTGCCACCACTGAAATGGAGCTACGGGACATTGATCTCTACCGTCCTGACGCTAGTGTTCAAGGAAAGCTCGTTCCTAAAATCCAACATGGCTTGCTTGCCGTTCAGGTACATAATTAAAGAGATTCACCTATTAATTTAGTAAATGTATATATTATCAAATATGATATAAATTCTTGTTATATAACTTATATAAAATTATAAAATATGTTCATATTTGTAAAAAAATATGATATGAAATTTGAAGGAAAACTTTGATTAATTTTTATGGGTCATAAACACAAATATCAATGTTTATATTTCTTAAAAAATTATTCCTTTAAATTTCGGGCAAATTTGGTTAGTAGGCTATTTAGAGAAATAGTGATAGTAAGTAGGTTTTTTTGTTTTTCAATTAAGTAAATATACCCCTCTTATTTTTTTTTTACCGTCAAACCTTCTCCATCCTCTTGTTTTCTTCTTTCTTTCAAATGCTTTTTAAAAGCTGAATTTCTTTTTTTATTTTCTTTTATTATTTTTTTTTTGTCTTTTTTATTTTCTTTATTTTTTATTTATTTTCTAGAATGAAGAATTTTTTCACACACCGGAATTATCACATACCGGAATTATCACATACCGGAATTTCCACATACCGGAATTTCACATACCGGAATTTTCACATACCGGACCGGAATTTTACATACCGGAATTATCACATACCGGAATTATCACATACCGGATTTTCACATACCGAATTTTCACATACCGGAATTTTCACATACCGGACCGGAATTTTACATACCGGAATTATCACACACCGGAATTTTCACATACCGGATTTTCACATACCGGATTTTCACATACCGGAATTATCACATACCGGATTTTCACATACCGGAATTTCACATACCAGAATTTCACATACCGGACATTTACATACCGAAATTTACATACCGGAATGAATTTTTAATTGTCTAATATTTAATTTTGCAAATTTTAGGGGGCTCGTTGTAATTTTTCAATTTTTTTATTGTAATTTGCGTATATGATGACGGTTTGCAAAAATGGGTCCATCACCGTCTCCTTTGGTTTCCAAAAGACTTGTTCTTTTTCCCAGTTGACAATGACAAATTGACAAGACGTGGAGGAGTTGAGCATTATTTGAGTGGAGAATTATATGTTAAAATTGTCTCAAAATAAAAGTATTATGTAAACAAAAATAAATAGCGGACAGAAATCATAAGGATCAAGTGCTGATTGTGCCGCTAGTTTTAATTCAGAAATTTCTGGAATGAAATTTCTGGTATGGACTTTTCGTATGAAATTTCTGGTATGAAAAATTCTGGTATGAAAAAATTCTAGTATGAAAAAAATTCTGGTATGAAAAAAATTCTGGTATGAAATTTCTGGTATGAACTTTTCGTATGATAATTTCTGGTATGAAATTTCTGGTATGAAAATTCTGGTAAGAGAATTTCCGGTATGAGAAATTCAGTCCAGGAAAATAAAAAAGCAAATAAAAAATAAATAAAAAAAGGCAAGAAAAATAATAAAAGAAAACAAATTCAATAATTAAAAATTAAAAATTATACTTATATAACAAATAAAAACATCATTTATTCTTTCTTTCTAATAGAAGGGTTAATAATTTTTACCTACTATTAAATGAAAGTGGTAAAAAATTTGGGGTACATTTTCTTAAAAAAAACTAAAAATAGTCTAGTATTTCAAATTCTCCCTTAAATTTCTCACAGAAAATATTAATATAAAATCCCAAATATCAAAAACTCCTACAGGGATATCCAAACGAGGACATAAGCCCCATACAGCGCCATGAACCATGTTGTCGGAATGTCGGCACCTCCATATCCGTCCGGCTTTTACTAATGTAAATAAGCTTTTAGATTTGGTAGTTAACCTTTTCATATGAAAACTAACCTATTAAATTTCTAATTTGAAATTTGTTTTCAGAAAACATAAATATACATTTGATGACATATTACTTGATATTAGGATGGGCAAAATCAATTCAATCCGATGATTCGAACCGAAAAATCCGTTGATCCTATCCGAAAAAACCCATCCGTTTTAATTCGGTTCGATCCGGGAGATGTTTCTAATCGGATCTTGATCAGGATTTTAGGCCTCCGCGAATATCCATCGATACCTGATAAAACAAATATTTTGATATTTTTGGATATCCGTGACACCGGATATTTTCTACTTTAAAATGTTTTTTAAGGCTAAAAGATTAAATATCTATCGAGATTAAGGGCCCGTTTGGTTTTAACTCCGGAATCGGAAACGGAATGGAAATGAATCTAGTCCATATGTGTGCTCTTGTGCATGAAAGTTTTTGGAATCATTCCTTGTGGTTTGAAATAATTGGAGTAGAGTTTGATTATTTTTAATACCCTATAGGGTAACAAAATGTAGGAAAACAAGGGTACTTTGCACTAAACCATAAGGAACGATTCCATAAAATTTCATGAATAAGGGTATGCATATGCACTAAATTCGTTTTCATTCCGTTTCCGTTACCGGAGTTGGAACCAAACGGGCCCTAAAAGGTTTACATTTATTATAGTATTTTCAAAATTTTATTATATTGTGTTTTATGAAGTGATTACAAAGGTAAAGATAGAGATATCTATAATTTAAAAACTTTTTTTTTTATCATAATAAATTTTAATATTTTTATTACATTTTATGATAATTAAAGTAGAAAAAACATATCCGGATTAAAATGATATTCAGATCAAGCGAATATTGAGATCAAACGAATCTGTTGGATATCCGACTAAAATCATTTTCCGATCAACCGGGCCAAGTCATTCGGATCAGTCGAATATTTGCCAATAACTATCCCATCCGGTCCAACTAAAATCATTTTCAGATGCCACATTTTGGAACTTGGCTCACATCGATCGGCCGGTTATCCGTTCCGAGAAATATTGGATATCCGTCCGGATACCAATGGGGTTCTAAAAATTTATATTCGAATATTTGGGTATTCGGATCGGATTGATCCATCGCACTCTCTACCTCATGGCCGGTTCTTGTATTTGTTGTGTCCGAGACAATATAACTTTTGGATCCCTTAGTTAACATATTATCAATTAAATTACCGTCGTATTTAAATTATTTTGGGGGTATGAATCCAATGAGCGGCTCATCGTGCACCAATTTATTAAATGTAAAAACATGAAGAACAAGGACATAAAATTGAATTAGTAATTTAATATGAACAATATAGGTATAATTTTTTTATAAACTTGGGATAAACTACTACATAACAATCTGATTTGTGTTGAACCATATTTTATCATCCCTTAAAATTAAAACTTCATCGCTTACTAAGTAAACAAGTATCATTTCTGAATTGTTTACAGGTGACAGAGTTGAGAGGCGGTGGCGTTGTATTAGGATTGACGTTTGATCACGGAGTGGCAGATGCCTATTCAGCTAACATGTTTTTGGTCTCATGGTCGGAGAATGCCCTCCACATGCAAACCCTAACTTACGCCCCCACCTTTGACAGATCTCTCCTCCGCCCGACTCACTCCGACCGCCCTGACATCGCCGCAGCCCCTTCTGACAGGTGGTACATGCCGGTGCCACGCGATGAGTTGCCACGTGTTCTTGATGACCTCTACCACCACTACCCTACCCCCGACGATCGCTTCACTTCTAGAATGTTCTACATCGAAGCCGAGACCATCAATCGGCTACAACAACAAGCGTGTCTTAAGCCCAACGGCTTCAAAGAGGGTTTCAGAACAAAATTCGAGGTATTCACAGCCTTCCTATGGAAGCTTCTGGCAAAAGCCGCCGTCAACCCCACCAGCAGCGTCAAGATCTCCATGGCCGTCGACGGCCGAACCAAAATGTACAACAGAACCGCTCAAAACGCAGCGTCTATGCGGGACTACTTCGGAAATGTCATCTCCTTCCCTTACACGTCAGCCACCGCAACCGCCCTCCAATCCATGTCATTATCCGACGCAGCTAGCCTCGTCCACCGGTGCAAGGTGGAGGAAGCCACGTCAGAGCATTTCTCCGACGTCATCAACTGGGTGGAGTCGAAACGGCCGGCAATGTTTCCCGGGCCGAAGGTTTATATGGAGGGCCCGGACGACGGGGCGGCGGTTCTAGTGTCATCCGGGCAGCGGTTTCCGGTGAAAGAGGTGGAGTTCGGGTGGGGAAAGGCGAGTTTCGCGTCGTATTACTTCGAATGGCGGGGAGGTGGCGGGTATGTGATGCCGATGCCGAGCGCCGTGAGAGACGGGGATTGGGTGGTGTTCATGCACCTTAGGAAGAAGCTTATGAAGGTGGTGGAGAAGGAGGGTTCACATGTTTTTAAGCCTCTCAATTCTACTTATCTCAACAATTAGTTTATCTTAGCCCCTAATGAGGTCATGATTATGCTATCTTTAAATATGGGTTAAGTGTTTTTTCATATTCCCACGTTTACATTAAATAAATGTTGTTGTTTTTTTATGTAAAATTTTGTTTAAAATAAGAAATTTATATTCTTGTGTTCTATAACTCCGTATACGTCCTACTGTTTTGGAATTTCCATCTTAATTAGCCTCCTTGTTTCCATGTAAAGATCAGATATCGTTATTTTGCTTGATTGGATTGGAATATGGAATACGACTTTGGGATAAATAATTTGTTAATTGAGTTGATCATTGAGGTTTAGTTACCTTATTCAATTGATGCTTTTAACCGATTTGGATCATGACTGTAATTCAATTCAGATTCGATGAAGGATGTTCGGCTAACAACTTATTTCATCAAGTTTTTCCAACATTAGTCATAATACGTAAAATTTTTCATTCAAATAATAAACTATAAACTACTTGAGAATATTGCATATCTATGACTATATTCAAAACATACACAAACATCAAACGTGCTTGTGTTGCACGGACGTTTTGTCTAATTTAATTGAAATATAAGAATTGATACTATAATTTTTCTTAGGTTTGACTCTAACTTACTCGTTATACTCTTTTTAATAGGTATATTAGGAAAACATTTGATTAGACATACGACGATACGTTGTCGGGAAACTCTTGAAATTTTGTTTTTGTGTTTGTTAGTGACCAACCAAGGTGTGAAACTATATAATGGTTCACACTCATTGCTGAATTGAAGGGAGAAGGGAGAAGGAACTTCGGTAGAACTTTTGCCAAAAACGGAGTCAATGTTATGGACTTCAACCGCCCTGCGTTTGCAACAATATTGCTGAATTGAAGGACATGGTGAGGAGACTAACGTTGTAAGGAAATCCTCAACAACTCAAACCATCTGGAATTTGTGCTGATTCATTTCACCCACCGATTCATGTCTCCAAGTGCAAGATGATTTGAATGCTGAGGTGAACGTTGTAGGAGGTCATGGACCTCCAAGACCTTGGAACGATCCTTACTCCAACAACTATAATCTCAGATGGCGAGACCACTCAAACTTTAAATGGATGGATCAATGGAATTATTAACACCAACCTAAACTTGGTAAGACTGCTTCAACTGAAGATATTCTCCAATCTTTGACTAAACATTTCGCCACTCATGTCCAAAGTACATAATTGAGTAACAAGAATTTAAAGAAGCAGTTTGGAAAAATAAATGATGATATCACAAGGATTGATGCAAGCACTTTGGGGAATCTACCATCTCAAATGGTAGTAAACCCGAGGGAAAACTTTAGTACAATAACGCTCCAAAGTTATAGGCAGCTGAATGCCGCTCCTAATGTTGAGAAGGACAACACATGAAACGAAAGTTCTCTAGAGAACATATTACCGAACCCGAGGCTAAATGACCGCATCTGTAGTGAGAGAACAAACAAGCAATAAAACTCTCAGAAAATTTCATTTCACCCACGACCAGATGACAACGCCCGCGGTACAGTAGTACCACACCCACGGTGGAGTAGTACCGCACCCGCAGTGGAGTAGTACCGCCCGTCACCAATTGACCACACCCGCGTTGATATTTCTAGAGTTGCTAAAGAGCCCTACATGGACACCTATATTCTTCCATACTTTCCCCTCTTGGTTCCGAAAAGCCACCCATCCCATTCCCAAAGGCGCTTAGGAAGAGGAGGATCGTCGACGATAAGGATCTCTTCGAAACATTTAGCAAGTGTGAGGTAAACATCCCTTTACTCAAACTAGTCAAAAGTATTCCTAAATATACTCGTTACTTGGTGGAAAATTTTAAAATCAAGAGAAAATAAAATTTGAAGAGGAATCATAATTGTAAGGTGAACAAACGTGTCTCAACGGTATTTTAAAGGCGTATGCCCAAGAAATGCATTGATCTAGGTATGGTAATCATTTCTTGTCTTATAGGTGATACAAAATTCGATAAAGTTATGCTTGATCTTGGTGCATCTATCAATGGTTTACCTTACTACTTTATAAATCACTCGGACTGGGACCTTTGCATGAAACCATAATTATTATGTAGCTTGCTGATGGGTCTATCCTAAGGGAGTAGTTGAGGATGTTTTGGTCATGGTTGATGATTTGATTTTCCCTCCCGATTTCTTTGTCCTAGATATGGAACATGATATGCATGTTACACTAATATTGTTAGGAAGACCATTTTTGCAAACTTGACTAAGATTGATTTTTTAAGTGGAACACTAACTACGGAATTTGATGGAGAGGTGGTTGAATTTAACATTTATGATGTTGTGAGACACCTTTCTAATGATCACTCTTTGTGTTTAGTGATGTGATTGAACCCATTGTGCAAGATGTGATTGATATATCTAGTTTTGATAAGTTACTATCCATTATTAAGAATGATATAGATGAGTCCCTCATGAAATATGCTTTGTCAACTAACATGCAGGTGGTTTTACTTCATATGGACGAAAAAGGTAAGCTCCCTATTGATCATTAATCATTGGCCTCGAATTTCTAATACCAAGCGAAAAGCTTTTTCCTTCTATTATGCAAGCTTTTGAGATTGAACTTAAACAACTGCTTAGTCATCTCAAGAACGCGTTCCTTGGAGACAACGACACTTTGTCAGTAATTATGTCTAGTAAGCTTTCAAGGGAGCAAGAGTTGGAATATTTACAACTTGACTCATATGACAACACCATTATCTATAAGACAAAAAATTATGCAGGGTGATAGCATGTTTGCATGCTATGTTTTTAGATGTTCTTTTCTTTAGTTTTGTCAATGTTTTACATGGTTTTTAGACATATTTGCATTACTTTGTGTTCATTATTGCAAAAGAGATGTCTACTTCCTTCTTTGTGATTTTGTAGATGTTTTGGCTTGGAATGGAGCTAAAAAGGATCCATTATGCACAATTGCAAAGCCAAAGAGAAAGGAGTTCATCATGACCATCTTTCTCATCATCATTCTCATCAAAGCATAAGGAGTGCCATGAAGGATTGACTTCAATGATCTAAGGAGAAGGCCTCAAGAAGTGGAGCACATCAACCTGTACGAGCCTAACATAAAGCCCGAGGAGTCCTAGAATCATCCAAGAAGAAGCCATCAAAGAAGACCAAAGAAGGTTTTCAAAGCACTAGGCCGAGTTAGGAGTGGAGTAGTGGACCGAGTTAGCTAACTCTACCCATTCCTATGGCCGAGTTGCCCATTTCACCTCTTCAACACTTTTTCTTCTCATCCAATGATAATCAATTATGGTTTGGACCACCTCTAAAACTCTATATATGAACATTAGGTGTAGGAGAAGGGAGGAGGCATCCAATGAAGCTAGGGTTAGATCTAAAAATATTTTAGATCTAGGGTTTTAAGAAGGAGAAAGTTGGAGTAGCAACTAAAGAAGCTCTTGTGTTCTTCAAACTCATTTTAGTCATAACTTTTGATTAGTAACTCCAAATCGCTCTCTTCTTTGTTTGAACTTTCTTATTTTTGCAATGTATTTCCGTTGATGATAAGATTTAATATGTTTGGTTTCGCTTCCATCATGTTAGAGTAGAGATCCTTTCTAGGTTTGGGGCTTGAAAATACCAAACCATAATGTGCTAGTTTTGTATTTTGTATGATCTTATCTTTTGAAGGGATTGATATGGTATGAATGAGTGACACATTTGTGTTTTTAAACCTTCAAGAAATATTGGTAGCATTTTTTCATGATATGTTGATAAATGTATTTTATATGATATTCCCTTGTTTTGCATGGTTTAGGCATCTATATCTTAACTTATGCTATAAATGTCAAAGAATGTCTACTTCCATTGTGTTTTGTGTTTATATGAATTTTAGATCTCAAATGGAGCTTAAATGAGCACAATCATCATCCAACCATACAATGGAGCAATCATCACATTATCATCTACCTCATTGGAGCAAAGGAAGGAAGAAGGCAAGCAAGAACATTTACAAGAACCCATGAAGCAAAGAAAATCCAGAGTAGGGAGCATCGAGTGAAGCCTCACTCGGGCTCAAAGGAAGGATAAACTTAGACTAATAAGACTTGGAGAAGAGTTGTCGATGTAGGTTGAGTGAACATCATCACTCGGACTAAGAAGACATCACTACTCGATCTAAGAAGACACTTAACTCGGACTAAAACGACAAGTTGCTAGGAAGATCAACGTAGCTGGTGTGGATCATCGAGCTCGACCTAGGAGTACTTGTTCACTCGAGCTAAGAAGTCAAAATGCACAATGTGTCAACGTACCTTGAGCTTCCAACATCACTTGAGGTACGAAGTGATAACATGTTTTAACGAGGTTTTAGATCATGTTTTTAGGACTAGTTTAGCATGTTTTGACATGAGTTTGTATGCTTTGTCACTAGTTTTCGTTATACTTCGAGCATGGAGGTCTACACTCATTTTGTCTTTGTTTTTAGGAGAATTGTTGGTGTTTTTATGCATGATAGAGACGTTAGGATTGGTCTTTTAAGGCTTGATGAAGAGACTATGATGTTTGGGAGATCTTGATATTAGTTTGTATGCTTTGACATGAGTTTGTATTCTTTGTCACTAGTTTTTGTTACACTTTTAGCATGGAGGTCTACACTCATTTTGTCTTTGTTTTTAGAAGGATTGCTGGTGTTTTGGCGCATGATAGAGACATTAGGATTGGTCTTTGAAGACTTGATGAAAAGACTATGATATTTGAGAGATCTTGTCAAAGGTTAGCAAGGAGAGCCATCCAAGGATCATGCAAAAGAAGAAAGGAAATCGGGCAAAGATCGGGCAATATAGCATAGGAACTACTCATGCAAGAAGTTGGGTTTTCTCGTGTAATAGGACTTCACGTTCGTGCAAGTGCAAGTGCAAGCGCACATTCGTGTGCTTTGAACAAAAGTTTGTTTTGAAGCCACTGTTGAGTTGCACGATCGTGTTGTCCCATTGCACGTTCGTGCAACGTTTATTTAATGTCCGACTTTAAGAGGCTTTTGAAATTCTTTAGTTGTTTACTTCCCTTTATAATTATGTTTTTGTTAGTTTAGAATGATCCATTATCAGCTTAGCTTTGATTTTTATAAATTTACAGAGAAAAAAGATTGAAAAAAACACTACAGAGGAGATTTAGCATTGAAATTATTTCCTCTTTCATATTGAATCTTGTAATGTTTTTATTATGAATCTTGTTAATTTCATTTATGTTTTCATGTGTGGCTAGTTCTCTAAGTTCTAGGTTCGGAGATGAATCTAACTATGTTGAGATAGACTATGTTCTTAGAATTTCTTGAATATATATCTAATTATTTTGATTGATTTATGCCTTAAGTGTTGAGATCTTTATTTAGATGATTGCTAGAGACCGAAAGGTGATAGAAATTGTTGCAAAATAAGGTATAAGGTTGAAAATTACTTGTGCAAAAGTGACTTAGATCTCTTGAAGAGAAATATGTTGTCATAGTTGCATGTAGCGTTGTGCATACAGTCCAGACCGGACCGGTGGACCGTAAATTGTAAAACCTTGGACCGTAGACCGGACCAGGACCGGACCGGTCCGGTTCCAGGTTGGACCGATTTGTACATAAATTGTGCAATTTTGAATATTGCAGAACGGACCGGACCGGTTTTTACCTAAATTGTGCAATTTTGGTGAGGCTTTTGGGTCCAAAACCGGACCGGAATGGACCGGATCGGACCGAACTTGACCAGACCGGACCGGAAATTCATAGTTTACGGTCCAACCCGGGCTACGGTTTTATACGGTCCAAAAACCGGACCGGACCGTAACCCGGATTTTTAAAAAAAACCCTGGACCGTAGACCGGACCGTAAATTTCGGTCCGGTCCGGTGTGATTTTGCACAGCCCTAGTTGCATGACTTACTCGTTAAAATTGAGACCGAAAGGAGATGTTTGAATCGATTATGTTTCTTGTATCTAAGAGCTTGAAAGGTTTTAAATTATTTGACTTTGTGTGAAAGTGAATGTTAAGTTGTTAACACGTTACTTTGAGCCCGAAAGGGGATTAGTAATACTTTAGCCAACCTACCTTCATGATTATAGTCGGATTGTTCAAGAAAAGAAAATGTTTAAGGTATATCAATGATTCATAATTGATGAAATCTCCTATCGTGGAATTATTACTCTCATATAATTTAGTTCGTTTTAATTCACTATTTTCAATCACTTTGGATATTAAAAACTAACAAACATTTCCCACTTTTATTTGACGGATTTTGTTTGCAAACGGGTTTAAGGTTTTGATTTATACTTTTAAAGTCTCGGAGATTCGACACTCTATACCCACATCAAATTTTGGCGCCTTTGATGGGGACTTAGCTAGTACTAATCGTTTCTAATTATTGGTTATCAAAGTCTTTTTGTTGCTTTGATTTTACTTTATATTTATTTTTTTTGCAGGAATAATCAATAGCTAGCTGCCTTATGGGCTTGAAGAGAAGAGGCACACTGAAGGCAAATTGAACATGATCAATGGTGTTCACAAGAAGAGGAGAGTGATAATAGTGGAACATGAAGAGTCTCCCAGGAAAGACAATATGAAGGCTCTAAGTGTTGAACTGAATGCTTTAGTAGAGTTTGCTCGAGAACAAGTAGTTGAACTAAGAGTTGTCCGATAGAGGGTAATAGCTCAACAAAAGCATTTTGTTGAGATCCAAGCACAAATGCGAAACCTTATGCAAAATGTGCAAAACCAAAATGATAATGCTATTGTGGCACATATTCCGGTTGGTCCATCAACACTTAAAGAGTGTATGGATCCCGCTTAATTTGTTCTTCGTCTAGGAGTTGAGGAGTTAATTAAAGAAGAGCATCCTAAGAAGGAATTACCCCAAGAAAATGCTAGGGGAAGAGACTTGAAAATGGAGAATGACATTGAGGACATTGTTATCATGATTAAACTCATTGGGAAGTTCAATGACCATCCCCCAAGGCCTTATAAAGATCATTGTTCTACGACGGAATGGGTTAAGCAAATGGAGAATGCTCTCAATCAACTCACCCCATAGGAACATTTCTTGCTAAGGAATTGCAAGACAAGAATGAGGTAGATGTCTTAGATGATAGAACACCTAAGGAAGATGAAACAACAATGCTTGGTAGAAATGTTCCCATGTCCGTAGTTCAAAAGACGCTCCTACAGGTTCCGCCCACTATGTTTTTTAAGGAAAATATCATATGGTGAATATGACCTCTCTTGATGAGAAAGATCATTCCCGAAGATGCGACGAAGTTACCAAATGGGAGATATGAAGGGCCGAGCTAAGACCTTAAAAGAGCATTTTTCAGGGAGACAATCTGAGGTAATAATTATTTCATTTTCCAATAAGTGGGTCTTATCTTTTATGTATTGTATTTTGTAGGTGTTAGCATGAAATATTGTGATATTCTAGGCACGTTTTCTAAGCGTATTTGATTCATATTGATAGTCTTTGATTAAGCTTTGTGCATATATGAGCTAGTATTGCCTATATTGTCGATATGGATGTCTACACGAGTTCTATGTTGATTATAGGTGATTTGGAGCTATTTCCGAACGAAATCGAGCAAAGGGAAGTTGAGTTGATGTACCTCTAGATTAAGGACACCTTTTGGAAGCAATTTGGAGTATTAGATTGAGGAATGCACGAATGAAGGCAAGAATCACGGTTTTACCCTAAATTACGGCCGTGGATTGTGAGTCAGAATTCGATGTTCATTCCAGGGGATATTACGGCCGTGGAAGTTACCCGTGTTTGTTTCCACGCCTCAAAATTACGGTCGTGGAATCTTCCACGACCGTGATCTTGGCGAATCCTTTCGCCACGTTTCGAAGCCATGATCTTTTGAAGATCGGGCCGGGCCGACATTTTGCCCTGCATTATAAAAAGGACGGATGAAGCAAGATTCCGTCACCTCGCTACCTAGCTTACGACCTTTCAACCCTAAGTTTAGCGGCAAAAACGCAAGCTTAGCAACACACAAACCCTCATTCTTGGAGGTGATTTTGGAGATCTCATTGAAGATCAAAGTTGGGAATTGAAGAATTGCTGCTAGCGATCTTTGCGTTTGTGCAAGATCGAAGTTCTTGGAGGATTTTTGCAAGAAGATTTCCCTTCTTGCTTAGGTTTGATTTAGGATCGGATTGACACCCCGTTTCCTTTCTTTCCTAGATTGTGATTGTTTATTCCTATTTGAATCTTTTGATAAACACTTGTTCTTGATTGTGATTCTGAGATTCGTTTGAAGATTATTGATAGTTCTTGAAAGTTTCCATCTTTTATCTTTTAAATCTTGAATTAATATCAAATGACTATTATTGGCTAAAAACCCTTAACAATTCTAAGGTGAAGGGTTGATAGTTGTGGCCTAGATGATGATAGATCGATCGCAAACAGATTAGACCCTGAGAGTTAGAGAATTGTCGCCGACAACCCTAAATTACGGGCTGTTCTTGAGTTCCACGGCCGTGGAATCTCAAGATCCAACCGTAATTTCCCTGAGTTTACGAGCTTGCTTTTACCTTAATCCAAAGTTAAAGATTTGCTTTAGCTTAGTTTAGACTTGTCTTTTCTAGGTGGTAGTGAAGCCTCAACAACCTCTACCTCGATTGTGAGCCTCAACAACCTCAATCGGATAAGTTAGTCTTGACCTTTAGATTATAGGTTTGGGTATTTGATGCTAATCCTTGTCTTTAGAACCTCTCTATATTGAGCCTCAACAACCTGTATAGGAGGTATCTTTTAGGTGAGTTACATAAGGTTTTTGGAACCTCAACCGTACGATTACCTTACACTAGTATACCTTTGCATATCTCTACTCTGTCTTTATATCAATAGTATATCTTGAAT
>BSUD01000007.1:37707552-37722643 GCA_033239045.1 Fagopyrum esculentum
TGTTGCCACAACTGAATACCCGGATCTTTAGGATTGTTGTTTTCCCAATATTTGCAAAACTCCCATATTTACTGCTTGATAACCTGAAATCGAATTTGTTCCCACCCAAATCCCTGTGTTCGATACTCTGGAATTCTTGCTTAGCTACCTCGATCCGTACACTGCGGGTTCGCTGCTTGATTCTAGTTTTATAAATTTAAAGCTTATTTGCACACACCTCTAGGGGCGAACAAGTTTTTGGCGCCGTTGCCGGGGATTTGGTTTCGGCCGAATTCGGTAACCGGTTGTCAAGCTTGGGAGCTTGCTCTCGTTATTTGATTCTTCTTGAGTGCATGCGCAGGTCTAGGAACACCGAAGATCTCTTACCTCTTGATCAAGAGGTAGAGAAAACCTTGAGACAAAGACGCAAGGAAAAGAGGATGGCTCAAGAGAACGAAAGCGATCTTCAAACTAAGTTGGCGGAGAAGGAAGCTCAACTCCGATGGAATGAGAATCTCCTCCAGGAAGAGATGGATCGTCATCAAACTCAAGTTAACGGTCTACAAGACATGATCGTCCAAATGAAGATAAAGATGAGCGATCTTGAAGATAAGGTGGGCAAGAAGTCCTCGAGAAGAAGGACAAGGTCTAGAAGAAGAAGCCACTCATCCGCTGATGATAGTGATTCTTCCATGCCTCCGCTAGAAGAGATTGATCCCACGATCAATATAAATCCTTTCAATCAACAAGGAGCTGCTAACCGCCGCATTCCACCTAGGAATGCGAGGGTCGAACGTGTGGATAATGAGCCAAGAACTCTTGGCCAGCGGATGGATCCAACACAACAACCACGCCGCTTAGGTGTGAACTTTGATGCTGAAGATGTACAAGGGTTTAGTTTCAACCCTCAAGTTATCACTCTTGTTCGCCAAAGTCAGTTTGGCGGTACAAGCACTGAATCTCCACACCAACACTTGCAGAACTTTGAGTGTATGATGGAGACAATCAGACCAAAGAGCGCTACTACCAACAGCTATAAGCTCAAACCTTTCTTTTTCTCTTTGAAAGGGAAAGCGCTATCTTGGTACCAAGCTCTTCCTAGTGGAAAGCTAGAGACGTGGGAAGACCTCTCCGCAGAGTTTCTCACCAAGTTCTTTCTGCCCTCCAAAACGGCGGAACTTAGAGGTAAGATTAATGCTTTTTCTATGAGACCTAACGAAAGTTTGTTTCAATCTTGGGAAAGGTTTCAGGATTTGCTCTTGGATTGCCCTCATCATGGCATATCCAAGCTTGCCTTGCTAGAAATTTACTATAAGGGGCTGGATGCGGGAACGCAATTCAACCTCCAATCCCTCTCAT
Source organism: Fagopyrum esculentum (assembly GCA_033239045.1). Classification (NCBI taxonomy): domain Eukaryota; kingdom Viridiplantae; phylum Streptophyta; class Magnoliopsida; order Caryophyllales; family Polygonaceae; genus Fagopyrum; species Fagopyrum esculentum. The sequence continues at coordinate 37,708,891 of BSUD01000007.1, forward strand.
GCGGAACGTTCATGGACATGAGAGAAGATGACGCTTGGGACTTCATTGAGAAGCAAGCAAGAGTCATAGAGAAATATTCCCACCGGAAAGTGGAGGGAAATCGTGTGGAGCAAGGAGCGAAGCTCACACATGAGGCTCAAAATCAGATTTTCTCCCTCAACAATGAGATCAAGGAGTTGAAGGAGACTATCAAGACCAACTTCCCAAAGCAGCAAGAGAAGGATGTTGGCTATTTGGGCAATAATAATGGCGGTGACAACACCAACCGCAACAACAATAACCGGAACAATAACCGGAACAACAATTGGAATGGAAACAACAACCGGAATAACAACAATTGGAACAACAATCGTGGTTCAAACAACAACAATTGGCGCTCCAATCAACAAAATTCCGGTAACTCCTATCCTTCCAATTCCAATTCACTAACTCCACCCTCTTCTTCTTCTACTCCTTTGAAAAGCCAGGGGCAATCATCAAATGGAGGAAACAATACTGGAAAGGAAAAGCCGGATCCCATGTTGGAAACGATCTTGGGAAAGCTTCAAGGGTTGGAGAACCGCATCATCAAGGTTGATGATCAAATTTCTAAGGTTGACAAAGCTCAAAAGGTTTTGGAAAATCAAATGTTCAACCATGCGGAGGAAGTTCCTAGGAATCAAGGGAAACTTCCAGGAAAGACGGAGGACAACCCTAAGGGAAGGGTAATGGCGATTACAACTAGGAGCGGAGTGACTACCACCGATCCGCAGCCTACGTTTGTTGAAGTCCCCGTAGAGAAAGGCAAAGAAAAGGGGAAGGAGAAGGAGGACGTCTATGTCCCCCCTCCAGCTTTCAAACCTCCCCTACCATTCCCTCAATCTAGAGCGCGAGCGCGCCTAGACAAGCAATTCGGTAAGTTCATAGAACTCATGAGCAAACTGCATATTAATATACCTTTCATTGATGCTATTGTAGGTATGCCGGCTTATGGCAAGTTCTTGAAGGAGCTCCTCTCTAACAAGAGGAAGCTAGAAGATTTTGGAGAAGTCAAGATGAGTTCGGATTCTTCGGACCTCATCAAGACTATGAAGGAGAAAATGCCCCCAAAGCTGAAAGATCCGGGGTCATTTTGCATTCCCATAGGAGTGGGAGAGGTCACATATGACGCTTTATGTGACTTGGGAGCAAGTGTAAGCATCATACCACTTGCATTGTGCAGGAAGATCGGTTTAGGCGACCCTAAACCGGTGAAGATGACGTTATACATGGCGGATCGATCCATTACTCGTCCCGTCGGCATTGTAGAGGACGTCCCTGTCAAGCTAGGCAAGTTCTTTGTCCCCATTGATTTTGTTGTGCTTGACATTCCTGCAGATAGTCCGGTCCCGATCATACTCGGAAGACCGTTTCTTGCAACTTCCGGCTGCATGGTCGATTGCAAGAATGGGAGACTCGCCTTTGACATTGGGGAGGAGAAAGTAGAGTTCGTTCTTTCCACTCTAGTGAAGGAACCAATCTTTGATGAGGATATTTACAATGTCCAAAACGAAGAAGGTTTATCTAGGGAGGAGGTAAGTGCGATTCTCTTTAACGATCCTTTGCAAAAGGTTATTACTATGAGTCTAACCGATGTAGGAGAAGAAGAAGAGTGCAAAGAGGAAATTGAAGCCTTAGAAGCACAAGAAGAGATGCATGAAGTAGAGTTTGAGAAACTCCACGATGAGGCTGAGAATACAAGATTCCACGGCCATACTCTGTATTCCACGGCCGTGGATTCCACAACCAAATTCGACCTCCATTCCAGAGGATATTACGGCCGTGGAAAACCAGAGGAAACCGTGATTTTGACCGTGGAAAATGGTGATCGGCACACTTCTTCAACTTCTCCTAATTCTTCTCCAAACCATTCAACATCCTTAGAAACTTCTAAGGAAACATCGGAAGCTCCTCAAGGATCATTGGAAGCCCCGAAAGCGATGGAACTTAAACCACTTCCTACTCATCTAAGGTACGCTTTTCTTGGATCTAATTCCACCTTCCCGGTTATCATTAGTTCCGAATTAAGCATAGATGAACATGAACAGCTCATGATTGTCCTTAGGAAACATAGAAAAGCCATAGGCTATACTATTGAGGACTTAGTAGGAATTAAACCCTCCCTATGCATGCATAAGATACTAATGGAGGAGGACTTTAGAACTTCAAGACAACCTCAAAGGCGGTTGAATCCGACCATGAAGGAGGTTGTCAAGAAGGAAATTCTTAAACTTCTTGATGCAGGTATCATCTATCCTATCTCCGATAGCAAGTGGGTGAGCCCGGTTCAAGTAGTTCCGAAGAAGGGAGGAATGACGGTCATCACCAATAAGAACAACGAACTCATTCCTACCCGAACTGTAACTGGATGGCGAATGTGCATAGACTACCGCAAGCTCAACAACGCAACGCGGAAGGATCACTTTCCATTGCCATTCATCGATCAAATGCTTGAAAGGTTAGCACAACATTCGTACTTTTGCTACCTTGACGGTTATAGTGGTTTCTTTCAGATCCCGATACACCCGGATGATCAAGAGAAGACCACATTCACGTGCCCTTGGGGTACATTCGCTTATAGGAGAATGCCGTTCGGGCTTTGCAACGCCCCAGCCACCTTTCAACGGTGCATGATGGCCATCTTCTCCGAATACGTAGAGGAAATCATGGAAGTCTTCATGGACGACTTCTCCGTTTACGGTTCCTCTTTTAACGATTGTCTTTCTAACCTTTCTCTTGTTTTGCAAAGATGTGAAGACACTAACCTAGTTCTTAATTGGGAGAAGTGTCAATTCATGGTTAAGGAAGGAATCGTTTTAGGTCACTTAGTCTCTAGTAGAGGGATAGAGGTAGACAAGGCTAAAATAGAGACCATAGAGAAACTCCCTCCCCCAGTTTCGGTGAAGGGAATAAGAAGTTTCCTAGGACATGCTGGATTCTATAGACGTTTCATTCAGGATTTTTCTAAGATATCAAAACCTCTCACTAATCTATTGATGAAGGATGCGGTTTTTGAGTTTTCACAGGAATGTCTAGATGCGTTCAACACCATCCGGCAAGCTCTAATTTCAGCACCCATTATCCAACCACCGGATTGGACTCTCCCTTTCGAGATTATGTGCGATGCTAGTGACGTAGCCATTGGAGCTGTTCTTGGGCAACGAAAGGAAGGACGAACCCACGCCATATACTACGCTAGCAAGACGCTAGACGAAGCCCAGCTCAACTACGCCACTACGGAAAAGGAATTTCTAGCCATTGTCTACGCTATTGACAAGTTTCGCTCTTATCTTGTAGGTGCAAAGGTGATTGTCTACACGGATCATGCTGCGATCCGGTACCTCCTTGCAAAGAAGGATGCGAAGCCAAGGCTGATTAGATGGATTCTTCTCCTACAAGAATTCGATCTTGAGATCCGCGACAAGAAAGGCTCGGAAAATTCTGTTGCGGATCATTTGAGTCGTCTAACACATCTAGAGGACGACCAATTACCCATTGATGACTCCTTTCCGGACGAACACCTACACATCATAGAGGAGTGCATCAAGGTAATCTCCAAGGGTGACGAACCATGGTTTGCTGATTTCGTTAACTATTTGGTTTGCCAGGAAATACCACCCGGACTATCATATGCGCAAAGAAAGAAGTTCTTCAAGGACGTCCGGGAATACCATTGGAACGAGCCTCTTCTCTTCAAGAGAGGTCCGGATGGCATCATTCGGCGATGTGTGCCGGAAGATGAGATGCAAAGTGTCATCCGTCATTGTCATTCACTACCTTGTGGAGGACACGCTAGTTCGAACAAAACTAGCGCAAAGGTATTGCAATCTGGATTCTATTGGCCTACTCTATTTAAAGATGTGCAATCCTATGTTTCTTGCTGCGATGCTTGTCAAAGAACAGGCAATATCTCTAGAAGGAACGAGATGCCCCTCAACAACATCCAAGAGGTGGAGATTTTTGACGTTTGGGGAGTTGACTTCATGGGACCATTCCCTTCTTCTTGTGGAAACCAATACATACTATTGGCGGTAGACTACGTTTCTAGATGGGTGGAAGCAATTGCCTCTCCCACAAATGATGCCATGGTGGTGGTTAAGTTCTTCAACAAGACCATTTTTCCGCGATTCGGGACGCCAAGGACGATCATTAGTGATGGAGGTTCTCACTTCATAGCCCGTCGTTTTGAAGCTCTTCTATCCAAGTATGGGGTTACTCACAAGATCGCCACCCCTTACCATCCACAAACGAGTGGACAAGTTGAGATCTCAAATAGGGAGATCAAGGGAATTCTAGAGAAGACGGTTTCGAGGACTAGGAAGGATTGGTCCTTGAAACTAGATGATGCATTATGGGCATACCGGACTGCATACAAGACTCCCATAGGAACCACACCATACAACCTTGTGTATGGGAAGTCTTGTCACTTGCCGGTAGAGCTAGAGCACAAGGCGTTTTGGGCTATCAAGTGGCTGAATTTCAGCATGAAAGAAGCGGGAGAGAAGCGTCTCCTAGACATCAACGAGCTGGATGAACTCCGTTTGAACGCCTATGAAAACGCTAAGATCTACAAGGAAAGAGCAAAGCGTTGGCATGATAAGCATATCATTCCAAAGAACTTCCAAGAAGGAGATCAAGTTCTCCTCTTCAATTCGAGACTTCGCCTCTTTCCAGGTAAGCTAAAATCTCGTTGGACTGGACCTTTTCTAATTAAGCGCATTTTCCCCCATGGTGCAGTTGAAGTATGGGGTGAAGCTAGCGGAAGTTTTAAGGTGAACGGTCAACGGCTCAAAAAGTACTCACCGGAACTCCAAGCTGAGGAGTTTGCACCTACCGCACTCGAATAAGTGCGAGTTTGGTCTAGCTACGGACCTTAAACAAAGCGCTTCTTGGGAGGCAACCCAAGGTATTGCATTTTCGTTTTTTTTGTTTTCGATTCATAGTTTAGTTTAGAATAAACGTTTCGGCTTTATTTTGCCTCGATTCCTTCCGGTATGTTCGTGTTTTTGGTTGTAGGATCGATGGAAAAGGAGAAAGGAGGGATAATGTCGAAGAGAAGTGACGAAATTTGGACTTTGAAGCTTTACAGAAAGTTCCACGGTCTAAATTACGGTCGTCATTGCTACAGTGGCCGTAATTCTCAAAGGCCTGTGAAAAATCACCAAAATTACGGGTCCGTACATTTCCACGGCCGTGGAATGCCCCGACAGACCGTGATTTTTGAAAATTTGCCTGCGAGTATAAAAGCCACACTTCACCACAAAAACACCACAAAACCCCCAATTTCCACGCCCTAAACACCGAAATCGCACAGCTCATCCCAAATCTTCGTTCTCTAATCGTTTTTAACGATTCTTCTTCCTAAACTGAAGCAAATCCAACCAAGAACAAGATCCAAGCAACAAATCGCGTGGAAAACGATCAACAAACCCGCATTTTGGATTTCTCAATCCGAAAAAGAGGTTTTTGCTCTCTTCTTGATTCTAGTCGTTTTTGTTCGTTTTTGTTAGAGATTTTTAGGAAGAACTGATTGAGATTGGAAGAAATTAGATTAGGACTGCTTGTTGTGGAGTTTGATTGCTGATTTGCTGAGAATTGAGAATTACTGTGTCGAATCACGGTCTGCATAGGTTCCACGGCCGTGGTTTTGGGAAGAACAGACCGTAATTTTCAACAGAATGGATTTTGTGAGGAGAGTTTCGGGAAGGATTAAGGAAAAGAAAGGGGAGCAGAATAAGAAGAGAAAGGGTAACCCTTCCACATCTAGGGCACCACCACCCTCATCTCCCTCACCTTCACCTCCATCTTCACCTCCATCCTCACCACCCCACCCTAGCATCCCGATCATACACGAAAACCACCAAGCTGCATTTGAGAGGATCGAGAAGAGGGCAGTAATTGGCCCTAGATACTTGTTGTTGGAGGATCTACATCCTCTCAACATTGTAGATGATCTCACATGGCTCTTGGATAGAGCCGGTTTACTTGTCTTCACGAACATTCGTGAAGACGCTTATGAGGAGATCACCCGAGAGGTTGTGACGTCTTTTGAGCACAGCCATGTTGATAGGACTGTCTCCTTCCGTCTCATGAACAGAGACTACCAGTTGAGCATTGTCGAGTTCGGGACCATCTTTGGGTTCCATGAGACCTACAACGGTCGACTCCCTAGGAACGTGTCCGCTAAGGACTTTTGGGAGGATGTGGCTATGATCTATGCCGACGAGGACCGTTGGCATCCAGCTGATACCAAGGCCAAATTGATGTACCATTTGGCCTTGAAGATAGCTCACCGTGTTCTTTCGGAGTGTCTCTTTCCTAGGACGGAGACGCCCCAAAAGATTAAAACGGATGAGCTATTCCTTCTCTACGCTATGCTTCATGGATGCCGCGCCGATTGTGCTACCCTTTTGGCGGCAACTATGAGCAAATTGAAGAACAAATCAAGAGGGAACATTGGATATGGTGGGATAGTGACCCACATAGCTAGGACTTTTGGAGTGGACCTCTCGGCTTGCACACGTATACCGGCAGTTCCATTAGGGCTACACGCTTTCATGGTTAGGGGACTCATCTTCCCCACACATAGAGGTCCGCCTTATGCGGGCATGCCCTGGGAGAGTAGGACAGGCAGGGGTATTGAGTGGCTGCCGGAGTATTCCATTGTGGCGGGACGCCACAACTGGAAGGAGACGTTCGCTGCGATGCATGCGAACAGGCTTGTAGCTCCCCCTTACGTTCCACCGCCGGTTGTAGATGAGGAGGATATGGGAGAGCCGTATGAGAGTGGTGGAGGAGCAGAGCAGGAGTTCGGCTCGTTTCCGGATCAGCCGGATCAGCAGGATGTACCTAGACGCTCTCCGCGTCCGGCTAGAGCTCCAGGCTCGTCATCTCGCCGCGCTAGCGTGAGCGAGAGGCCCACGTGGATGACTACACCTCCCACCTGGTACGAGACACCCCCTCCTTGGTCCACGACGCAGCCAGCAGCACCACCACCACCACCACCACAGCCAGCACCAGCAGATGCTCCCGGATGGTATGATCGCGCTCCGGGATGGTATGAGAGGATGCCGGAGTGGGCTACCGGACTTTCAGAGAGAGTCGGAGCATTAGAGATCCGGGCAGACGCGAGAGATGGACGTTTGGACGACCTCGACCACATGATGAGGGACGTCTACCGCCAGCAGTTTGGGCGGTACTATGACCCGAGTTTCTCTCCATTTCCACCTCCACCGGCACCGCAGTGATCGATGACCGGACAGCTCGTTTTAGACATCCCCGCCACCAATTGTGAGTTTCTTTTTCCTTCTTTCTTTTGTTCTTTCTTGTGAACATTAGGGACAATGTTCGTCCTAAGTATGGGGTGGGATGTACTAAATGTTTGTAATAACTCTACTCTATATGTTGCTTCTATTCCGAGACTATTATTGCATGTTCATCATATGTCACACGTTTCATTCTTGCATTGCATGAAAAAGAACTTTAAAAACCCATAAAAATTGAAAATTTTTGAAAAATTTGATGCTTCTAATGAATTGAGATGAATTCTATGATAAACACTACTTGTGAATTAAGTTGATAACAATTGCATGCTTGAAAGGATAGTAATTCGAAAAGAAATTGAATGAATAAATTTTACCTCTTTTGCAAGTTTTATAATGTGAAAATGTTACCTAAATCATGTAAGAAATCGAAGTTGAAATCACATTATAAGTTCTTATGCTTCTTTTTGAAATGATTAAGGCAATTCGATACTTTCTTTCTTCTTTTCTTTGATCATCTAACTCCTCATTGAAATATTAGCCTCCCTTACCCATCCGGGAACTTGGAAAGTGAATGAGAAAAAGGCATGTTTGATGTGGGAGGGCCATGAGAGCACATAATTGCAATCAATTGAATAGAAAGAATTTATAGGTTTGGGGAAGTCAATCATGACGATGAGTAACTCGGCACCATTCACATAGCCGGGTGTTTGTGTCTTGCCAAAGTCGGATTGAGCGATATTCCTAGCGGATTATGGTATGTGCGCTAAGGGTTTGAGGCATCTCGCAAAAATGAGAAACGCCAATCTCCTAGGCTTCGGTTTTTGTGCACCTCTATCCATAACTCCAAAAGTAAAGTCGAAAAATGAAAAGTAAGAGCGAAGCTCTAAGTGAAGAGTTGCGGAAACCGCAAAAGAAGAAGAAGGTAGTAGTCCATTTTCCCGGATTTATGCACCACTCTCCCTTAAAGTTTCCCTTCCCTTCCATACTCTAGACCTTTTTCTTTGAAAGTCCTTAAGATCAAAAGAATGTTATATGGCTTGGTGATCTAAATTGAAGTTCTTATGATTGATTTTGATAATGTTTGAAGGTTATAATGCTTGTTTGGAAGTTAAATTGTTTCATGAGCTTTCTTTACCTCTTACTCTCTAATTAAGTGTGTGAAAGTTTGAAAACGATTGAAGCAAGGTTTGAGAATGATCTATTCTTTAGAAGTCACTTTCATCCAAAAGAAGGTACACATATTTCATCCTAACTCTTGTTTAAAGCTTTTTGAAAGACCTTGCTTAGGGACAAGCAAGTGTTAAGTATGGGGTTATTTGTTAGCATGAAATATTGTGATATTTTAGGCACGTTTTATAATCGTATTTGATTCATATTGATAGTCTTTGATTAAGCTTTATGCATATATGAGCTAGTATTGCCTATATTGTCGATATGGATGTCTACACGAGTTCTATGTCGATTATAGGTGATTTGGAGCTATTTCCGAACGAAATCGAGCAAAGGGAAGTTGAGTTGATGTACCTCTAGATTAAGGACACCTTTTGGAAGCAATTTGGAGTATTAGATTGAGGAATGCACGAATGAAGGCAAGAATCACGGTTTTACCCTAAATTACGGCCGTGGATTGTGAGTCAGAATTCGATGTTCATTCCAGGGGATATTACGGCCGTGGAAGTTACCCTTGTTTGTTTCCACGCCTCCAAATTACGGTCGTGGAATCTTCCACGACCGTGATCTTGGCGAATCCTTTCGCCACGTTTCGAAGCCATGATCTTTTGAAGATCGGGCCGGGCCGACATTTTGCCCTGCATTATAAAAAGGACGGATGAAGCAAGATTCCGTCACCTCGCTACCTAGCTTACGACCTTTCAACCCTAAGTTTAGCGGCAAAAACGCAAGCTTAGCAACACACAAACCCTCATTCTTGGAGGTGATTTTGGAGATCTCATTGAAGATCAAAGTTCGGAGTTGGAGAGTTGCTGCTAGCGATCTTTGCGTTTGTGCAAGATCGAAGTTCTTGGAGGATTTTGCAAGAAGATTTCTCTTCTTGCTTAGGTTTGATTTAGGATCGGATTGACATCCCGTTTCCTTTCTTTCCTAAGATTGTGATTGTTTATTCCGATTTGAATCTTTTGATAAACACTTGTTCTTGATTGTGATTCTGAGATTCGTTTTAAGATTATTGATAGTTCTTGAAAGTTTCCATCTTTTATCCTTTAAATCTTGAATTAATATCAAATGACTGTTATTGGCTAAAAACCCTTAACAATTCTAAGGTGAAGGGTTGATAGTTGTGGCTTAGATGATGATAGATCGTTCGCAAACAGATTAGACCCTGAGAGTTAGAGAATTGTCGCCGACAACCCTAAATTACGGGCTGTTCTTGAGTTCCACGGCCGTGGAATCTCAAGATCCAACCGTAATTTCCCTGAGTTTACGAGCTTGCTTTTACCTTAATCCAAAGTTAAAGATTTGCTTTAGCTTAGTTTAGACTTGTCTTTTCTAGGTGGTAGTGAAGCCTCAACAACCTCTACCTCGATTGTGAGTCTCAACAACCTCAATCGGATAAGTTAGTCTTAATCTTTAGATTATAGGTTTGGGTATTTGATGCTAATCCTTGTCTTTAGTTCCTTTCTATATTGAGCCTCAACAACCTGTATAGGGAGTATCTTTTAGGTGAGTCACATAAGGTTTTTGGAACCTCAACCGTACGATTACCTTACACTAGTATACCTTTGCATATCTCTACAAAAACACCACAAAAACACCACAAAACCCCCAATTTCCACGCCCTAAACACCGAAATCGCACAGCTCATCCCAAATCTTCGTTCTCTAATCGTTTTTAACGATTCTTCTTCCTAAACTGAAGCAAATCCAACCAAGAACAAGATCCAAGCAACAAATCGCGTGGAAAACGATCAACAAACCCGCATTTTGGATTTCTCAATCCGAAAAAGAGGTTTTTGCTCTCTTCTTGATTCTAGTCGTTTTTGTTCGTTTTTGTTAGAGATTTTTAGGAAGAACTGATTGAGATTGGAAGAAATTAGATTAGGACTGCTTGTTGTGGAGTTTGATTGCTGATTTGCTGAGAATTGAGAATTACTGTGTCGAATCACGGTCTGCATAGGTTCCACGGCCGTGGTTTTGGGAAGAACAGACCGTAATTTTCAACAGAATGGATTTTGTGAGGAGAGTTTCGGGAAGGATTAAGGAAAAGAAAGGGGAGCAGAATAAGAAGAGAAAGGGTAACCCTTCCACATCTAGGGCACCACCACCCTCATCTCCCTCACCTTCACCTCCATCTTCACCTCCATCCTCACCACCCCACCCTAGCATCCCGATCATACACGAAAACCACCAAGCTGCATTTGAGAGGATCGAGAAGAGGGCAGTAATTGGCCCTAGATACTTGTTGTTGGAGGATCTACATCCTCTCAACATTGTAGATGATCTCACATGGCTCTTGGATAGAGCCGGTTTACTTGTCTTCACGAACATTCGTGAAGACGCTTATGAGGAGATCACCCGAGAGGTTGTGACGTCTTTTGAGCACAGCCATGTTGATAGGACTGTCTCCTTCCGTCTCATGAACAGAGACTACCAGTTGAGCATTGTCGAGTTCGGGACCATCTTTGGGTTCCATGAGACCTACAACGGTCGACTCCCTAGGAACGTGTCCGCTAAGGACTTTTGGGAGGATGTGGCTATGATCTATGCCGACGAGGACCGTTGGCATCCAGCTGATACCAAGGCCAAATTGATGTACCATTTGGCCTTGAAGATAGCTCACCGTGTTCTTTCGGAGTGTCTCTTTCCTAGGACGGAGACGCCCCAAAAGATTAAAACGGATGAGCTATTCCTTCTCTACGCTATGCTTCATGGATGCCGCGCCGATTGTGCTACCCTTTTGGCGGCAACTATGAGCAAATTGAAGAACAAATCAAGAGGGAACATTGGATATGGTGGGATAGTGACCCACATAGCTAGGACTTTTGGAGTGGACTTCTCGGCTTGCACACGTATACCGGCAGTTCCATTAGGGCTACACGCTTTCATGGTTAGGGGACTCATCTTCCCCACACATAGAGGTCCGCCTTATGCGGGCATGCCCTGGGAGAGTAGGACGGGCAGGGGTATTGAGTGGCTGCCGGAGTATTCCATTGTGGCGGGACGCCACAACTGGAAGGAGACGTTCGCTGCGATGCATGCGAACAGGCTTGTAGCTCCCCCTTACGTTCCACCGCCGGTTGTAGATGAGGAGGATATGGGAGAGCCGTATGAGAGTGGTGGAGGAGCAGAGCAGGAGTTCGGCTCGTTTCCGGATCAGCCGGATCATCAGGATGTACCTAGACGCTCTCCGCGTCCGGCTAGAGCTCCAGGCTCGTCATCTCGCCGCGCTAGCGTGAGCGAGAGGCCCACGTGGATGACTACACCTCCCACCTGGTACGAGACACCCCCTCCTTGGTCCACGACGCAGCCAGCAGCACCACCACCACCACCACCACAGCCAGCACCAGCAGATGCTCCCGGATGGTATGATCGCGCTCCGGGATGGTATGAGAGGATGCCGGAGTGGGCTACCGGACTTTCAGAGAGAGTCGGAGCATTAGAGATCCGGGCAGACGCGAGAGATGGACGTTTGGACGACCTCGACCACATGATGAGGGACGTCTACCGCCAGCAGTTTGGGCGGTACTATGACCCGAGTTTCTCTCCATTTCCACCTCCACCGGCACCGCAGTGATCGATGACCGGACAGCTCGTTTTAGACATCCCCGCCACCAATTGTGAGTTTCTTTTTCCTTCTTTCTTTTGTTCTTTCTTGTGAACATTAGGGACAATGTTCGTCCTAAGTATGGGGTGGGATGTACTAAATGTTTGTAATAACTCTACTCTATATGTTGCTTCTATTCCGAGACTATTATTGCATGTTCATCATATGTCACACGTTTCATTCTTGCATTGCATGAAAAAGAACTTTAAAAACCCATAAAAATTGAAAATTTTTGAAAAATTTGATGCTTCTAATGAATTGAGATGAATTCTATGATAAACACTACTTGTGAATTAAGTTGATAACAATTGCATGCTTGAAAGGATAGTAATTCGAAAAGAAATTGAATGAATAAATTTTACCTCTTTTGCAAGTTTTATAATGTGAAAATGTTACCTAAATCATGTAAGAAATCGAAGTTGAAATCACATTATAAGTTCTTATGCTTCTTTTTGAAATGATTAAGGCAATTCGATACTTTCTTTCTTCTTTTCTTTGATAATCTAACTCCTCATTGAAATATTAGCCTCCCTTACCCATCCGGGAACTTGGAAAGTGAATGAGAAAAAGGCATGTTTGATGTGGGAGGGCCATGAGAGCATATAATTGAAATCATTTGAATAGAAAGAATTTATAGGTTTGGGGAAGTCAATCATGACGATGAGTAACTCGGCACCATTCACATAGCCGGGTGTTTGTGTCTTGCCAAAGTCGGATTGAGCGATATTCCTAGCGGATTATGGTATGTGCGCTAAGGGTTTGAGGCATCTCGCAAAAATGAGAAACGCCAATCTCCTAGGCTTCGGTTTTTGTGCACCTCTATCCATAACTCCAAAAGTAAAGTCGAAAAATGAAAAGTAAGAGCGAAGCTCTAAGTGAAGAGTCGCGGAAATCGCAAAAGAAGAAGAAGGTAGTAGTCCATCTTCCCGGATTTATGCACCACTCTCCCTTAAAGTTTCCCTTCCCTTCCATACTCTAGACCTTTTTCTTTGAAAGTCCTTAAGATCAAAAGAATGTTATATGGCTTGGTGATCTAAATTGAAGTTCTTATGATTGATTTTGATAATGTTTGAAGGTTATAATGCTTGTTTGGAAGTTAAATTGTTTCGTGAGCTTTCTTCACCTCTTACTCTCTAATTAAGTGTGTGAAAGTTTGAAAACGATTGAAGCAAGGTTGAGAATGATCTATTCTTTAGAAGTCACTTTCATCCAAAAGAAGGTACACATATTTCATCCTAACTCTTGTTTAAAGCTTTTTTGAAAGACCTTGCTTAGGGACAAGCAAGTGTTAAGTATGGGGTTATTTGTTAGCATGAAATATTGTGATATTCTAGGCACGTTTTCTAAGCGTATTTGATTCATATTGATAGTCTTTGATTAAGCTTTGTGCATATATGAGCTAGTATTGCCTATATTGTCGATATGGATGTCTACACGAGTTCTATGTTGATTATAGGTGATTTGGAGCTATTTCCGAACGAAATCGAGCAAAGGGAAGTTGAGTTGATGTACCTCTAGATTAAGGACACCTTTTGGAAGCAATTTGGAGTATTAGATTGAGGAATGCACGAATGAAGGCAAGAATCACGGTTTTACCCTAAATTACGGCCGTGGATTGTGAGTCAGAATTCGATGTTCATTCCAGGGGATATTACGGCCGTGGAAGTTACCCGTGTTTGTTTCCACGCCTC
>BSUD01000007.1:37731971-37795150 GCA_033239045.1 Fagopyrum esculentum
ACTTATTAATTATAGAATAAAGCTAATCGAGATAACTAAGAAGAAAACCATTGTAACTAATTTATCTCTAATAATTTAGAAATAATTTAATGATACTTAATCAAACAAAATGTTGTAGTTTAATTTAGTTCAAAAATATTTTTGTAAAACAGTAAAGAAATAAGGTATATAAATTTATTTGCTTTTTTGCCTAATCATGTAGATGTTATTATTTAAACAAATAAATGAAAAAATAACTAATTTGCATTTACGTAGGTACTAATATATAGAAGATCATATTAGTTATTAGTTCACTAAGGTACAAATGTATTATAAATCATTTATATAATTAATTGGATATATTTATTTATGAAAATGCTCTAGATTACATTTGTAATGCTATTCGAGTATATTTTAATTAAACTTATTTTTGACCTCTAACCTCAATCAAATCATACGAGTAATCATTGTTTTTTTTTGGGTGGGATAAGAGTAACTATTGTTAAGATATATTAGTTGAAATATTTGTTAGGATTTAGTGGATATTCAATAAACTATAAAATTAAAACAATAATAAAAAACAATTAAAGTGTGTAACCACAACACATGCGTACACGGTACACCACTTCACCGCAAACATTTTAAATATAAATGAACCTTCCTTCTAAAACCCTAATTAAATCCCAAATCTACATTTAACAATATAATCCTCGTAATATCTCTTTTTTATTCGATTTTATTCAAAAACCTAAACTCTCTCAATCTCATCTTACCTCCCATTGTATTCCGGCTTGGAGGACACGATGTCCTTTAAAGTAGGTTTCACAATAAATAAAATTGTACTCGTGAATCTTTCCGGTCAACGTCTTCTCTTTCGCCTCCCGATTAATAGAACGTCACCCGACTTATTCCAAGATAAGGAATCGGGACCCACCTTAACCGTCGAGATGCTTGTAAGAAAGATCTTCATACCGCTATCGATGTTGCCACTATCTATGTTGCCGTTAAAGTCGTATAATGCCGATGTAGTGAACATGAAGCCGCCGAGAACTCTCAATGCTTCATCATATAATTATCCGGTTGTGTTTTGTTGGTGTGGTTGCAATGCCGTTTTTCCAATGTGGTGTCAATGTCATGTTACCTGGGAGAGAAGTAGCAAAGTAAACAATCTCATCAATATCGTTATTCACTATTAGAGGGATGAAAAGAATAAACAGTACATCAGTAGCGTAAGGATTGTCACAAATAGAAGCATGATAAACAATGATAAACAATGATAAACAAATTTGCTAACAGTCTATGAAAATAAGAAGAAGACTAACGCGAGATTATTGTTTTTCAAAGAGGCGTGATATTCAAATATATAGTCCATCTAGGTTGAGGGTTTAGTATCGAAGAAGTTTCAGGATTTCGTACGGATGAGATGAGATCACGTAAAAGATTTTCATTTTGTTATACAAAATTTGAATTTTTTTAATTAATTTCGTTTCGTATCAATTTTGTGAATTAAAATAATTTATACGTGCTAACAAACTATTAAGATGTTGTAGTTTAATTTAACCTAATTCGAATTTTAATAAAAATAAAGTTGAATTAATTTATTTTTTTAATATAAATTGTGGTGGTTAGAATCTGGTATCTCTTTAAAAAATTATAATTAAAGAATATTTAATAATAATAATGATAGTTTAGTAATTACTTTAAAAAAAATTTTAAAAAAAAAGTATATTCAATTGGTTTAGATATGATCTGTTGGAAAAAATATTTACACTAAAAATAAATGGGCTAATTTGGTTACTAGGCTTTTTTGAGAATTAAGTATAGAAAGTAGGCTTTTTGGTTTTTCATTTAAGTAAATATACCCCCAACTTAATTTTTACTGTGCAAATCTAATAACACCGTTTCCCCTCTTTTCTCATCTCGTTCTTCCTCAAACGCCCTGCCTTCCCACTCTGATTCAGAAACCAGATCTAGATCTCGTTTCCTCTCTCCTCTCTTCTCTCTTCTCTCATGCTTGTGCAAAAGCTAGTTAAGTATGCAAGGGCATCGTCACTGAAAGCCGAGCAGCAATTGATGTTGAGTTTAGTAAAATTAGATCCAGATCTAGATCCGGATCAAAATCGGATGACTTGATCCAAATTGGATTAACGATAATCATCCCCGACCTCCTAAAGGTGAGTGATTGACGAACATGGCAACTGCAACCTTCTCCATTGCCCACTCTTCTTCCAAGCCTCCATCCTCTCTCCTCATCCACGTGCTTTCATTTTTCTCAAATTTTACTTTTATTATCATTGCTTTGTTTGTTCTTAGTTAGAGTATTGCTGCAGAAAACAAGCTTCCAAGGGCTAGGGATCTAGGAGGCGAAATGATTAGGGTTGAATTGCGTTGCATTCGAAGTAGTTGCAGGGAAGGCGAAGTTAGTAAGAGGGAGGGGAAGAGTTGCGGATATCAACGCTAAAACTGCAGGCGCTGCTAAGTCCATTGAGGTTGAGGTTCATTAGCTCCTTGGACTTACCCTCGGTCAAAAGCCAAGCGGCGCGCGGTGTTGTCATCACTGTAAGTATCGATTCTTGTTCAGATATTTACGATTTTAGCCAAATCTACATTGCAGTTGGTGTTTGATATAGGCAGTGGAAGGAGGTGGAAATGCAGCAAAAGTAGGTCAAAAATCAAGAGATCAAGTGCACTACACAAGCAACTTCTTTGGAGATGAAGTTTGGCTTGTTGATAAGCTTGATTTTGCTAAAACTGCTAATAAGCTTCTACTTGCCTTCCCCTTGTTATGTTATCAATTGCAACATCCCAAACAAACCTTTTGGATGCTGTTCTTTTACTCCCAAGACCTGTCATAGCTTTGGCTGCCATATCTAGCTCTATCTCTTTCTCAAAAATTTACACTTTCAAGTGTGAATCGGGAAGTGATTATATTGTTTTTTTTAGTGATTTGTCAGTACACACATATATGTTCATGTGGATGGAACTATTGCCTTCTAAATTTGTTGTATTTAGTTGTTAATGCAGCAAAGCGATTGGATTTCATAATTAGTATTTTCTGGTATGACTATTCTGGTATGAATTTCGTACCAGAAATATCATACCAGAATTTTCTAGTATGAATTTTTCATACTAGAAAATTATGGTTTGAGTTTTCTGGTATGAAATTACATACCAGAAAATTTTGGTACGAATTTTCGTACCAGAAAACTGATACCAGAAGTTCATACCAAAAAACTCATACTAGAATTTTCTGGTAAGAGAAAATTCTGGTATGATAAAAATCTGGTATGAGAAAATTCTGGTATTAGAAAATTCTGGTATGAGAAATTATGGTATGAAAAAATTCTGGTATGAAAAAATTATGTTATGTTCTAAAAAATAAAAAATTAAAAAAGAAAATAAAAAAGGAAAAAAAATATAAATTCAATAATAGTAATTATAACTTAACACTAAATAATGTCTATTATTCTTTTTTTATTAAAATAAAGAGGTTAATTATTTTTACCTACCATTAAATGAAAGTGGTAAAAAATTATGGGGTACATTTACTAAATCATATTCTCAAAAAAGCCTAGTATATCAAATTTTCCCAAAATAAATAAATAACCGTAGAGATTGTGCACATTTTAATTATAATTTTATATATTAATATCCAGCCAAATTTACAAAAAAAAATAAAATAAATTTGAATTTTAAAAACCAAAATAGCATAATATAGTACATGGGTAAATAGGTACAATATTGTACACATTTTAATGAAATTATTGTTTATAAATTGTGGTGGTTAGAAATTTGAATCAATTTTCTCGTGATATTTGGAGATTTTAATAAAAAGAAATTTAATGAATTTTAAACTTTTTAATATAAATTCTAGTGGTTAGAATCTATTATAAAAATTATAATCAAAATAATTAATAATAATAATAATAATAATTTACTAATTACTTTAGAGATTAATTAAAATGGCAATTAGTTAGTTAAAAGTTATAAAATTATTAATTTAGCAGCTAGTTGGTTATCATATATTTTTTTTATTTGAAAATTTACTTAGAATTTACGAAAAATATTTTAAAAGTATTTTTAAATTTATTAATTTAGCTAGTTAGTTAACAAAATCTTTTTATTTTAATTAATAAAATGAATAACACAAAATTTAAATAGAATGGCATTTTAGTAAATATTTTAGAAAAAATCTTATGTGGCATACCTAGTTGATTGACATGTGGACTTAGTGTCCTTTATTTTAGTAAGTAATATAGATATAGATTTTTCATTCTTTCACTTTTCTCTCTCCTCACTTACTCTAACCTGTAACTTTCTCCTTCTTGCAAATGATAGTGGTGAGCCTTAATTTTCCAATTCCTTTACTTTTCTCTCCCCACATTAACTTCTAATTTTCCCTCTATTTTTCCATTCCTTCACCTTACTCTCTCCTCACTTTCTCTCACCCGGAACTCTTTCTCTCCTGTATTTTTTGGGTAATTGGACCAATATTTGAATTTTTTGGTAAATTGGAACCAGATCTGTATTTTTGGGTAGGTTATTTCCAATAGATTTTAGGTATGCTTTTGATTAGTTTTATTAAGTAGTATTGGGTATGTGTTTAATGAATTGAGTATACTGTCTAGAAGTATGATTACCCAATTTATGGGTATCATTACTTATGTTGTAAAATATCACCCAAATTATTGGTACGGGTGGACGTGTGGATTTAATCTTAGAGCATTATATAAGTTTGGTAAAATGTTACCCAATTTATGGGTATGATTATTTTATTGGGTATATGTTTATTATTTTTGTAGTATGTTTCTTATTGTTGAGTATGTTTAATGTGAAATGTTGGGTATGTTTTATGTAGACCTGTTCAAATCCGGGCGGCCCGGCCGGCCCGGCCCGCCCGCCCGGAAAAACGGGCGGGTATGAACATGGGAACAAGCCCGGCCGGACCAAAAAGCCCGGCCCGTCAAGCCCGCTGGGCCGGATCCGGACAAGGCCTTAGGCCCGGCCGGGCCAAAAAGTCCGGCCCGTCAACCCGGCAAAAAAATAAAAATAGAAAAATAAATATATTATAGTATAATTATTATAAAAATTAAGTATTAAAATAAATCACCTAGTATAATTATAATAAATTTAATATATTTTACATAAAATATGTTAAATATAATTTTTTTTTTTAAATCAAATTAAAAATATTTTTAATAATATTTTTTTATAAATTGAAAAACGGGTACCCGCCCGTGAGCCCGGCCGGGCCGGGTACGGCACCCATCTCAGGCCCGGTAGCCGGGCCTAGCCCGGCCCGGGTCTGGCTAAACGGGCTCAATATTTTATAAAGCACAACCCAAATCCGGCCCGGGTCCGGATATGAGCATGTCTAGTTTTATAGTTACCCAAACTGTGTTATAATGACCAAATGTCATTTGGTATTGATGTTTGTGTACAATACCGATTTGTGTAAAATTTGGGTATCACAAATTCTACCCAATTTATGAATGCATTTTATAAAACAAAATACTACCCAATTTATGGGTATGATGTTTTTTTGAAATTTTAGTTTTTTGGGTATGTTTGGGTTTTGGGTATGTGTGTTTTTGAGTATGTTTGTGTAGTTTGATAAAATTATTTTGGGTATGACAGTGATGTTTTTTGGGTAAACGAATTTTTGGGTAGAATGTGAAAAAATGTGCATGTTGAGAATTGTGCATTTGGGTAGTAGGTAGAGATAAATATCAAATGTCACATATGTCAAATCAAATGAGATGGACAAGTTGATAGCTTTTGTACTATATTTTTTCCCACCTATCTTCTAAGGGTCCAATTTTTTAATTAAAAAAGGGAGGAGCCCTAAATATTAACTCATTGGTCTAAAAGGCCCAATTCACCAATTTATCCAATAGTTTATCACGAGCTTACGATCAACGTACAACTAGTAACCGATGAGTAGTTTACGATTAGGAATTGTTGACTACAAGCATTTGGTTTTGCGTTGCCTTAGATTGTTTTGAGCAAACAGAGGCGTTGGTTAGACATTCGGCCTACGACATATGTGATCCTCTTATCTCGGGACATAACAATTGATACCCCTCCTACCATCGAGCCTATAGCTCAACCTATCACCAAGCCTATGACCTAGTATATCACTCAGTTGGGCGACCCCATAGCTACCCCCAACCTTCTACATCCCCTCATCTCGGATCATTTCCCAACGGGAATATTAGTTCCAAATTTCAAGATACTAACACTAACTCATCCACATTCCCCTCCCCCTCTACCCATAGTTCCATTACCTCTCCCGTTTTGATACATCTTGGCGATCATATCCCTGCCATATCCCGACCTTATCCCTAACTATATCCTTGCAACTATCCTCACTCGTATCCCCGTCTCCATACCTATTTCCCCTATACCGAACTCCTCACTTGCCACCACTTCTACGCCTGCTATCACTTCCATGATTGCCCCAACTTACACATTTGGGCCCACTCTCACCTACGTGTGTGTCAGTATCACATGTTGTAGTGGACGCCAATCCTCTACCCGTACGCCAAGACATAGGGGTTTTAAGAGGATCTCGGACTTGTTAATTGGGTATGTTGACCAACCGGCCCGTCCCATATGGACAAGAGAGGTACGTATGCAAATATAGTGTAACAACCATGTTCTTTAGGAGATACCGCCACCGCGCCTCGCCATGTCTGCGATCGCGCCACCGTAGGTGCGGCTATGTCAGGCCGCGGTCGCGGTATAGCAAAGGAAGCGACCGTCTTTTTAGCCGACTTTCTTTTTGCTTTCTTCCCTTTTAAGTTTCTTCTTCTTCTCGTGCTAAGGGTTTGGAACCTGATCTTCTGTTTTCTCCTTCCTTATGTTCACCCTTTTTCCTTTCTTCCCCTTGGATCTTCATTCCTTTCTTCTCTTTGTTCTTTGATTTTCCTTTCAAGCTGGATTTTGGTAATGTTGTTTTGATGGTAGTGTGCAGAGGCAAGGTAGTGCAACTTGATTCTTCCTTTCCAGGACCTCTCTACAGGAGTGGTAAGTTAGCATATCCATTTATCTTCTTGTTCTTCCTCTTTTCTTAATTATATACCAATCAAGGAGAGTCTTCCTTCTTTATGATTCCTTGGTTGATGTATGTGTGTTTGGATGAATCCAAGGTGTGCCTTGGTAGTTTCCAAGAGTAGAATTTGTGTTGAGGATCTGCTAGGAGAAGGTAGAAGAGTTGTGATATGCTGAGTAGCCGCACCCACGTCTGCTCTTCTCCGCACCCACGCCTTCAAGCCTTGTCACCGCGCCCGCGCCATGCCATTCCTTGCCCGCACCCGCGCTTTGCTTCAGGACATACCAAGTCCTTTGGTATGGTTTCCTTCCTCTTATCTTTGTGGCTTCAGTATGGAGCATGCTAAGTTAGTTTGAGTTGAGGATGTTAATACATTGTGTTAGAATGCCTTGAGAGGATTTGAGGATTTTATGAGAATGTCGGTTATGGTTTGATGTATATGATCCTTGAGGATCTTTTGGGACTAGGAGTGAGCCTTCTAGTATGTTAGATAGTGATTGATTGTGCCCCTTGACTTATCAGGCATGAAGTATATTCTTGCGGGACTTTGAGGATTGATTGATAGTTGAGGTTATCCGTATACAAGTAAGTTTGTGGGATTTACTTAGCTGCGTTCGTATATTGGATGATTACATGAGTTTTGATTGGTATATGCGTTATACCATGGTATAGGTTGATTATTACTGACGTATGATTGGCCCACTAGTATTGGAGGGTGTCATCTTGCTCAATTCTCTCGAGGGAGTCTGAGGGGTTCTTTGGGACTTGTCCAGTTCTGGTATACGGTGAGGGTATCGAACCAATCCATATGGTATACGGTGGGTGCTTTGAACCACTCTAGATGGTAAGAGAAACAGAGGCGAGAGTCGTAGACTTCTCGTGTCACAACCATCAATGGATTATGAGTTTATGACCTTATAAAGATAATAAAACGGGAAATCTATGATATCATGCTTGGTGTTTATTGTACTTCTAATGTATGTTTGTGCTTATGTATATCATTCTTATATATTAATTGTTAGCTAACGCTTTGTACAATGTTGTAGATGCTTTGTAGGATAGGAAGGGCGTAGAGTGATCTGGCGGGAGTGGTTAGCCGAGGGTTTCTGTACATGTAGGATCGGTTACGGGGTTTGTATGTATAGATACATGATTGTATAGTTTTGATACTCAGTCGTGAGTTTTGTATGTTTTTGGGTTTATGACATTTCAGTTTTATTGATATTGGTTTTATATTTATTTGTGTCTTGTTGTAAGTTCCGGTGAACTTGTTGTCAGGATAGGGTCAGGTTTCATTGTGAGGTCCTAGTCCGTAGCATCCCGAGTCCATAGGATTTGGGATGTTACATACAGAGTTTTGTAAATATAATGTTTTATTCTTAAAGTGTTTGTTTTACGTAAAAATGAAGGACATGACCGAGGTGATGAGGACACACAGTCGATCAAGCAATTCATACACCTGGCCATCTAGCATCGTGAAGTTGAGGATCCCAAGGGATGGTTCACCTTATCCCGGCAGAGCGGGCTTACTAAGCTACAAAGCTTTCACTTCAGGGGGGTCAATCATGCATTGATCAACGCATTTATCAAGAGGTGGCACCTTGAGATGAGCAATTTTCATCTTTCATGGGGTGAAATAACAATCACCCTCCATGATGTTCAAGTCTTGATTGTGCTCCAAATTGACATAGATGCACTTGACACCCATATGACTAGTTTGTGCATACGGTCCGGTCCGGTCCGGACCGGTGGACCGTAAATTGATAACACCTTTGATCGTAGACTAGACCGGAATCAGACCATTACGGTCCGGTCCAGACCGGTCCGGTTCCGGGTTGGACTAGTGGATACATGTCACTCATCTACGTATTTGTTTAATTTAGTTCATTGTTTTCTATTAATGATTGTTTCATATGTTCGGTTATAATGCTAATATTTTTAATTTCAACATGTAGGCATGGATTTATGCCCACTTTCCGTCTCTTTGTTGTAAGGACACTGAAGACGTTGGCCTCCACAACGACTTATATTGGGCTTTGAGGATTTCGGTCCCGAAGACCCTATGTTTACTCTACAGTGTTGAGGGTACACCGTGTGCATATGGAGGAGACGAGGGAAATTTATGTAAGGTTGATGTCATACGATGACGATGTATTGGATTTCACTAGGGAGCGTGTAGTCTCTAGATATTTAGGCTTCATTTGTTAGCTAACATTAAGGATCCATACAAGCCATATAGGGTACACCGACAGTTTGGGTGTATCTGGACATTACTCCTTCCTCGCATCCTAATCATATTTGAGTACCGACCAGATATTGATGGATGTAGGTATAACATGCGTTACATTACGCACACGATCATTGAGCGACCTGCCATCAAGATCCGGCACGTATATCTCTTGACACCTTCGAGATAGTGATTGTTCCATGGGTTGTATCAGACGACTACATGCCATTATTTTGGGATTGTGGTCACCCATTCTTGTTTCATAGGTCTGCCACACAAGCTCTAACAGTTGATCCCCCTCCACTAGTGCATGCATCAGATACTTAGGTAAGTGAATTATAGTTTTATTATGTATCGGTAAAATTCATATATATTTCAGTTTTCTAATGAATTTTTCTTCCATTAGCAACTACACATACTTGTCGGTAAGATTTGGGGTACGCTAGGATCATTGAGGCAAAGCATGATCGATGAGACGGGGAGGAATTACCAAGGTATCTCAACGAGGTAGTTTGCTTGTTGCCCGTATCACCCCTTCGTAGGTCTGAGCCTCATAATAATGACCTATACAGGGCATACGTTATTTTGTACTTGGAGATTATTTTGTATCTTTTTGAGGATTTGGTTTATTATCGTTTAGTTTGACTTGTTGTTGGTCCACCTCTTATGCGCGCTTTTTATTTGATAATTATGGGCTGCTCATTTATTTGGTCGTAATAGAATTAACGTATAACCAAACTCACAATATATTAAAACCACAACCATTAATCATATAGTGACTATAAAGAACACAAATGGTTTAATCCTCAAATACAAATCAATATCACCCTAAGGAAGAAAATACTAGAAATTGTCAATCTCTTACATACATCTTCAAACTCTTTCATCCTCATAGGAAAATGATGGCCCTATCCATCTACAATTGGAACATGAAAATGCTTCCAAATAGTTGACAAAGAAGGGATTAGCCAAACCTATACGTCCATATATATAGTATGAACGTTTTAAAAAACGTGTCAATAAAAATGGTGGTAAGAAACATGAAAAGAGATTATACGCTCATTCATATGTGATATTTTCCACCACTAACACGTGCTATAGTACGTATGTACGAAGGTGAGCCTTGATTAGCATCGCTTTGAACCATTGGTAAGCATGTTTCCGGGTCATTCCAAGTTGTACGAGGGCAATATGGTAATATATCATTGTGTTAAACTAGGAATATGCATCTTCATCCAACATCTGTGCTGACAAGGATAAGGGAGTGTGCATTAAACATGATGTAGAGGTTGAAGCCGTAGTTTTTGATCTAGATTGAAAGCCTACGAATTGTCTCACAGAAGGAATCTCGGGCAAGATTCTGCTGTTGGCCGAGATTTTTGTAACTTCGAAACCAAAGAATG
Organism: Fagopyrum esculentum; assembly: GCA_033239045.1. Classification (NCBI taxonomy): domain Eukaryota; kingdom Viridiplantae; phylum Streptophyta; class Magnoliopsida; order Caryophyllales; family Polygonaceae; genus Fagopyrum; species Fagopyrum esculentum. The sequence goes on from BSUD01000007.1 coordinate 37,742,635, forward strand.
TGATTTTGAAGCCAAAGGAGCAACGAACCCACAAGAGAAGATCCTTGATTGAAGCTTCACTCGAGTAAAGAAGAAGTGCAAACCCGGAGTAAGATAAAAACGTGTCAACTAAGGTCGAGTGAAATCGTAAAACCGGGAGTGAGAAGAAAGTTCACTCGACCTAAGAAGACTAGATCAATCAACCTAAGAAGAAAGTGTGTCAACCTAGCTGAAGGGAGCATCGAGCCCGACCTTAGTGTCACAATCCTCTTGACCTAAGTGCACAAGAAATACACATATCTCGAGTGGAATGCCATTAATCGAGGTAGAAAGCTTCAAAAACCCATACTAAGGCAAATTCCCACCCAAGCTAAGAGTACTTGAGAATGGCGGTGGAAGCACTCGATCCTAGGTAGATGACCCACTCGACCTAAGGAAAATTGAGTCACTCAAGGTGGTCTACCCGGTGTGGACCACTTTCCTAAATAACTTCATGTTAGTTGATGGTTTAAGCTTCTTGAAGGGGATCACAAATTTAGGCTTATAAATAGAGCTCTTGGTTGATTGTAATAGATATCAACTCACATCTTATCTCAAACAATTCTCTCTTAGTTAGTTAGTAGTAGAAACAAATTTTGGAAGAAAGCTTTGACCGAATTTGGATTGAAGAATAGAAGAATTGTTGGTGTTCTTGCTATTTTCTCATCCTAGATCTTATTTCCATCTTGTTTTTGTAATAACTATGAATTGATAAGTTTGATTGCTCCCATTATTTTTCCTGCATTTCTTATTGGAAGTCTACTTTGTTACCATGTCATTTGTTTTAGTTGTTGCTATGTTGAGATTTTCGACCGTATGTGAGTAGTCCTCTTGCTAGGATTTGGGGTGAAAACCCCAAATCATGCTAGATTAGTGTGTCCAATTTTGTGTTTATGATTTGTTGGAGAATAAAATGCATGTTTAGTAGTATATATGATGCATTGAGTTCATGTATGATTCATATGTTTGGACTTATTTTGAATGTGGGATGCTAGACTAGAGATAGTTTAGATTGTTCTCATAACACATTATATATTTCCAAGTATGAATGAGTGATATATGAATCAACCATCTAAGGTGAGACCGATACGTAAAACAAGGATGAGTTTGCAATGTTTTGATGCCTATATTGCTCGAGTAGTGTTGGCTAAAGCCTAGAAGATGACCAACTTACTTGTCTTGTAAATGTCCAAACTATGGCTATGCTAGATGGTGCAAGCATATATCAAACACCATGCATTGTCTAATGTAGTCATAAGTGCTAATACGCTTGATCAACTAGTGTGTAAACATTTAAATAGCAAACACCATGTGATGCTCACTAGTTGACACAAGTCAAATGTCTTGACAAAGCATACCTCATAACATGCTATATTAGTATTTGTGACTTAATACTCTCCTCGTTGATTGAACACAACATGATAAAGCATGCTTCTAGCTACGGTTTGGTGGAATATGTAACACCCCAAATCCGCGGGACTCGGAGCGTTACGGGTGGAGACCTCACAATGGGTCCCGACCCTTAGCTTGACAACAATTTCATCGGACCTTTCCAACAAGATACAAATAAAGGCAAATACGAAAAAATTTTAATGCAAGTGCAAGCATTCAGAAAATTAAAGTACAACGTGGAAACTCAGCCGAGTCCTCAAAACGACACAAACTCCGTAATCATAAGTAAACAAGTCCACAACATAATCGAAATAGAAATCCATCCCCATCCTATAATGTACGGAGACCCCAATTGTTCATTCGTTCACCTCACTCGGCGGCATCCCTAACCTGCAAGGCATCTACAACAACCGGTTTAAAACCGTTAGCTAACAATCCGAATATTAGAAGAACGAGAAGGCACAAACACATATAATAAAGTAAAGCACACAAAACATGCTCACACGGAAGTCCGGTTATTATCTTTTCTTTTACGTTATTCCCTTACTATTTCCAATTATGGTGTGACACGGGAATCACAAGGATCTTGCCCTTGTCCCCTTTCACCAAATAGGTTTGGTCCGGATGCGAATCAGCATCACCTGTTGGACTGGTCGCAAAGCACCTCTCAGTCACCCATTTTGGACAGGACAAGCAGTCACCGCCCGTTATCATACACTTGGGCCAAAACAATAAACACGTCCACATCCTAATCCGGTTAATAGTTATGTCGCAATTTATAAAGGAACACACCATCCACACGTATCAACCAATATGCGAAAGCTAGCTAAGTAAGTCTGTGGACTTACCTCGTCTCCAAGCTAACAAGAATAACTGATCACAATTTCCCGTAGGAATATAACCACAGTCTGATCAATAAGAGGCACACATTATCACACTCTCATACACTCGAACTCAAAGGCTTCCAATTATAACAATCGGACACAAGGTCCTACAACACTTAAAATAGGAAACGCTCCAAGGCTCTAAGAGACTATAAACTCAACAAGCATGTCAAAGGGAACAACATCAGCCCACTCCCCCTACAAGGTCAAACACTACCCCCAAAGATGGAGTAAGAACGACAAGGCTAGAAGATGTAACATGCTCATAACATTCTAGTTCCACAAGACTACAACAAGTCCTAAGGACTCCTAGGTTCACAACCACTAGATGGCATTCACAACTATCCTAGGACCACCCTAGGCATGCTACTATCATGGAACAACCTCAAAACGAAGGAAGGAACAAAGGAGAAAGGAGGAGAAGATCCTATTATTGAAGAAACACGGCCACAAAATCAAACTGGCGCGACAACATCCTGAGTGTCGTCGCCCCCGAGGGTCCAGGCGCCGCCCTTGCGGTGGTTTGGTGGTCCTGGCGCCACCCCTTCAGTGGTATGTTGCCGCCCCTACGGTGGCATGGGTCCGCCCCTGCGACCCTAATGATCCGCCCCCACGGTCGAACTGTAGAAAGCTCATCTTCTTTGATTCTTTGATTGTGCACTTGCTTCAAAGGCTTCCTTCTCTTGTTGGGTCTTCTGCAAACATCAACCACAATATCTAAGATCTTCTCCACGACCTACTCTTGCTAGGAACACATGTATGCAAAGTAATCAAGAAGAACCTTCTTCCAAAGCTCCATCCATAACAATGGAGAAGGAGAGAAGAAGAAGAGGATAAACAACAAGGAAGAAGAAAGGAAGGAGAAGGAAAGACTTACCAAATTGGATCAAAGCTCCTCCACTGCAGGCCATACCCAAAGAGATTCAAGGAGAAGAGAGAGAAGAGAGCTCAAGAGGAAGAAGAGTGAAAGAAACCAACGTGAATGAGAAAGGATGAGGAGAGAGGGAAGCAAAGCTGCACAAGTGGGAGGGAAACAAAGGGTTAGCTGACTTTCTCACCTCCCTTTTTTCTAGAAAACGAGGGGTCCAAAGCAAGGATGGGTAAAGAGGGGTCGGTACGGAGTGAAAGAAACCCTTTTTGCGGAAAGACTGAGCCGTGCCTGCGGGAAGGTCGATAACCCGATCACTAACCGGAATTAAAAATTCTGAACGTCACAAAATAGCCCCAATCCTAGTATATTTCCCAATTTGATACTTGATCTTGTCACTTGAACTTGTTACCTCCTAAACCCAAGCATTGGATCACATGATCACCCCTTTTTAAATTTTATATTATACATTCAAGCATATCTAGAAAAACTTGAGACAATAGTCTAGATACACATAGTCCTTTGGGATTTGACCTTGATGTTATAATCATGTACTCACATTGACATGGCCGTGCACTTGCGGTAATATGTGGTTTTGAGTGTGTCTCCGCACAACATCAGTGACCCCAATAATTTGTTGTTACAAATTTACTGAAGCCTCGTTAAAGCCCACTCATAGTGATTGGAGTTATTTTCCACGAATACAAAACCAACTACAAATGTCATCTTCATGCTAGTGATCCCAACAATCTCACGCAAGGGAAATTTGTACTTTTATGTTTCACAACTATATAAAACTCACGTAATTATATTATCATGCATATTGTTATGACATTAAAAGTAACACTCACTCATTTGTCTTGTATGTCGTATATATGATGAAGACATAGGGAAATAAGCTCAACAAATACCTCGAATACGGATGTATGAGAAATAAATCAAAGACTTCATTTGTATCGGGACATCTCCTAAAACCGATATAGTAGTTCTTTTGTCTAGAAAATGGATGGCTTATTGGAATGAACCTTGTCCTTCAACAATTCCTTTCTCATCTTCAACCCGATATTGTAAATATGTCAGATAGATGTGCCATTGCATGGGTCATCTAACTTCAAGGTTCGTAAGATACTTTCCGGCTTTATACCCGATCCAAGTTCTTTGCTCACTTTCCAATGTTGTTTGGGTGTCAAACGACCGGCAAATGCATGCCCCTTTAGGTACTCGGGAAGGTCGTGGCTGTGAACTCCACATATCACCCTCAATGTCTAATTCTCGTGATCATTCTACAAACCCTCATGTTTAAACAAACAACCAATCTTTCTAGGCTTATTGACTCGGCTACTTGAGGTATTCATATCGGGATCAACGTCTTTCTTCTTTAAAGGTTGACCACAATGTTCTCATGGTAACCAAAACATACAAAACTCATTTCCGTTTTAGCATGATGTCTTTGTGAATAACACCATGTTCTTTGATATTTCCATAAATTGTAGCAAGTTAATTAGATTCTCTCTATTGTGGAAAATAAAATGGAGCTGAAATATGGCGAAATAATCGGCATCACTCAGATAGCCCGGTAGACCCTAATTGCAAAAAAAAATTAACTAATATTAATTTCTAAAATAAAATTTCAATTCACTAGGTTATCTCTACTTAAGTTCTACTAATAACAACTAATAATTCATGAAACAACCAATATTTCAAGTATATAGCAAACGTTTTTGGATATGAGAGACAAATTTATCGAAAAAATTGTATTTCGAATCGTCGAACGGAAATGCAACTAATCTTTGGTGTCACACATCGTCGTTGATTTGACCAAATTTAATTAAGAAGAATGAGAGAAGAGAAGATATTCACTAGTCTTGGATCACTTGAACTACTTGTATTCATAAAGTTAAAAAAATACATTAACTCCAATTGATATAATTATTACCGTTGAATAACGTTACAATTCAACAGCAATAATTTTTAACTTGAACGCCATCAAAAAGCGTTGATGACTATGTTTTTCAATGCCGTCAGGATGTGTTGAAGTTCAAATATGCCAGAATTTCATATTTTCTTTATGTGTGAAAAATGACCCAAAGTCAAATTATTCAACTAACTTTTATGAAAATATAATATAAATAATAAATAGTATCGTGTACATAAAGTCATTGTAAAAACAATTCATTAAATATACTATATTTATATAATAGAAATGGATACAAATCGAATTGGGTTCTTCATATTGATTCGGTGTTCGTCGCTGTATTTATTTGCGGCCCAGCTCATTTTTCACTTTTAGTTAGTTTTCACTTTTATCATTTTTCCATATCTATAAATCCCAATACTTGGATCTATATAAACCCAACCTTGCACCTAAATTTTACAACACACAAGAGTATTTGGCTATTAGCTTTACCTACAAAAACTAGAGTATAGTTTAAAGTAGGTCAATTGAGGGCATCAAAGAATATCAGATAATGGGAGCAACCATTTCTACGTCCCTACCACCACGAACCACCACAAGGTCCACAACCACCTTCTTCCCACCACCGCCACCACAACTAGTGTATTCACCGCCGGCAACAACAACATTCAAGAAGAACCGAGTCCTTACATTTAGCTCCTCGGCAAGATGGAGGGCTTTCTTCGAATCCTCCAAGTCTTCCAACAAATTGGTAAATGATCACGTACCTTATTACTATGTAGCTTAATTATGTGCTAGCTAGCTCACTTGTTGTGCATTTGTGTGCGAGAAGATTGTGGTGGACTTCACCGCGACGTGGTGTGGACCGTGCAAGCTCATAGAGCCAGTCTTCAACGACTTATCATCCAAATTCACTGACGTCGACTTTGTCAGGATTGACGTCGACGAGTTAATGGTAATGTTCCCCCTAGCTTGCATCATGTATATATAGACTGCTGAAAATCGATCACTAATTAATGGAGTATTATAAACAGGATGTTTCAAGGCAGTATGGAATACAGGTGATGCCCACATTTCTGTTCATCAAGAAAGGCCAGAAGATTGATACCGTCGTGGGAGTCAAGAAGGAAGAGCTCCAGAGGAAGATTGAGCTGCACAGGCTCGATAATGGCTCTTACTACCAGTATTGATCGAATCACTCATCCATCCAAGAGCTTAAAATTATGCATATGTAAGGGGTAGAAAACAATTTACCTGTAGTAAGGTTCTTGACGAGTTTGAATAAAACCTTGTTGCGTTTTCCTGCCACTTGATAGATCCATTACACAAAGCCGACGCTATATTGCATCAGCTTTCGTTACTTGTAAATGACCGTGGACCTACATGACACAGACACAAACCAAGGTCCAGTTGCAATACAGCTTAACACACCACCAACAACTCAACAGTATCCAAAACATACCAATCACCAATGTACAAACTTCATATTCAAGGTGAAAACATATGAGGATGAACAAGCCCTTCATCCTCACTGTGATCAGGAGTCAACAGTATTTAAGCATCCTAGTATTCACAATTCTCAAATAACCTAAAATCTTAAGAGAATTAATATAAAAACACATTTACATTTTATGTGTTAATATAGTAACAAACCATTTTCCCAATTCAGGCTATCCACAAACTATGACCAGCTTCAACTCAGTACTCTCCTTAAGTCAGATTTCTGTTGATCGGAGAGTCTTTTAGGGAACTTGACATCAAACTTGATTCTCATATTTCCTCTTTTATGGGGCTCCTTCGAGATAGGCATTCCTTCGTTTTCAATCACAATTTCATGTCCCGGTCTCACAACCTCCCACACCTCAACGGTGAGATTCCTTTCATCCAGAGTGGTGAGGTTGAATGTCTTCCCTGCAAGTGCATCCAGTAGTGATATTCTTTGGTTTATAACCAGATCATTCCCATCCCTCTTGAAAACTGAATGAGGCTTTTCATCTATCACAAATATCAGATCTCCTGGAACTGATTCTGGGCCTAGGTTGCCTTTCTCCGGGAAAGTAATTTTTGTGCCTTTCTTCCAACCAGGTTTTATGTCAATGGCTAAAACCTCCTCAACGGTCTTCGGCTTACTGCATTTTTTATATAGTTTGTGGCATGTCAATTCATGAGTAAATGAAGCAATTTGCAATTTGCAAGTAGCAAGTGGGAATACTGAAAACTTTAAACAAGAACGGCACAAACATGAAAAGTATTCTAGATTAAAAGGATCCTAAATAGCTTTATCAAAGAACCTAGAACTAGATACCAATCTAGCAAATCACAACCAATCGATTGTGATTCCAGCTCTCTTAGTCTTACACTGTTCCAAAATCTTCATTATGTTAAATGCTCACACAAACTCATCATAAAACACACACCCTAATTTGAATTAGACTCAAAGCTACATCGTTACAGAGTATACTAATCACCAGAGGAAAACATTGACCATGGCTATGATTCTCAAAACAAAGACCAATCTATAACTAACTCAGAAGAAATTAATATTGGGAAATCACATAATGACTAAGCAATGAGCCATATATCATCCTCCGTGACTTTCTAGCAAAACCTTTAAGCAACTAAGCATGTAATTTCACATTTAGCCCAACATCTAGTTGAAAAGGGTCGAACAATTTTAATTTCTAAACAAGCTTATAAAATCTCGCGTACAAACCCATAAAAACCGATCCAGATATCAGTAATCAGTAAACCCAACAAAAACAATGATTGTAACAATAAATACCAGAGCACAGGCTACTCAATTTCGCCCTGGCTTCACAAGTCGTACAAATCAGAAGTTGGACAAAATTACAACTACTGAAAATTGTGAAGTTAATTTTGATTTAGAGCTGAAAACGAGCCCCTTTTATACTTTTCTTCTCTTATCATATGAGTCTGGACACAATCTTGTTCAAGGAAGGCGACAAAAGAATGGAGGAAAATGCAATTCCAATATTCACATCACAAAATACAAGTTAAAGCCCAATTTGACATCACTTAAAAATGGACTATATTCTAAGTCGTTCTTCTGAGTTCTGACTTAATTAAATTAGCATTATTCAAAGAATAGAATGAAATTACTCACCCAAAATCATCGGAAACGACCCTTGATATCTTCATCTTTCTTTTAGATCCTTTGTACAATTCCTCCAAGCTACAAGCAAGCTGCGTCTCCACCGCCGCTTCTTTCTTCGCGGATCTCGGAGTAGTATTCCCCCCAACACTACTCTTCTTATCATCCCAATTATTCGATCCATCCCCAAAAAAGTCCGCAAATATATCATCGGCATCACGCGAATTAAAGTGAAACGACTTCCCCTTGGCATTATACCCGCCGGCACGAGCGGCCGAGGGCGACGACACAGTGGAGAAATCCCCGGATTTGAGCCCTTCTTCACCATAGGCATCGTAGATCTGGCGCTTCTGAGAATCGCTGAGCACATCGTAAGCCTCACAAATCTGCTTGAATTTGGACTCGGCAATCTGCTTTGTTCCACTCGGATGCTTGTCTGGGTGCCACCTCATCGCCAGCTGCTTGTACGATTTCCTGAATTCCTCATCGGTTGCCGTCCTCGATACTTTCAAGATGTTGTAGTAATCAACCCCCATTTTCCCGTCCCCGTGTAATCGTGTATGTGTGGAAGATCGGAAACAAGAACAAAAGAACTGTAACCCTAGCTACAAGATTCCGAGATTGAATCAGCTAAATAGCAAGGAAAACCTAGTTGAAACGATGAAGAAATCGGAGAGATAAAAGGAGACGATTGAAGAAGGTCGACTAGAAAATCCTATTTTCTTTGAGTCAATTTCTCTCTCTTCTGGCTGTGATAAAGGGGAAAGCTGAAACCCAGTTTTATCACCTAAAGCAACGAAGAAGGTGATTGTGTGGGGCTAGTAATGTAAATATGAAATTTTAATGAGGAGGTATTGCTAAAACGACGGAGCGGTGACAAACGTGACGGACACATGGCGAGATGTGAGTGGAAGGTGATGGAAGGTGCTGTGACGGAGTAAAAGGTAGTTATAATTTTGGTGATAGGTTGGTGGGGACGAGAACGTGCATTGGAGTAATCAGTGGAAGAGACTCAAGAGAGAGAATCTTGAAGGAGCTGTCAACGCGTTTTACACTTCTACACAATATATTTTTAAAAGGAAAGAATCTCCGTTTGGCGTCGCAGGCCGGCAAATATAATAATTTAATAATTTATTTTTTAACGGTTTGTGACCGTTAAGGGAGGGGAGTACGTACGGCATCGTAATGTCTAACCGTTAAGAATCTTTCCCTTTTGCCTTTTTTATTTATTTCTATGTAAAACCTCGTGAAATGGAAATACATTTTAGTTACAAATATGCACCTCGTATAATTAAACAATACAGAAGTAAATATCAAGCATAAGGGCATGTCTCTGAAACAATTCAATACAAATTTGCTTTTTATATATATATAATGTACATATTTATATTGTAGAATAAAATCACGTTTTGTATAATTTGAATATAACTAGGGATGTAAATCGGATTGAAACTCTTCGAAATTTGCAGGTATTTGCTCCGTCATGGGGATGGGGAAGGGATTTTGAATGGGTACGGGGGAAAATTAATTTCCCACTTGGGGACAATTACGGGGATGGAGATGAAGATAGGTGTATTCGCGACCTCCTCCGATCTGAACCCGAACCCGCCGGGAGCCGATAGGAAACTCCGCTAGGGATACATAACCGAATTTTATCTATATTATACTTTCATTGTGGTTTCAAGTTTAATCGAAATTAATTCAAAAATTGTCGATGATTACTAAAATGTCAAATTATATACACTTTTGTACTTTAAGATTTAAGAGTATCATACCCGTTCCTACTTACAAAAAATCTATGTATCTTAAGTTTAATATTTATTTGATGATTATATGGATAAATTATGTAACGTTAACCTATATTAATTTGGTTTTTGATCATATGATGATATCACCCCGTGAAACTTTTTAATACGTCGTAAACGTCAAATTACGATGATCAAATGCACGACACACTACATGTTTTTTTATGTGTCTTAGTCTCTCAAATACGTTTTTTGGTGTGCAACATAAAACCTAAACCTTAAAATTAAAGTGATAAAATAAAATAACATTGTATCTTGAATATCATAATCTAAAGAGAAAATTGGTAAAATGACACCTAATTTTCTCAATTAAAAAATAAAGATAAAATTGAGTAGATAGATATGACAAAAAATAAGGAAAGAAGTTATGGTAGTTATGTAATATTATTAATTGGCAACTACTCTAATTAATGGTAAACCGTTTGGAAGAAGAAAAAAAAGGAAATCGCATTGTGAAAATTCTGCAAATATATTACTATCCAATTAACTAATTATTCTTCTTTTTCCTTTTAATTATAATAAATAAAAGATTGTGTCAATTGTAAAATTCGAACTCACCTAGACTAATTAAACTTTGTGTATTATTTTGATGATACACAGTATTAATACACAATTTTAATTACACAATGTTAATACATAATTTCAATTACACAAAATGAAGGACGTGTCTACATGACATAAACAAACGGAACTTGCGTAATTAAAAAATACCGAATGTGTTAAATACATAAATTGACACAACAAATGAAATTGTGTAACCAAACCTTGTGTAAATGACGGACTTGTGTAATCAAACCTTGTGTAAATGACAAACTTGTGTACATGACATAATTCGTATGAACTTTCTTTATGTTTTACTTCCTTATTTAACGGTTTGAATTTATTATTTCTGTAAAAAAATGCCGAGAATATCACAGCCCAAGATATCCAGATTAGCTATAGATTACTTCTTTATTTAATGATTTAGGATATTGATTAACATATTTAATTAGGCAGAATATTAAAATTAAATAGGAGAGAGAATGATGACAAATTATGTAGGATCTTTATTTATTTTTAAATAAATATTTTTTGTGAAAATAGGAAGTGTCTAGTTTGTCTACACATTACAAAAAAATGTGTCTAACTTATACTACATGTTGCATAAACTACCTACTTAGCCAACTCTTTCAATAAGGAAACTGGTTAACAAAATTTTGGTAAACCCTATAAAATCACCCCAATCGTCTAGTTAGGGTTTTTGGCAGTCGGTCGTCTCGCCAAAAAGCCGTTTGCTTCTCGATTGGAAGAAACCGCTCGGAACCGCATGAAACCGTCTGGTCGGAGAAGACAATTAGATCGAAGAAAGGTGCGAGCACAGCGAGACCGCCATTGCTGAAGGCGGCTGCAAGGCTTCAATTGAGCCCAGATTTGGTAAAGTTTCTCTTTCGATTTTGCGCTTCTTCTCTTTTCGCTTATGTGTGTGGTTCGTCTTTTGTGTGTCATCGAGTGAATTCAGATATGGTAAGGTTTCTCTTTCGAAGACCACCCATCCCCGCCATTGTTGAAGGCTGCGAGGATATGCTTGAAGTGCGAGTCTACAACCGTCGGAGAAGACGACTCTGGAAACCCTCGTCGGAACCGCCGCAACCATCGCCTATAACCGTCGGAACCACATACAACTCTATATCGCTGGGAGAAGGTACTACGCACACGGAGAGGAGTCGGAGGGAGGCCAGAGGTTCAAGGCTTTGGTGCGAGACTTTGATGAGAGATTTGTGTAAATGACGGACTTGTGTAAATGACGGACATGTGTAAATGACGGTCTTGTGTAAATGACACACTTGTGTAACCAAATCTTGTGTAAATGGAGGACTTATGTAACCTAACCATGTGTAAATGATGGATTTGTGTAACCAAAACTTGTATAAATGACATACTTATGTAACAAATACATGTGTAAATTACGAACTTGTGTAACCAAACTTTGTGTTAATGACAGACTTGTGTAATCAAACCTTGTGTAAATGACATACTTGTGTACATTACAGACTTGTGTACATGACCTAAACAAACGGAACTTGTGTAATTGAAAAACGACCGAATGTGTCAACTACATAAATTGACATAACAAATGAAATTATGTATGAACATTGTGTAATTGAAATTATGTATTAATATTGTGTAATTGAAATTGTGTATTAATATTGTGCATTATCAAAATTAAATATAATTAAGAAGAGAGAAAGAATAATTTATTACCCTTATTAACAAAATTAAATATGATTAATTGGAGAGAGAAAATTTTCTAATTTATATTTATAGGAGACAGAGAAAATATTTCTAATTTTCATAATCTCCTTTTCTTTATATTAATATATCTTTTTTTTATAAAATCTGAAGGGGTCTAGTTTATCTTCATATGTAAACACTTGCCTATTATTTCTACATTAATTCATTAACCGCTTACATGCCCATTTTTCTCTATAAAGTTCTTGTTGTCCGGTCAATGAGTCAAATGTAGGGGACGAAAAACTCTCTAAGGGAGATGTCTCCGGCACAACCAACAATGTTTTTATCTAATAATGTCACTAAAACTTCTTGGTGCATAACAATTATGTATAGTTATCACCTACAAATATTGTCTTATAATTGGTGATAAACAATGGACAATGAACACTTAAAATCTTGATGATAAGCTAATTGATTACGCTGTCGCTCAAAGTCAAAATATTGTGTAGAATCTAAGGCTTTTATGATAGTCCATAATCATGAAGAAGCATATCGTTTCGCATTCTATCTCAAGTTCAATTATTGGTTGTCTAATAGGGATAATATCCTCTCACATAAAACTATCCTATATATCATCGTTCCTATACAATCACCAACTCTTGATGTATGACTCAAAAAGATCAATTTTGCTTAAGATATACAAGATGAACTCACTCGAACGATACCGATGTGAACCTTCTCGACAAAGAATTGTTGTCATCAACATCCCAACACTGACCGCTTCGTCACCAACCCCCAAAGTCAAAATGACTAAGATGGGTAAAGACACATTGGTTAATCAACCGCTAGAAGTCTCACATGACGAATCAAGAGTCCTTATATCTTATTGGTCGTGTTTGAAACTAAGACATCAGTGCTCGAAAACAAGCCGATAATGCTCGCGTCGAGCATGCCTAAGTCACGTTAACCTTTACTCGCTACGTTTGATTAAGAAATCAAGTTTGCACCTTCTCATTAAAGCGTGTGTATATGACATTATATTTAGAATTAGAAGACCCATGAATACAAGTTTAAAGGTCTTTTTAGGAGCTACAACTTTTTAGGTTACTCGAAATTTAGATTCCAAGAGGAAGAGGGTGAAAATAATTTGACAATGTAGCAACTATGATACTAATATGAGCTTTAATCATGATGATGCATGGAGCCATGCAAGATGGTTAGGCAAAACACATGCACGTCTAACCCATGTCTATTTTACATGGCATGGAATGGAAAGAGTCAACATTTCATGTACATTTTATGTGACATCTAACGCAAAATGTTGCATGAATGAAGACTTTTTCTCCATATGAATTGAATAAGGTTAAAGTTAGCTAAGGGTCTCTCTTTCTCACGTACACTAGTGTTCGATCCCGTGTTATGTACGAACTTCTTCTAACAAATTTACAAATAGAGATATAATTACTTGTTTCAAAATCAAGTCATATTTTCTCATAACTTTTAAGAGTGTTGTATCTAATTTAAATATATGCTATCATCATTATTATGAAATATTCAATATATTTCTCTTCATCTAAAAGAAAATGATACCAATGTTAAAGTTATAATAAATTTTACGAATATTAAACTTTAGAATAAATATAATCTAAATTCAGTAATGAAAAAATTTAGCTAGTAAGATACTTTTTGTTTCTTACATACTAACTAGGCCCTTCTATTTTTGTTTCTTACATACTAACTAGGTCCTTAGCTAGTAAGACTTTTTGTTGCTTACGTACTTGACGGTTTCTGCGTTTTTTGACTCCACAAAAGAACCTGGAGAAGCGCCTTGACTGCCTGGAGAAGCAGCCGCCTCATCTGCCTGGAGGAGTTACCTAGTCACCCGCCTCGAGAAGCGCCTCACTGCCTGGAGAAGCTGCCGCCTCGCTTGCCTAGATGATCTGCCCCCAGTTGCCCGCCTAGAGGAGCCGCCCAGTCGCACGCCTAGAGAAGCCGCCACCTCGCTTGTGTGATGAAACCGCTTATGTCTATTGCTCCACCTGGACGGCCAATTCCACCACCACCCACGACAACAGCTATGGCATTGAAATCTTTTGCTTGAAGTAACAAAACTTGGCATAGGAGAGGGAAAAAAGGAAAAGGAGATCAAAATATAAAGAATCGTAAGTTTAATTTCTAAGCCATGGTTTTTTCATTTGTTCCTCTCTATTTAGATCCTCCCAATTGGTAACAGGTACGTTTTACTCTATCTTCATCCTTTTAATTCTTCCCACTTAATTAAAGATGGTTCAGTATATTTCAATTTCAGATTATTATTCCCAACCTCAAAGATACATGAATCGAACTTGCTTTTTAATATTTTAGAAACCAGATTTTATTCATTCATAAAATCAAAATTTGTATAAAAAGGTACCAAGGCATCCCTAGGTCGTCTAATACTTGGATACCAATCCTAGTAATCCTTTTGTCTAGACATGTCATGTGGCTAATTAACCACTTTAAGAATTAGTGTTTCTTATTCTTTTGACTAGTTACATTTTTCATTCTTTGCAGCCAAACCTAAATAATGGTGAAGCCCATATTAGCCAACAACTTATGGAGCCGGGTCAGCCCATTAGGGCGGCGGAGCCGACGTCAATGACGGAAAGGTCTCGTCAAGCAAAGATTCCGATGTCGGAGGGCCCGCTGAAGTGTCCGAGGTGAGATTCACAAAACACCAAATTTTGTTACTTCAACAACTACGCCTAAGGGATTTTGCAGAGTCGGAAAACGCCCTAGGATTTTGGTGAAATTAGGGTAAATTACAAATAATTATTCATATTTCATATTTGCGTTTATGATCCCAATTTTTGTAAATCTATAAAGATGCCCTTGCAAATGTAATTACAGATTTTGACCCAATTTTTATAATTGACGCCCAAAGTTTTGAAAGTTCACAAATTGCTCTAATTATAAAAGTTCACCCGACTTCATAAATACGGGATATATTTTTTAAAATTATAAATGTGCTTGTGTAGCTCGATGGGCTTGGACTTGTGTAACCCGATGAGCTTTGTACTTGAGTAACTCGATCGACTTGGACTTATGTAACTCGATAACCTTGGACTTGTGTAAGTCAATGGGCTTGGACTTGTGTAACTTGATGGGATTGGACTTGTGTAACTCGATCTTGTGTAAATGACGGAATTTTGTGGTTATGCAACTCGTTTGAGTTTGTGTAACTTCACCTTGTGTAAACAATCGAGACTTGTGTAATCTGAAATTGATCGATTAAGTTAACTACATCATTTGACATTATAATTGAAAGCGTGTATAAACATTGTGTAATTGGAATTGTGTATTAATATTGTTTAATTGAAATTGTGTATTAATATTGTGTAATTGGAATTTTTTTTTGTGAGAAGGAGAGCTTGTGGTCTTCGGCGCATATAGTCGCGCTTATTATATATGAAAAAGAGGCTAAGTAGTACGCACATGGGGGATACCTTACATCATAATGCAAAAGATCCACTATATCCTCGGGAGGGTCACACAGTACATTAAACCTCAAGGGGTAGTCAAAAGCAAAAGAAGTTAACCATTCCGCTACATTATTCGCCTCGCGGTAGGCATGTCGGGTTTGGATACTCCAGTCCCTTCTAAGATAGACTTGGCATTTGGATGCCAAACTAGCAAGAGGATGACATCTAAGCAACCTCTTACCGAGGAAGTTAATAGCGAGTTGTGAATCTGATTCCAAAATCACGTTACGATTACCAACTTCCCAAGCGATTTTTAACCCGTAGTATATGCCCCATAATTCCTCCATGGGCACAGTACACATACCCAATTTAACAATGAAGCATATATGCCATTCTCCTACATTGTTCCTAACGATTCTTGCCGCTGTAGCCTTCTCATCTCTTCCAACCACTCCGTCCCTGTTGATCTTGATGAAATTATCCGGTGGGAGATCCCATTTGATTTGCGTAACACTGCAACCCTTGTCATAATTCATAGGCTTGTTCTTCCTCCAGGCTTGACCGTACTCTAAAGCCTTATTGATGATGAAACTATGCCCGTCCACCCTATCGTGGGGTTTCCGAAGATTTTCTCGTTCCTCCACTTCCAAAGCCACCATAGACTAACTGCAAACAAAGCACTCCAGTCACAGTAGTTATTGAATTTAGAGGGGTATAAGATGTTACCTCGGATCCAAGCAGTAAACGGAAGACGGAAAAAACTTGTGGTGTATCTGTCGACATTAATGTTGATCCAAAAAGCCTTGCTCGTGCTGCAATCTTTGAAAATGTGCTCATACATCTCAGGAGTGTTCCGGCAAGATGCACGCTCGTCACTCCGACTCTCTCTTCTTCTCAGGTGTTCTTCATTGGACATCACCCCACCATGTGCGCGTTTCCAAACAAAGGTTCATATTCTTTCTTGGACGCCAAGACTCCATATATGTTGGAAGACCAACTTATTTATGCAACAAACAGTTTCCTCCCTTCTGAGCATGCTATAAGTTCTAGCCAGCGAGAAGTGACCGTCACTATTACCTCCATGACAATTCATCCTGGGCAGTCAAGCCTTCACCATCTGCATGATTGCTTCCTCCGAGCACCAGACCAATCGCTGCCAACTTAAGAATAATGGCCGACGGGAGAAATCTAGCACACATATCCCATCTCCACCCCTCATCTTCACACTAGAAATCCCTGACCTTTTTGTTCAGCACTTTCTCGTCAACATTGGAGATAGCAAACAAAAATAGAGGATCCTCCGATAGCCACATGTCCTTCCAAAACGCAGTGTTCTCCCCATTTTCGACCACCCATCTGTGACTAGGGATCACGACCTCCCTAATCCCTCTTTGTATGATGTTCCAAACAAAAGAGGGTGAAGAATGATTTTGGCCCAAAGGGCGGAAATACTTGCTGCGGAGGGTCCTAGACCAAAGGCTTGAATCATCTCTCAGTAGACGCCATCCCAATTTACCTACTAGAGCCAAATTTAAGCCCTCCATAGACTTAATACCCAACCCTCCACTACTCTTTGAGGCGCAGATAACTCCCCAGGGTACAGTATGCATGCTTCTCTTAGTCCCATTGTGACCCCAGATGAATTTTCAGCTCAATCTTTCGATCTCAACACACACTCCTTTTGGAATAAGAATAAAAGACATCGCATAAATGGCTAGTAAGGATAAGAAGGACTTGGTGAGGGTCACACGGCCGGATAAGCTCAGATTCCTCCCTCGTCAACCACTGAGCCTGCTATTGATTTTGTCTAGCATAGGAGAGAAAATAGCCTTCGTCACTCTACCTTGTAGCAAAGGCATGCCAAGGTAATTGCCCAACTTACTCGTAACTTCGAACCCACTCGAATCTTGGAGGTTCTTTTGCAAATTCCTCGAGACATTAGGGGAATTGTGAAATTGGAATTTGTGTATTCACATTCTGTAAGTGAAATTGTGTGACGGAAAATTGTGTATTAATACTATGTATCGACTAGACAATACACAAGTACAATTAGCCCAACTGGTATAAGAGTGAGAGGGAGAGCTTGTTGTTCAGAGTTCGATACTCACTAGCTACAACATTTGTATTTTAGATTGGATATGCTTAATTAAATCGATTGGGCTTAGTTTGTCTACAACAAACAAAAAGTGCCTACTTGGCAAAAAAAAAAAAATAGTATAACTAATTAACATATAATTGCAGTGATCATCACCCCCAAACTTCAAACCATTAAAACCACCGTTGAACTCCTCTTAACCCATCCGGAGATGGGAGAAAGTCGAGTTGCAAACTTGAATGCAAACCTCCATCATCTTGTACCCTAACATCATTCAATTGCACACTATGTTTTTTATCACCCCAAACTACCATATATTAGCTAGGTGGAGGTTATCTGCAAGTTGACCAATCTATGCTTAAACCTAAAATCTTGTGTTTTGGATTATGATGAACTTCTAGAGGAAAAAACACGTTATTAAAATAGATAATTTCTCTTTTACAATAAACAATCAAAATGCTTAAAAGAGAAGTTTGAAAGCAAGAGTAAACAAGGTAGTGATGGGGTGAATATGGTTGCATATTGAGTAGGACGGGGTATCGGTGTCAAATCGGGGAATCCTGAGCAGTTGTAGTTGTGATGAGTGTTATAGTAACACCAATAACACAATGGGCAAATCCCATATGTCTTCTTTAGATGGGGATGAAGAGAAGGCACGACAAGACCTGTAATACCCGAGTTTCAAAATTTTCATAATCAATTTAAATTGGATTAAATCGAGTTGGTTAATTTGTCAATAAATTAAGACCAATTTATTTGAAAGTTATGAGGAGTTAATTAAACATTATTTTCGGAATTAAGAAATCTCGCTAGCTTACAAGATATAATGCCGGAAGCTACTATTATCTCCTTCCCGGGTAAACACTAACGGGGTGTATTCAATCTAGACTTTTAAAGATTTTGACTGATTCTTAAATTTATTGATTCTGTGAGATATTTTAATTCTATATAGAGTCAGATTTTGTGTAAATCTTATGTGTTGGGGAAAGATTTTTATGGAGTTTAAGTATGTATATAAATAATAAAGAATCTTACAAAATCAATCAAATAATAGATTCTTTTAAAATCAACAAACTTTTAAGTTTTAAATACCATAGTAATTTTATGGAAAATTTTAAATCCTAATTGAATACCTAAAAATTTATATGAATTTTTAAAAATCTATATTAAATACTCATAGACTTTTAACACCAAAAAATTAATGTAAAGTCTTAATTGAATACACCCTTAAATACTATTCACCACCGGTAAGCACAATCCCGAGCCCTAAACCGCTCTTCCTCATGGGTCGGAATCAGAACTAGAATCGAGCCTCACTTGCAACGAGTTCGACTGAACCTGATCCGCTAGCCTCGCCATCACCGGAATCGCAGACCACGGCCAGATCTGTCATCACCTTGCCGAATCGTCGCCGTCAAAAACCTCCAACAGATCCAACACGAAGCCGCCTGGTTGTCGACTACGTCACCTTCGCCTTCGTCTTGGACTAGAGTCAGAGAGCAGAACCCTAACCGGAGAAAAATACCAATGAGTGTTGTCGCCGTTGTCCCTCTGTCGAGGCCACCGGAGACGAAAACCGAGTTGGTTTCTGCATTCTCAGGCTCTGACTAGGTCCATAACTAGTGCACCATTGTCGAGCCGGACCACGCCGCCAAGAAGCTCCATTGACGTGGTCGCCGTCACCTTCATCGAGCTCCGCCGGGAAGGAATGCAGCTGCTAGCCGCTGGCCGCCGGAATTCGAAGCCACCGCCGTCAGCATGCACCCGTAACCCTAGATCTGGTATTGTGGGTAATTTGTGTAAATTACACGAATGCTCCCATATTTGCACTTATGTTACATGACCCATATTTGTGGAATTTGCAAATCTGTCCCTAATTGGATAATTACAGAAACGGCCCAAAGTTGTATTTACAAGAATGACCCAAACTTTTAAAAGTTCACAAAATGCAGTGAGTTGGATAATTACAGAATATGGCCCAAAGTTATAATTACAGAAAATGTCCCAAACATTTATAATTATATTTTATGGCCCAAGTTTTAACAAATGGAGTTAAACTTGTGCGGCTGATTTGTTTAGGTTCTTGGAGGCACGTTAGTTGGGAAGATAGTCCTTTTCGACTCTAATACATGATATTCTACATTCTTGGACTTCGAGATGGGAGTCGCCTAAAACCTTATATAAATATCATTCGGTTTGGGTGTTTTTCGTAGGTTTTGAGATATTTGTGTGAGTTGATTGGTTATATTTTGTGATATTATTATTAGGTACTTCGTTGCTAGGAGTTGTATTGATGATTGTTTGAGTTTGTCTTTTCGAGGTAAGTAATATTGACTTATTTAGTCGTCGTTATGTTTCAGGTTAATTATGTCGTTGATTGTGAGTAGAAGTTTAATTATTATTATTTTTACCTTATCTATTCAATATTTTGCAAATGTTTTAGCTTAAGTTGTGTGCAAACCTTATTTACCTTTAGGGTTTATATAGTACTTGTTGTTAGTGTAAGTAGTCGAGAGTTATGTTGAGTTGGGTTTGCAAGGATAGAGATTGTGATAGAGTTAGGTTTGTGACTGCGGTGCATAGATGGCACCACCTCGACCGGATCCCTACAAAACTCGTAGGGAAGGTAAGGTTAAGTTTCCTATATTTTATGGTGAATATGACCCTTGTGCATTTCTTGATTGGCACAGGATATGAAACGAGCTTTAAAACATTGTCATTATGAAGAGTATGAGAAAATCGAAGCGACAACCCTTTACTTTGAAGGTGATGCCAAATCTTGGTGGAATCGGTACGAGACCAACCGTGAGAATCGAGGATGGGCACCGGTTGCGACATTGATCAATTGATTTATGTCATGACTAAGAAATACATGCCCGACGACTTCAAAAACGACATGCGGTTGCAAATTGCCGAATTCCAACAAGGAAGTCTTACTCCGGTGCCTTACTTAGCAAAGCTTGAGGACATGCCTATGAAGGCCGGCGTCTCGGCCTCCGCCTCCACCCTTCAAACCAAATTCATGAGCGTCCTTAATCCGTCAATCCGGCGCCCCCTTGAGATTGTCCAATACAAGGACTTGGGAGCCTTATGTCATGCCGCCATGAAACTTTACAAGCAACAACTCGAAACGCCTCGATATTCAAGGTACAATTCTTCCTCTAGTCAATATACTTATACCACTAATTCCCGTTCTCGAGATGTTTCTAGTTCTCAATAATCCGGATCCGCTAAAGGATCAACACGGATGGGTCAACCCACCCGGCAAGCGGCTACCGAGAAGACACCATACCGTGGCCCCGTTGCTCCAACACAAACGCCTCCAGGCCGAGCCTAACATTGATATCAAACAGTGGCCCGTCCAAGAGAACCCGTGTGTTACAAATGTAGTGGGTTTGGCCACGTCCAACGTGATTGCCCGAATACTATGCGGGTAATGTTTGCCAACTCGTCATATGATGATGTCGACGATGAAGATAATGGCGATATCATCATGGAAGATGACCAAGACTCCGTTCCATACTATGACATGGAGCCTTGCAACGACCAACTTGCTTGCGGTCCGGCACAACCGGGTAAGGCTGCTCTTATCTCTCATCATATTTTGGCTATCAAAGAGCATGTCCCTATTGACCAACGCGAATATCTCTTCCACTCACGTTGCTTGGTCAATAATACTAGTCTCTTTCTCATTATTGATGGGGGTTCTAGTTGTAATATTGTCAACGAAAAAGTAGTGAAACACTTTAAATTGCCTACAAACCCCAACCCACAACCTTATGGGCTCCAATGGGTTTCCGATAAGGCGTGTGACACCGTCACACAACAAACGTGGGTAACGTTTTCTATTGACGTCTATGTTGATAAGGTCCTTTGTGATGTTATCAAAATTGATGTCACCCATGTATTGTTAGGACGACCATGACAATTCAATCGTTGATCGTTTCATGATGGTTATCTTAACCGGTATATGTTCCAAGTTAATATAAAACGGATCACAATTTTGCCTATGACTCCGCATGAAATTTTAGTTGACTATGCCGAACGGAAGAGGCAACAAGTCATAGATGAGACCACTAAAGCGCCGGCAACATCGGACCCTCCTCGGAACTCTCCCAAATGTTATGGGTGATCGTACTTCCGGGTCCTGTAAGTCCGTAACTCCGCCCCTAATGTCCATGCTACCGAGTCGAGAGGTAGTAAAAGTTGCATCGTTCCTACGCATGCAACTTTGCCACCTCCGGCTCCTACCATTCAAGGAAGATGTGAGCCACAAATCATTTTAGCCCGACAACACGATTTGACACCGGTCATGGAAGACAAGTTCCCTTGTATCTTGTTAGCCTATTGTTCTCTCTTAGACGTGTGTGTATGGTGAACGATATAACTTTAAATTTATAACCTAAAATATAAGCATGAAACAATATGTGAACCCGCAGTGTACGGATCAATTGTAATAACAACAAATACTCCAAGGTCGAACACAAGGATTATGGTGAAACGAAGCACAACAATTCAGGTCGTCAATAAAAAACAAGCAACACAGCAAATATATCAAAGATGATGTAATAATCAGATAAAAAAATGCAGATTCTAGAGCTCAAAGCATCTAGTTGTGGTTCCGACTCAAGATCTCAAAGGATAACGTGGACAAAGCTGAGGTTTGCAAAGGGAAGGTGTTTCTAAGGTGGGAATAGATCACCGGGTAAGTCTCACTACTCACTATCCCAAACCAAAGATCCTCTCGCCGAGTGAGTCTCAAGGAATTAAGGAAATGAACTATAATCTCAAACCAACACATCACCTAAGGGGATAGAACTAAGCTTTACCGGGTAAGTCTCAAGCTAACTTTCAAAGGTAGGATGAAGGCACACTCAAACCCTAATAAAGGATAAACCTTTATTACCTAACACTCATCATCATCGGTATACAAGCAAAGGAATCACTGGGTAAGTTTAAATCCTAGGCTTACGTATGGACCAGGAAAGGTGCAACAAGGATAAGATTTGGAAAACTAAAACCTCAACTCAGGTATGGATCAGAAAAGAATTCGCCTCGCTCAGTTCATGTCCGATCTCGGTCGAGATGTTCTATAAATGGACCGAGGTGAGGTTCGGTTAAGGTATGGCTCGAGCTTTCAGGGTCCACTGGGGTAAAGGCTCATTCTTTCATCGTCTTTCCCACAACTTTTAGTCAATCACCCTAAAATCGCACAAAGAACTTAGCCAACAATCATCATGATAACAATAATCAAATATTTGAAAAGGGAATCAATATCCAAACAAGAAAACCTTAACACAAAGGTCTCAATAATCACTCAATCAAACAATCAAACAAATCAAACAACCAGCAAACTGCGTTCCTCAATCACAAACCAAAAGACAACAATCAATCAATCTAAAAAAACCTTACAACTTCCTTCAAAAGCCTTCAACTTTATCTTCAAAGCCAACTTTCTTCCTTCCTTGAAATATCTTCAATCTTCCAAACTAATCAGTCAACTAGCCATGCTTCCATCCAGAAAATACATCCCAATATATAGGAAAATCACTTGCCAAAATAAAAGATCTTATGCCATGAATAAAATATCTTATGGGCCATGGGCTGTCCGTCTCGATCCAGCCCAGCGGAGTCACCTCGGTCGAGATGGTAATGTATCCATCCGAGGCGATCCTCAGCTACGTGCAAATCTCTTCAATTTGGTCCAAAATCAAACTTCTGTCAAACTTCCATGGTTCTTAAGCCTTTCTTGTAGCTCCTCAATGTTCCATAATGTATTTCCAGTGAGTCCTTAGATCCCTTAGCTCCATATCGCTCCAAAGCGTGTAATTTTTCCTACAATTACAATAAAACTAGGTGTAGACCTCGATTCTTGCAAAGGTAAACAAAACAACATAATGATCAAGTATATACATCCATGCATGCAGATTTATGAAGATAAAACGTCCAAATCAATCCCAAAATATAGACTATAATACATGTTATCATCTGTTCCTTTTTGCTTATCTATTTCTCATGACCCGAATGTGTCACACGAGGTGTCCTTGTTGTTCGAATTTTAGGATATTTTGAATGATGAACTACCACCCGGCTTACCAACAATACGAGGGATTGAACACCAAATTGACTTGGTGCCTGGCGCATCTTTGCCCAACCGTGCCGCTTACCGTGCAAGTCCGGAAGAGACCAAGGAGCTACAACGCCAAAATGTCCTGAAGGACGAGTCTTGGCGAATGTGTCGCGATTGTCGTGCTATCAACCAAATCACGATCAAGTACCGTCATCCGATCCCGCGTCTCGATGACATGTTGGATGAGCTCCATGGTGCCACCATCTTCTCAAAGATCGATCTCCGGAGCGGATACAATCAAATCCGCATGACCGAAGGTGATGAATGAAAGACGGCTTTCAAGACGAAGCATGACTTCTACGAGTGGCTTGTCATGCCATTTGGTCTCTCCAATGCACCATCCACGTTCATGCGTCTCATGAACCGTGTCTTGCGTCGATTTTTTGGTATTTATGTGGTAGTTTATTTCGATGATATTCTAGTTTTTAGCAAGTCTTTGGATGAACACGTCGGGCACCTTCGTCAAGTGCTCGAGTGTCTTAGACAAGAGCAATTGTATGTAAATTTTGAGAAATGTGTCTTTTGCTCGGACACCACCGTTTTTCTTTGCTATTTCGTGTCTAAGGACGGACTACGAGTGAACGAATCAAAAGTTCGCGCCATTCGCGAGTGACCTACTCCTACTACGGCCACCATGGTTCGACCCTTTCTCGGCTTAGCGGGCTTCTATCGACGCGTTGTCAAAGAATTTAGCTCGATAGCGGCATCATTACATGAGCTTACTAATAAAGGTGTCACATTTGAGTGGCATGGCATCCATGCTCGAGCGTTTGAGTGGCTCAAAAACCGTCTTTGTAATGTCACACTACTCCAACTCCTAAATTTTTCTAAAACCTTCGAGGTGGAGTGTGATGCATCTAAGTCGGCGCCACGCAAGTTGGATAGAGTTTCTTGAAACCTTTCCTTATGTCATTCGACATAAGGTAGGTAAAGAGAATGTGGTTGGCGATGCCCTTTCTCGACGATATACCCTTCTTGTGCATATCGACGCCAAGATCCATGACTTTGCTCTTATCAAAGAGTTATATGTCACAGATCTTGACTTCAAGGATATATTCGCTCAATGTCTTGACCTTCGAGAACATGAGTCTTCCTTTATTACCGAAGACTACTTATTCTGTGTGGGCAAGTTTTGTATCCCGTGCTCGTCTATACGTCATTTGTTAATAAAAGAGGCCCATGAGGGTCGTGGTCACTTCGGTGCTACCAAGACTCTCACTACTCTACATGAGCACTTTTTTTGGCCCCAAATGCGCAAGCATGTGACACGGTTTTGTACAAGTTGCATCACATGTCACCATGAAAAATCGCGTCAAGGTCCGGATGGATTGTATTCTCCTTTGCCTATACCAATGAGACCTTGGGAGGATATTTCTATGACTTTGTGATTGGCCTACCCATGCCTAAACGAGGCAAATACTCCATTTTCGTGGTAGTCGACCGTTTCTCAAAAATGGCCCGTTTTATCGCATGTAAGAGCACACAAAATGCTAGCGAAGTCACTACACTTTTCTTTGATAACGTTGTGCGCTTACATAGGATACCACGTTCCATCCTTAGTGATCGGGACGTAAAGTTTGTGAGTCATTTTTGGCGGACGTTATGGGGAAAACTTGGAACTCACTTGTTGTTTTCAATTAGCTATCATCCCCAAACCGATGGTCAAACGGATGTGATTAATCAGACTCTCGTAGCTCTACTTAGAGCGACTCTTAGGAACAACCCATGTAGGTGGGAGGACTTACTTTCTATCGTGGAGTTTTCTTATAACAAGTCTAGGCACTCGGCAACAAAGCTCTCACCTTTTGAAGTTGTCTACGACCTTAATCCACACATCCCGATGGACTTCACTCCGCGCCCACTCAAAGACAGAGAACACATCACCGCCGTAAATCGTGCCGATCAACTTGTCTCACAACGCAACAAAGGCCGCCGTGAAATCTCATTCGAGCCCGGTGATCTTGTTTGACCTCACTTAAGGAAGGAGCATTTTCTATCTCGTCGTAAAGGAAAGCTCTTGGATCGCGGTGATGGACCATTCCGCATCTTATCCCACCATGGCCCGAATGCATACAAGTTGGAGCTTCCGGACAACTATGGCGTACACCCGATGTTTAATAGCAAGGATCTTGCACAATACGTTGAGCCCCTATTTAACGAAGGTGTAACGGGGACGTTTCACATCCAAGATGGGGGGACTGGTGCGCCCTTAACCACCATGTCCCACGATGAGGAAGATGAGGCATTCCGGGTTCTCTCTGATAGACCGCTCACCCGTTTCCGTGCTAAGATCATCGCCCAAGCTACCGGCTCCATCATTGCCCGCACTGTTGCTGCTTGTCACGGGCCTGTTAGTAGCAAACCGTGTCTGTACTCCACCTTGAAATGAAACTTGCCAAGCCGGCACCGTTCCGAAACTTTTCCGTATTTAGTGTTTTTGTAATAATAAGTATTTTTATTTTCGGAATATTGATCCCGGGACTTTATTTCCGGAACTTAATTTTCCAAATTTAAGATTCGACTTTTGGTTTCGGAATTTAATTCGGAAACTTAATTCCGAACTTAAATTCCAAACCTTTCACATTTTTAGGCTTTTCATTTTCGGAACTTTAATTTCGACTTTATTTCCGTCATTTACTTTTCCGACTCTTTGTATGGCCACATCCACTATATAAGGGGATGCTTGACTCATTTGTAAAGCATGTTCAATTTGATTAAGTAT
This sequence comes from Fagopyrum esculentum, assembly GCA_033239045.1. Taxonomy (NCBI): domain Eukaryota; kingdom Viridiplantae; phylum Streptophyta; class Magnoliopsida; order Caryophyllales; family Polygonaceae; genus Fagopyrum; species Fagopyrum esculentum. Next base: position 37,769,248 of record BSUD01000007.1, read on the forward strand.
TTGAGAAGTATTTTCCTCCTACTTACTTGAACATCAATCCCTCTTCCATCCTCTAAAAGTTCTTCTTTTGGATCTTTGATCCAAACTCATCCACAATCGAGGATTCTTCAGGAATCAACTCAACCGATCCACTTCAAGGTTTGATCGATCAATCTAGATCGACTCAATCTCTCAACTTCCACCTCCACCTCCACCTCCATCTCTCAACTTCTTTGGTTTGGTCCTTTGGTGTTTTCCACTTATTGATTTATATTCCTATTTATATACTTATTTTTGGAATATTACAATTGATAGCTTGTTTTTCGTGTCTCTTACATGATACTTACGGGTTTAATATGATTTCGGAGCTTAGACTCCTTCCTTGGAACTTTAGTTAATGGTTACCTTGTTGTTGTTTTTAGGACTTTGACTAGGTATTGGACTCGCCTTAGAGTCTATCTTCCGGGAGATGATGTAAAATCGGACTAACACTTGCCTTATGATTTTGGGATGATTGTGTGTCTTGGGGTATGTTTAGTAAAATCAGATTTGTGGTTGTGGTTGTGGTTAAGATTATGGTTGTGATTGTAGTACGAGTTTTTGGTAGATTACGGTTTTGTTAAAGAAACTACTTGATGTGTTTAGTTAGGTGGTTTACACTAGTTTTCGATATGATAAAAAGACGTATATACCCCCGTTAAAAATAACAAATTACAAATGAAGGTTGCTTGTTAACCCCCCCCCCCCCTTTCTTTTGATGCCTGCTTCTCACCAGTTGAACATCTGCCAAGAAAAAGAACCCTAGGCGACAGTGATGGAGATTCACCAAGCGTAGCTCTTCTCTTATCTATGGTTATTCATCCGTTCGATTGTGAACACTACGGGATCGATTATTGAGGTTAGTCTCCTTTCTTTTCATGGTTTCATATGTTGTCGTTGTTCTCCCCAAATCTTTCGATGGTTGCTCATTTGTGGTTGTCGAAGATCTGTCTGGAGAAAACCCTAATTTCCTTTATTCACGCCAAGTTCTCTCGTTTATAGGTTGAACATCCATCCGATTGTCGATTTTGCCTTGTCGTTAGTGATTTCTCTCTATTTTCTTCATGGTTTCATATCTACTGTAATACTGCACAAATTCTGACTATTTTCTCCATGGTTTCTCTCTTTTCTTCATGATTTTGCTGATAAGAATCATTACAATACGTAGATGAATATGAACTTGAACATATATTTTCCATGGTTTCTCTCTTTTCTTTTGTATTATTGCACATATTTTGACTATCTTCTCATTGGTTTCTTTCTTTTCTTCATGATTTTGCTGATAAGATTCATTGCAGTACGTAAATGAATATGAACTTGAACCTATTTTTTCCATGATTTCTCTCTTTTATTCAGTATTACCACATAGATTCTGACTATCTTCTGTATTACTGCCCAGATTCATTGTAGTACATAGATGTATTTCGCTTTGATTTGTTTGTGTGTTGTTTGATATGAATCTAAACCCCGTAACTTCTAGTTTTGAACTTATTTATTGTCGTTATTGGGTTTTTTGTCTGTTTATTATATTCTGCATTGGTCCTGAACAATATATGGCTGAGAATACTAGTAAAACATTATACAAGAGTAAGGGAAAGTGTTTCATATGGACTTATGCTCTCACTAGAGACTTGTTGGACTTGCTGAGTGATTACCAACGAGAAAATGGGAAGAATGAATTCAGTTGGAAACACTCGACATATTCGTTTGAGTAGAAAACAAACATGAAATGCAAGAAAGACACATTGAAGAACAAGTGTAATAATTTGAGAACGGTTTGGAAGCTATGGTTGAATTTGAAGTATGGAGAGACCGGATTGGGATGAGACTATGAGAAACAATGCATTTCTGCACCTCCGGAATGGTGGTCACAAAAACTACAGGTATGAGTCTAATGTTGTGATTTGTTTATTTATACCTTTGATTAGCAAATTTGATAATGAATGATTTTTGTTTTGAATTGACTACACATGAGAATGAGGAATATAGGGTTTTCAAGAAGAATGCTTTCAACCCTGAGATGGAGTCAATAATGGAATTACTGTTCCATGGGACTATTTCCACGAATTCTCATTGTGTTGCCCTCTCTATAGCTTCAACTGTAGTTATTCCGTGCGCTGTTATCCAGGATTTAACAAGTCAAGATGATGATACGGTTCCAGCTGAGTACGTAGATGAGTTGTTAAGAGATACCACTAATGACAAGTTCGAGACGCTAGTTGGAGATTCGTTTGCAAATGGGGATTTTCTCTCTCGCCCACTTCCATCGTGTGGGAAAGGGAAAAAGGATTGGAAAAAGTTCTTCACCTGGATTTGGAAAACAAAATATCTAGAAGAGTACTGGATCGAGTTTGTACCAAGACAATTTGGTTGCGTCTTTACAGGTTAATAAGGCAATGGCGATAGTGTTGGAGGCAGAGGCAAATTTAGCAGCTCAAGGGGCATCAAACAAGCCTAAACATGATTACACAGATGCCTTGAAGATTATTGCGTTGATGGTTGAATAAGGTTTCATTTCACAAGGATCATCTCTTTTGTGTTTTGCGGTTTCATTAGTGGGCTCAATAGAAAGTCAGCGTGCCTTGTTCACCCAACTACCTAACAACGAGGGACGAGTGTCATGGCTTCAGTGGGAGTTTAGGAAAGATGCAAAGAAGGGTCTCTTGCCCGATGATTAGAGGGACGATTGTCATGGCTTCACATGGGCAATGTTTTACCTCAATTTTTTTTCTTGAACATTAGTTTCATTTGAGTGTGTTTTATTCCAGTTTCTTGAGTGAACTCTGTTTCAGCTTTCCAATGAATGTGTTGAACATGTTAGTACCACTTTCTACATTATGTTCTACTATTGACAATGCTTATATTGTTGTATTACTTTAATTGAATTTTATTTTTCAATGATGTACATTACACCAAGATAAGGTACTTACTATTCATGTACCTATGTGTAGGTGTAGTGCATTTTACATCAAAATGTCTGTTGATGAGTCACGACGTGCGCGGCTGCAAAGACGTGCACTATTCACGGCTCATCTTTAGATGCAACAAGAACTTCATTCATAACACTAACACAAACACGTTCATAAGACACGTGCCTATGATTCATTATTCACCGATTCACGGTGGATGGATTCATTTCTAAGTTCTAACAATGAGACGAGGTGTGTGAACGCCTTTCGAATGGAAAGACGTGTCTTTCATGAACTGTGTAGGGACCTAACCGTTAAGTATGGCTTTCAAGCCTCCAAAAGAATGCATGTTATCAAAAAAGTAGGGAACTTTGTGTACGCGGTTGCACAAGGTTTGACATATCGAACTGTAGGTGAGAGTTTTCAAAGATCAATTGTAACGGTACCAACCGTTTTTCATTAGGCATTAGATGCCATAGTTGTGCGGAAATATGGATTCAATGGCATGACACGTGATCACATAAAACCAAAGGACCCTTTGTTCGGCACGGTGCCGAAAAAGATAAGAGATGATAGTAGGTACTCGGCGTACTTTAAGGGGGCAATAGGTTGCATAGACGGGACTCACATAAACACATGTATTTTAGAGGCTGACCAGATACCTTACTACTGCCGCATAGGTATATGCACCTTCAATGTAATGGTGGTATGCGACTTTGATATGACATTTACTTTCGTGTCTGTTGGTTGGGAGGGTTCGACCCATGGCACAAAAGTGTTTGAGCATGCCATTTCGACGCCGTCAATGGGATTCCTGCACCCACGAACCGGTAAGAATCTGTAAGACAAGATACTAATCTAAATACTACATCCATCTAACTATATTTCAATGTCATAGGTCGTTACTATTTGGTGGACAAAGGATATCTAAATAAAGAAGGTTACATGGTTTCTTACAGTAAGACCTGATATAATTTGTCACAGTTTGAGAATATGGCTCCAATGAACTCGAATGAAGTGTTCAACAAGTTACACTTCTCCCTTCGTAGCTACATAGAGAGATCATTTAGGGTCTGGAATGCTCGTTGGAAAATATTACGAGTTATGCCAAGTTATAGTGTGGACATGCAAGTGGATATAATTTTGGCATGCTTCACATTGCATAATTATGTATGAGAGCCCAAACAGAGTCATCATCATCATGACTCTACCCAAAACATTGATTTTGAAATGGAAGATGTCAATGAAGAAAAAAAAATGAACAACGAAGACAGTTCAGAGAGTGACAAGGAGGAAGAAGATCTAACTGTTGGTGGTGCAACAAGACAAATATGGGATAATATTGCTACGATTTTGTGGAGTGGACTATGAGTAGATAGTGTTGTGTACTAGTTATCAATTTTTTGTAGAAAAATATGATGGGTGAAGATTGTCATTTGTATCAGGGGCGGCCCTTGGGTGGGGCAGCCGCCCCACCCTCCAAAAAAAAAAATAATTTTTTTTTTTGAAAAAAATCGTCTTAAAATGGGTTGTGGCTTCTCGTTTATAAAAAAATTTTCTACGATTTATTAATTTTTTAAATATAAATATTATTGTGTTATATTTAAATGTTGTTTTGGATCTTTCGCCGAAGTAAATGAAACTTCAAAACAATTTTCCGTTTTAGGCTCGGAGTGAAATAATTCACCAAAATGCACGAGATTTGTTGTTTGAAGTAGAAGCGCGGTCTTAGACCGCACTATCATTTGTAAAACGCGTTGTCGAGGACAAAGATAATAAAAACACAAATAGAGTTGCGGTCCTAGACCGCGGCTATAGTGTAACGTTTTTGAAAGAAAAAAAAAACTAAAGAGGCGCGGTTATAGACGCGCCTATAGGGCAGCTATTTTTTTTAAAAAAAAAGTTTATAGGCGCGGTCCACGACCACGCCTTTAAGTGTAATGTTTTTTTTGTATTTTTGTTTATTGTAAGTAGATGACATATTGACTTTGTTTTTATCGCTATTTTATTTTCATAGATATATTTATCGAAAATCAAATTTCGCCCCCCTTTTAAAATCCTACGGCCGCCACTGATTTGTATGCACGTTAACCTTTTGTAGCTAATGACTACATCACTTCTTAATCACAATATCTTTCAGCTAAGATATTGTGATCAAGGAAGTGTTGTATAAAAGTCATTAATCTTTTGTCGTATAATGCAGCATGTATGTAGGCTGCTACTAAGCTTCTGTAAAAACTTCAGTTATTAGAAGAAATCTCAAAGCAGACCCAGTAGAAGAATTCATCTTATTTGAACAACAATTGATAAATTTTTTTTTATCGTAACAGTTACAGGTGATATCACTATTAACAATTGGTATTATTGCTTTCAATGTAAATTGATCATATAATCTGTTGATTGATAAACCTAACAAAAATTTATCGTAATGGTTACAGTTCATATCATCATCTTGAAGACTAACAACCTTCTGTTTGCATAATAATTTGCTGGAACTTTGTTGCATTTTGATTTTTAATGCTCATTCATCTACTTCTCCTAGGTTGTGAAGTTCTTTCAACATTCCGGGCTTCTTTATTTAGCATTGCCTTCTTCAGATTCTGAATCTGCACGAATATTAGCTTAATGTTAACTTCTGAATTAGCAGGAAGCATTCGATTGTAAAAATAGTTATTGATTTAGTTTGTACCAAGTTCAACAATTGACACCTTCTTTGCAAAATTCAGAGTGTCAAGCGTTTCTTGAAGGTTATCTACTTCGGGGCTGATATGTGCAAAATTCAAAGTGCCAAGTGTTCCTTCAAGTTCCATAACTTGATCATTCTGATATGTGCAAAATTTTGAGTGTCAAAAAATAGAAAGAATAAGGTAGTGCTTGTGCAGGGAGGGCAACAAATTTACCCCATCCAATTTTTACTTCATTTTCATACACTATAACACGTGGAGAATATTCTATGATAACAAGGCAGAAACATCTGAAGAATACTATGACTTTATTCAAAGAGAATCTTGGGTAAACACAGACTTGGTCTTCATTTGGACAACAAGCTGAAGTAGAAGCTTTGAATGTTTTTAGGACCCAAGCTTTGTCATAAGTGTATAATGCACAGGTAAATGGTTCAGTGAACACCAACCTAGGATAAGGATTTCCCTTGACAACTTACTAGCCGTATTTTCTCCAGCGAAAGTCATCCCCTACAAACTAATGATATTAGGATCCCAAATGCTTCCAATTGAATAGACATCAAGATCTTAGCTACAAAGAGATGGAATTCAAAAGATTTTTCTCATCTGTTGAACCTTTCTTACTACAACAAATATAGCAACTCGGAAGATTAGCAACAAATAGTAATGAGGTTGGTGAAAGACTTGGAACTTCATTTTACAGAATGCAAATTCAACAGCAGAATCTCCACACCTTAATCAAACAAAATCTCAAAAGAAATGGAAGAATTTAGCAAATCCATAACAGATCGAACAAAACCCTAAGAAACCCAGCAAAAAGGAGGGCGATTTTTAGATACCCATATGAAAATGAAAACATATGAACCAATCCAAGAAGCTTAACAAAAAGAAAAAAAAATCACAAAAGAAGCAGAAAAAGTCATGAAATAGTAACCAATTGTGGTTGACAATTCATAACTACCAGTCTAAGCCATAAGGGATAAAATGAATCAATTACATTGTGAGCCACAATTCATAAGATTCACCACCACCCGCATTGTAAACAATATAAAGAAGTTCTTCTAAAAGGACCTATAACCCAAAATATGAACCCTGAAAACAATAACTAGTAAAGCTTCTTATGCTAAAACAAGAGCTGCCATTTGAAGCAGATTACAAGGTGGAGAACAAAGACAAAGTAGTAACTGGAAAAATCCTATAAAATTACCAAATTACCTTCTGGGAGGTGAGTTATGAGTTGACAAGAAAGAGGGAGAAGAGAGTGGAGATTATAAGCCAAATGCATCTCTTCCAATCTTAGTACAAAAAACAAAAATAATTTTATAAGGAAACAAAAATCATATACACCGGGCATGGGTAGAATGCAAGATGCGCAAAATTGTAAATGCTCGGGGTTGCTATCAAGCCAGTCACAAGCTCTCTACACAAAGTGCATATAAATGATTTCTTTACGTAATGGCTAAAAATGATTTATTCTACCAAAAACCACATAATAACATATAATGTATGTAACAAGCCTTAAGAAATAACCAAGTCAGACAGACGAGGGTGGCAATCTACAAAGGTGGATGTGTGATGCACTAAGTATTCTCGTGTTTTTGACTTTTTACCACACCTAAAGGATGATACCCAAATTAAAACACCCAGTTTTAGAACCCAAAAAACCCCTGATAAAAATTTGTTGGCTATGAACTTTCAATATCAAACTAAGAGTGTGTTTGGATATTCATGTAGTAATTCTATTCATTTGTAAACAGCTTTCTCCCTCTTACTGTATACTTATGGGCATATGATTTTCCAACTAATTACCTTTTATAATAACAACCAAATAACCCCTAAGATCATCAACTAGAGCTATCATCACCATAAGACTATAATTAATATCTCTAGAACTTTCTCTACGTTCAGAAGAAATAAACATAGCCTTAGGTGACTTACTATATTCAATGCAGTGGATAAACGAAGACATTTAAAAACCTACATTAGAAATTCTGAAAAGGGATACAAAAGTGACCATTTACAAGCACACCCATTCTCAAATCGGACAAAAATTGCAGACCAATAATCTCAAGTTGTGCTTGGGTGTTAAATGCCTTTCAATCTCCTACACAACCTTTCTCAACAAACATGCCATCCTTTGACATGAAAAATTAGAAAACAAGGATAAAGCAAAGGAGGAATATTAAATGGAAGAAAAAATGTGACAAATGATTATTTATGAGTGCATGTGTAAGGAAGAAATGAGCCTTAACAAAACAATAACAACAATATATATTATAAATACAACCATGTTTTTTAAGGAAAAAACAACATTATACCCGCCAAGTCTTTTACCTAACAGCGCTTTGCAAAAGTCACCCACGCATCAACAAAATACAAAAAAACAAATTGTCCTAAGGTTGGCACATAACCGGAGTCAATAGACACAACAATCCCTTACATATTGCCGCATTACAAACATCACATAAGCAAACCGATCAGTATTGTTAACACCTAACCAGTACATGTTACTTCTAATTCTTACACATATACTCCGACATCAGATACATGAAGACAATCAAGATAATATAAACTATGACGTAGATCAGTCTCTTGTTAAGGGACTTTGAAGTTGAATGCTCAACACCGAGAATGTAGTACTTGGTTGTAATATCTGCAACTCTGTAACACCCCGAATCCGCGGGACTCGGAGTGCCACATTAGGTTAGGATCTCACAATGGATCCTGACCCTAACCTGACAACAAGTTCACTGGACCTTACAACATGGCACTGACAGATATGAAAACAAATACATAAAACTGTATAAAATTTTACATCCCAAAAGGTAAGACCACATAGCCGAGTACAAACATCACACCTCACGCAGGAGGTAACAAAAGACCAACCTCACACAGGAGGGAAAAGATAAACAAACCCAAAAGCCCACAACAACCTATGTACGAGACATCCTCGGCCTGCCACCCTGCTAGATCACCCAGCAGCATGCCTATCTTGTAGGGCATCTACAACATGGTAATAACCATTAGCTATCCATACACATATATAGAGTAATGCATAAGCACAATCACACATAGGGAAAGATAAACATATCAGCATGCTTTCACTCATTTACCCATTTATTCATCTCAATATAATGGTCATTCACTCAAATCGTATAGATATAGTATATATGAAACTAGGTGACACGAGGACCGATACATCCTCGCCTCTGAGCCTGCTAGCCAACCGTACTAGTATCGGTCACACAATCCGTGTACCCTATGGGAGTGGATTGCGCCCTTCCTGTAAACCGGTATGGTCTGACATCAGAGAACCTCCCAGACTCCACGGCGGGATGAAAGGGAAAGGTTATCACAGCCACGCAGTGGGGCAATCAATAAAACATAGGTCGGTAAATACGACATCACATGCTATCATAGCAAACATATAAGGCACACACCACTCATACAAACACCCAATATAAGGATGGTAGCTAAGTAAGTCCTATGGACTTACCTTAACCTCGTATAAAGCTCAATCACAACTCGATCACCTCAACACTGGAGGAACAACACAACCTATAGACAAGGCATAACGAGATGTCACATCTCTTATAAGCAAAGGGTCACACCTAGACCCAAAGGGATCCATAGGGATCATTTACATCCTATAACCTCGAATAATATGCTAAACCTTAAAGCCACATTAGGGACTGTATCCAACTCATGATCTCATCATCAAACTAAAAATCCCATAATTACCAGAATAATGTAATGAGCATAATGGATATTCCAATTATCCATTTTAATCAACTTAAGGTTAATTTATACTAACCCGCAATACGGAAAACGAATAAATTCATAACTTATTCGTTACTAACCCGATATACGATCCGGAAGAAGGTACGGACTCCTGGCGATACGGGGAGTAAGAGCACGGTATGAAACCTTACGTTTGATGACTTGCGGTTGTCCGTCGGCGTTCCGATAGCGGTAAACGGAAGCTTTACCAATAAGTTAACAAACGAGGAATAGATTTGTACCACGATGTAGAGGACAAGATAAGGGACTCGTTGGTACAAGCGGATTTGAAAACGGGACAAAAACGGATGATTTATGGCTAGATGAAGTTAAGTATATACATACTTTCTCGCTCTCGCTTTTCCATCTGAACATGCGAAGGTGAAATGAAGGTGAGAGATTATGCGGCTGCTTCTCTCTTGTACATGACTATATATATATCATCTGGAAAGAATTTATTTTATTTTATTTTATAAAGAAGAAGAGATTAGGATGAGGTGTAAGTAGAGATTAGGATGAGGTGTAAGTAAACCACCGCCTTTCTTCTTGTAACATGTAAAAGTGAAATTCAATTCAACCTTAATATAAATCTACATCTGCCGCCATTCTTCTCAAATGCATATGTATATATATATATATATATATATATATAATATTGTTTATCCCAAAACATTTAATTAAAACGCGGATATGATTTTCGGTCTCCAAATTTTACCAAATTGGAATAGAAATTCCGGAATATTATCGGGATGATTAATCCATAACTATCTCGTAAAATGGACATTTCTAAGCCGCATTTCTTAACCGCTAAGAATCGGAATAGCGATTCTTTTATCCGTTTTGTCTTTTTATATTATTTCACATCTAGGACATATCCGATGTCCCGATCATTTCTCTCAACTACAACTTTATTTATTGGAGCTCTCAAATACTCCAAATAACACCGGTTGTTACATCATATCCCCCTAAAAACAAGTTTCGTCCCGAAACTTGATCAAACCCAAACCTCTCAGGCCCATATGCCGAGGTATAACTCTATCTATCGGAGGTATCACATCTCCGCTCAAAAAGGTTAAAACCTATAACAAATCTATAACCTCAAACATCAACATGGAGGAATCATCCACTCCAGAAAGCAGGGCCATAACGCTACCCAGGGCAGAGAGGAATCACATCTCTCGCTATACCACATCATAGGGCATAGAGGAAGCACATCTCTAGCCAGCCATAAATATATACATCGTATGGAGGAATCACATCTCCACTGAACTATGTCCATCAAAGTAGCACGGAGGAAAGAACCATCTCCAGCTGAATCCTAATCACACTCAAACAGCATGGAGGAAAGAACCATCTCCAGCTATAAACATACATCATACTAGCACAACAAGATCTAACAAGATCATAAAGCATAACATAGCTAGCATGGAATAAGCACATCAAGGCATGTAAGAACATAAGCACATAATCACATACTCACCAAGATAGCACTAAGATCTACTCATCGACCCTAGATGCATCTATCTCAGCACAAAACTCTGGATAGTTCCTCTGGATACTATCCTCAGTCTCCCATGTAGCCTCCTCAAGTCCACGTCTCGACCACTGTATCCTCATCATAGGAATGTCCTTCGAACACAGGCGTCTCACACCTCGCTCTAGGACTGCAATAGGATGCTCAGCAAAGGTGTGGTCTGGCTCCACCACCAAATCATCATAACTCACAATGTGCCGCGGATCTGGTATGTACTCTCTCAGCTGAGACACATGGAATACAGGGTGAACACCCTCTAATCTCGGAGGCAAAGCTAATCTGTAGGCTGCTCTCCCAACTCTGTCCAGAATCTCAAAAGGACCGACATATCGGGGACTCAACTTCCCCTTTATGCCAAAACGTCTGACGCCACGCGTCGGGGATACTCTCAACCAGACATGAGCTCCTACTCTGAACTCTAGAGGCCGACGCCTCTTATCTGCATATGACTTCTGGCGACTCTGTGCAGCCAGCATCCTCTCTCTAATCAGTGCTACCCGAGCCATGTCATCATCAATCTCCTCTGGCGCTATCCCGCTGACACTGCTAGGCTCATCCCAGCATAAAGGTGTACGGCACCTACGTCCATACAGTGCCTCATAGGGAGCCATCCCAATAGATGCATGCCAACTGTTGTTGTATGAGAACTCAACAAGCGGGAGGTAGTCAGACCATCCCTGTCCCCAATCCAACACACAAGCTCGCAACATATCCTCCAAAGTCTGGATAGTCCTCTCTGACTGTCCATCAGTCTGAGGGTGAAACGCAGTCGTGAAGTGCAGACTCGTCCCCAAAGCAGTCTGAATCTGCTGCCAAAACCTCGAGGTGAATCGCCCATCTCGATCAGAGACGATCGTCCTCGGTACACCATGGAGTCTCACTATCTATCTAGTGTACTCCTCAGCTAATCTACTCACATGCCATGTCTCTCTAATAGGAATGAAACGTGCCGTCTTCGTCAGTCTATCAACAACAACCCAAATAGCATCAAAACTCCTACTAGGTCTCAGCCCCGTCACAAAGTCCATGGAGACGTCCTCCCACTTCCACTGCGGTACTGGTAGTGGATGGAGCTCACCTCCAGGTCTATAATGCTCGATCTTGACCTGCTGACAGGTCGCACACTGAGCCACAAATCTAGCTACATCGGGCTTCAGCCCTCCCCACCAATATGAACGTCTCACATCATGGTACATCTTACTCGTACCTGGATGTACAGAGTAAGGTGTACCGTGAGCCTCCTGTAAGATCCTCTGTCTCAACTCTGCATCAGCAGGAATACAAATGCGATCATGTCGCCTCATCACTCCATCAGCTCCAATGGAAAACTGCGGTGCCTCTCCACGAGACATCCTCTCTCTAATCCTCATCAAGGTCGGGCAGGTCCCCTGCTTCTGTTGGATCTCATCCAACAGACCAGGTAAAACTTCTAAGGCATACAATTGGGCATCCTCATCAGGAAACTGGATGTCCATCTCTAGCCAAGCTAGATCCCTCTGAAGTTGAGGCTGTACAGTCAATCTCGCAATCGCCTTCTCTCGAGGCGTCTTCCTGCTCAAGGCGTCAGCAACCACGTTCGCCTTTCCAGGATGATACAAAATCTCAAGGTCAAAGTCCTTGATCAACTCAAGCCATCGACGCTGGCGGTTGTTCAACTCCCGCTGCGTGAAAATATACTTCAGACTCTTATGGTCTGTGAAGATCTGGCATGTAGCACCATACAAGTAATGTCTCCAGATCTTCAAAGCATGCACTACCGCCGCTAACTCCAAATCATGAGTCGGGTAGTTCTCCTCATACGTCTTTAACTGTCGAGACGCATATGCAATCACTCTACCTCTCTGCATCAACACACATCCCAAGCCAAGCTTGGATGCATCACTGTAGACCATGAAATCATCAGATCCCTCTGGCTGTGCCAGGACAGGAGCAGAAGTCAAACGCCTCTTCAACTCTTCAAAGCTCTGAGCACACTGGTCGGTCCACGCAAACCTGGTAGTCTTCCTCAGAAGACTCGTCAGTGGACGGGCAATCACAGAAAAACCCTCCACAAAGCGTCTATAGTAACCGGCTAGGCCAAGAAAGCTACGCACTTCCTTGACGTTCGTCGGTGTCGTCCATGCAGCAACAGACTCGATCTTCGCCGGGTCAACCATAACCCCATCGGCGGAGACGATGTGTCCAAGGAAAGCAACCTCAGACATCCAGAACTCACACTTAGAGAGCTTAGCGTACAACTCTCTATCCCTCAAAACCTGCAAAACCGTCCTCAGATGACCGGTATGCTCATCTCTACTACGAGAGTACACTAAAATATCATCAATAAAGACCACCACAAACTGATCAAGGAAGTCGATGAATATACTGTTCATCAACTCCATAAAGACTGCTGGGGCATTCGTCAGCCCGAATGGCATCACTACAAACTCGTAGTGTCCATAGCGGGTACGAAATGTCGTCATGTGTACGTCCTGCTCTCTCACCCTCAACTGGTGATAACCTGAGCGCAAATCAATCCGGGAGAAAACTGTAGCTCCCTGAAGCTGATCAAGTAGATCGTCAATACGAGGCAATGGATACTTGTTCTTGACGGTCACCTTGTTCAACTCTCTGTAATCTATGCATATGAAGAGGACAGGTGCACCCCATGGTGAAACACTAGGGCATATGAAGCCCTTCTCAGCCAACTCCTCGAGTTGCTTCTTCAGCTCCAACATCTCGATAGGTGTCATACGGTATGGGGCCTTCGAGATGGGTCGCGTTCCAGGCTCTAACTCTATGCTGAAGTCCACACTCCGCTGAGGCGGCAAACTTGACGGCTCAGCAAACACATCTGTAAACTCGCAGACTACTGGAATATCCTTCAGAGTTGGACTCTCTCCTTCCTTTATGGCGTAGCACCAAAAGGCATCACATCCCTGTGCAATCAACTTAGCTGCCCGTACGGCACTAATAACCGAACCTGTCTTCCCAAGGTCCCAACCCCAGAAGACCTCAATCTGACCAACCTCGGTAGAGACTGTAACAGTCCGCCTACCCACATCCAAAACTGCATGGTGTCTACGCATCCAGTCCATACCTAATATGACTTCTTCATGCATCAATGGCATGACTAAGAAGTCAACAAGTAAAACACGAGTCCCTAATCTAAGGGGACAACTACGTATCTCACGGGTACCTCTGACCCGACTACCATCAGGTAACCCTATAGTAAAGGGTATCCCCTCTATGGTAGCTAAACTCAGACGCTCAACACAAATATCAGAAATAAAGGAATGCGTAGCACCAATATCAAACAAAACTCTAACAGGTAAACCATGAAGTAATATGGTACCTGTAGCAGCCGGTGCAGGTGGATCCTCTGCACTCCTCAACTCAAAAGCTCGCCCTCGGGCTCCTCTGGCATCACTGGTGCCAACGTCTCTACCTCTACCTCTACTCGGTCCTGGAGCAGAACCCTGAGTAGATGGACGCTCTGGGACCCTCTGCTGTCCCTGTATCTGCTGCTGAGGTGTCCTCTAACCACCTCCTGCTACACTGGCAGGGGAAGAACCCTGCTGGGATGCTACTCCTCCCTGCCTACAAAAGGCAGCTCGATGTCCCTGTCGGCCACAGGTAAAACAAGTCACAACTGGTTTGGGACAAGCTGGCTTCAGATGGCCAGGGTCTCCACAGTTGTAACAGTGACGTCCCTTGTCTGCAGTCTGTGCAGATGAGGGGTAACTCTGACGTCTCTGGTCTCGTCTAGAACTAGAAGCTCCTCCAACTCCACTGGTCTGCCCAGTGCGCTGCCTCTTCTCAGACCGTCCAGTCTGAGAAGCCCTCCTCTGACTAGCTCGCTCCCTCTCATAAGCAGAAGCCCGGTCCTGGTAGTCAGCAAGGGACTCGCAATGGAATCCCGCCATATATGAACGTGTGCTCTCCCTCAGACGACGGGAGAACAAGTACACATGCTGGTCCTCAGATGGTGCAGCTGGACCCAACAAAGCTAACTCGGTCTGGAAACGGCGGATGGCATCAGTAATAGGCACATCCTCAAAGCCGGCCTCCACAAAATCCTGCAGCTTCTCCCTCCTCAGTGAGGCAGGGCAGAACTGCTCTCTAATCACGCGTCTCATGTGGTCATAACTGGTAGCTCTAGTCCGGACAGTCCTCCACCACTGGTGTGCCAGGTCACGGAATAGAGACTGAACTAGCTCTATCCGTCTGTCCTCAGGACATCTAATAGACTCCAAGGCTGAGTCTACATGCCCAATCCACACCTCAGTCTCTAACCCTATCTCTCCTGAGAAGTGTGGCACTCCCTGCTGGTGAAATGCCTTCAACCACGCATCTGGTTGAGGCCCTCTGGTCTCCACTGGGGCTCGAACTGGATCCACCACACGTGCAGGTGCAGCTGGTACCCGGGTCGCTCCTTGGGATCTCTCAGAAGATCCCTCAGGTACTGGTAAATCCGGGGCTCGCCTTCCAGCCCTAATATCCTCCTCAAAACGTCGGAGGTACTCTCTGAACTCCGGTCCTCCCATGGAGACACGGTCAGCGTCATCAGACTGAGCTCGATGTGAATGATGTCTCACAGATACACTGCTCCTCGTCTTTGGGACGACGCTCTCTGCAACCTCCTCATGTATTTCCTCCACCACTGGTGGGTCAGCAGCGGGAACTGGTCCCTCAACTACCACACCCGGAGGACGGGGTGGCCTACCTCTACCTCTGCATACAGCGGCAGGAGCTCTAGTCCGAGCCATCTGCGGGGTATGCACACCTAACTTATAAGGCTCTATGTAGGCCATAGGTATAGATATATATATACTCAACACAACACATACAAAATCCATCATACATATATACATATCTATACTGCAGAGATCCATAGCAGGAGTGGCGACTTCTCGTACATCTAACCTAAAACCATATTTAAAACCAAAACCTTTTGAAAAAGTCAGACCCCTGTCGGGTTCTGTTTATTTTACCTATCAGACCTCATTGCAGGTAGCAAGTGCCATTGTTGTCAACCTGGGCTCTGATACCAACTCTGTAACACCCCGAATCCGCGGGACTCGGAGTGCCACATTAGGTTAGGATCTCACAATGGATCCTGACCCTAGCCTGACAACAAGTTCACTGGACCTTACAACATGGCACTGACAGATATGAAAACAAATACATAAAACTGTATAAAATTTTACATCCCAAAAGGTAAGACCACATAGCCGAGTACAAACATCACAACCTATAGACAAGGCATAACGAGATGTCACATCTCTTATAAGCAAAGGGTCACACCTAGACCCAAAGGGATCCATAGGGATCATTTACATCCTATAACCTCGAATAATATGCTAAACCTTAAAGCCACATTAGGGACTATATCCAACTCATGATCTCATCATCAAACTAAAAATCCCATAATTACCAGAATAATGTAATGAGCATAATGGATATTCCAATTATCCATTTTAATCAACTTAAGGTTAATTTATACTAACCCGCAATACGAAAAACGAATAAATTCATAACTTATTCGTTACTAACCCGATATACGATCCGGAAGAAGGTACGGACTCCTGGCGATACGGGGAGTAAGAGCACGGTATGAAACCTTACGTTTGATGACTTGCGGTTGTCCGTCGGCGTTCCGATAGCGGTAAACGGAAGCTTTACCAAAAAGTTAACAAACGAGGAATAGATTTGTACCACGATGTAGAGGACAAGATAAGGGACTCGTTGGTACAAGCGGATTTGAAAACGGGACAAAAACGGATGATTTATGGCTAGATGAAGTTAAGTATATACATACTTTCTCGCTCTCGCTTTTCCATCTGAACATGCGAAGGTGAAATGAAGGTGAGAGATTATGCGGCTGCTTCTCTCTTGTACATGACTATATATATATCATCTGGAAAGAATTTATTTTATTTTATTTTATAAAGAAGAAGAGATTAGGATGAGGTGTAAGTAGAGATTAGGATGAGGTGTAAGTAAACCACCGCCTTTCTTCTTGTAACATGTAAAAGTGAAATTCAATTCAACCTTAATATAAATCTACATCTGCCGCCATTCTTCTCAAATGCATATGTATATATATATATATATAATATTGTTTATCCCAAAACATTTAATTAAAACGCGGATATAATTTTCGGTCTCCAAATTTTACCAAATTGGAATAGAAATTCCGGAATATTATCGGGATAATTAATCCATAACTATCTCGTAAAATGGGCATTCCTAAGCCGCATTTCTTAACCGCTAAGAATCGGAATAGCGATTCTTTTATGCGTTTTGTCTTTTTATATTATTTCACATCTAGGACATATCCGATGTCCCGATCATTTCTCTCAACTACAACTTTATTTATTGGAGCTCTCAAATACTCCAAATAACACCGGTTGTTACAAACTTGGTCAACCAAGACATTGTTACATGTTTCAAGGGCATCAATCTTTATCTTCTGCCGCTTATTGATAGTTACCAAGCGGACTACATGTTCACAGTTTTCATAGGTCCCCACAGACCCACTTGATTGCCCATGGTACATAGTTGTCCCTTCTTTGATTGTAGAATTCTACATATCACGACAAAAAGTTGTCATTATGCAATCCAAACCGAAGAATATGACACCACATACGCATGACAAGCTCATTATCTGTGGAACTTTTTGCAAAAAAGGTGAGTTAGAGTCTCAAACCCATTCATATTTTGTAGATGGTTCTAGGGTTATGCATACGGTCCGGACCGGACCGGACCGTTATGGTCTGGTCCAGACCGGTCCGGTTCTGGGTTGGACCGGTTTGTACCTAAATTGTGCAATTTTGAATATTTCGGACCGAACCGGACCTAAAATATGGCTTTTAACTTGAAAATTGAAACTTTCACCAAGGAAAAATACAATCTAAACAATTTTGGTGAGGTTTTTTGGTCCAAAACCGGACCCGGACCAGACCGGACCGGATATTCGCAGTTTACTGTCCAACCCGGATTACAGTTTAATACCGTCCAAGACCGTACCCGGACCATAACCCGGGTATTCAATAAAACATGGACCGTAGACCGGACCGGTAATAGTCCGGTCCGATTTTGCACAACCCTAAGTGGTTCTACATCCCATACAGGCTTCTCTATCAACTTCCCTGCCTCCTTAACCATATAGAGCTTAGGTGCCCTTGTCATCGACATTTACATATAAAAGGTTGGTGAAAAAAAATCTGAAGTTTACACAACACAAGAATGAATACGTACAATTCACCTAATCAAAACAAGCATTAGCAATATGTTTTTCCAGATAAAAGTTCCAGCAACCAACTAAGCAACAGGTAGACGTCACAAGATTACCATAACCATGTTTTGAGTGTTGTTAAAATTTATAGTTTTGAGCATATATACACCATATTACAAAATGCTATGATTTAGGGTCTTTTGTGTTGTTAATTACACTAGTCCCTTAAGTTTTGAGTTTTAAGCATCAATAATATGTTTTTCCCACTATTCCATAATGCATCAAAGACGGATGTAGCAAAAAATCAGCAAAAACCTAGTATTTACAGAAAAGTTGAAGTTTACACAACACAAGATGGATAATACATAATAATATGATATATAATAAAATCATGAACAAATTGTAAGTTGTTCTCCAAAGAGAGTGTGGGCAAAAATTTGCAACAACATTCAAAAAGAGAGTGTCAACAGTTAATTTATGGATAGTTATACAACTTCAACTAATCAAAACAAGCATATTGTCAACACGCCCATATCATTAGATTGAATACCTACAATTCACCTAATCAAAACGAGCATCAAATTCAATTAATTTATGGATAGTTATACAAATTCAATCAATTAACTAAAGCTCCTACATAATTTGTCACAAGTAAGATTTTATAAAACCTAAAAAAAGTAACAAAACATTAAAAAAATTGACAGAAGATGCCCATAATCATTATAAGTTGTTGTTCACAAAGGAGACTGACACAAGGCTTGTGTCGATGTCATCTATGAAACAAAAATTAAGGGAAGCCTTGTTGTCTACCATGATTTCGGGAGTAGCTTTAGAGACGGACAACAAGGCTTGTGTCGAAGAACTTGAGAAGAACCCCCACCTGAGTGAACACATGATTTAGGGAGTAGCTTTGGAGATCATTGACGAGGTAGCTTTTTCCGGGCGACGTCCACTGCTCTTTCAAATCGTCATTTTTGCCAAACCCTAGGAATCACTTGTTGGGAGAAGAATCGTCAAGTTGTGCGCAAATTTGAGAAGAAGAGCATGAATCGGTGGAAGATGAGAAGCGCATGAATGGTATATGATGGACAAAACACTCGATCAAACTCCCCAAACCTTCGGTGACTAGTTTCTGAAATTGGAGGTTTCAAACCCAGCTAACCACAACTACAAAATGCTAAAATAATTTGAAAAAACTATTACTAAAAGTTTCACTCTTTTTTTGGAAAACCGATCTAAATGATTTAGTGAAAACTCTAACTAAACACAGTCTTGGTCTAGGATTTTCTGGTTGTTGAGTTTGAGTCGTGGGGTTGTTTATCTTTTTATTTCTTTTTGCATGGTTTTAAGTTAGGATTAATCAAATTTGTTTTGAGAATAACGGTCGGATGTTTTGTTTTATATTTGTCGTGTTCTTGTTGGAAGGTTTAATAGTGAATTTGTTGTCAGGCTAAATTTAGTGGACCCATGGTGTGGTCCACATCCTAGTGACACCTCAGATTCTGAATCCGGGACGTTACATGACCCACGTAGATACATATGATATGCTTATCGTTATGGTTTTTATGAACATGATATGTGTATTGTTATGTATTTATCGTAAATTTTAATTTTTGTAAGAGTTATTTTTATTTCTTTAAATATGTAATGATAAGACCGAAGACTATATGGAGCTCGAAGGATGGAGATCCATGAAGGCATATGAAGATGATATCTTTTTAGGGACTATACCAGGAACCAACTTTAAATTTTTGCATTTGTTGAATCACTAGTACAAATACCCCATAGATCTCGCTTATGTTAGAGCGGTTTGAAAGAACCGTGATCAAATATACTTTCGGACCATGGTTATATGTATAACAGAGTTTAATTTTTGGACCCTAGTTATATGATTTAACCACGGGTATTAAAATTTAGAGCCCCGATTATATTATTAACCGTGGTGCCACAATAATCCCGGACCCCAATCTTTTTAATAACCGTGGTAAAAAAACCTAATTCAACGTGTTGTTTTCGCACCGGACTCACTGAAATTAGACCTAACCTATAGACCGATCCCAACTCTCCTTCGTGTTCAAGGGCAACATCGATCCCAACCATCCGGCGACTGGCTACGGCGATTGGAGGCGGCGACTGGTGGCGGAGGCTGGAGACGTCGACTGGTGGCGGTGACTGCAGAATGCGAGCCTCGACCCCAATGCTCCACCTCGCGATCGACCTCGACTTTCCAACAGGTGACCGGCGATGCGAGCTGCTGTGAATTCAATCACAGTGTAACCGTACGGTATGAAATCCCTATATGGTGTACTTGTACATGATTTACCAAAATGATTGTTACTCTATAATTTATCAATGCTAGCTCCAAGAACTAGACTGGTCTCTTTGATTGAGTAGTTAGCAAATTGACCAACACTTTTAGGAGCCCGTGGCTCAGACTTTTCTCCGGCCCTGGCTCCTCCAGCAAAGAATTCAAATCGGACCCCACGTACTTGAGGTTTATGTGATGTCTGAGCTTAAGTTGGAGCTTCGCTTTGATCACCTCCACCTGCTTTCTGCTTTATTGATGACAAACAGGATGATGGCTAGAGGATTTCAGATTTTCCATTGTGGGATTTGGTCTACATAATGGCTTTTCGTGCTTCAAATGATTCATGATAGGGCTGGGATCTAGTATCTGTAGCAGCTGGTGTGTCCGAAAGAGTTGAAAGAACTGTTCCACCAACCACAAACATAAATTTCCATATAGATAAGGGAAATGAAGATCCGAGACTTCAAAATTCATGTAACAAATTGAATTTGAGTTCTCACCTGAAACCGAACCCTTGTTGTCTTCCAAACAATCAGTTTGGCTAAATGAATCAACCTAGATATCTAGCTTTGAAACAACATCTTCTTGCTTGCCGAGTTTCCTGTCTCCATGACCAAAAGTTGAGGCCGTGCCACCTTTCTCCTTGGTTGAAGAGTCCTCAACAACATATATTGCTTCCTCTGTCCCACACCAAAACTGCCAATGTCATTTTGATATAAATCAAAGCTATCATCATTATCTAAAATAAGACCTAAATCAAGTTTCCCAGTGCAGTCTTCACCAGACATTTTATTACCAACATTTTCAAGGTCTCTAACTCTTGAAATCTCGTTTTTTAATTGAGAATCATTGTTCTTCACTTTCATAGTGAGACTAACATCAACATATTAGGTTTGGAAGGTGATGAAATGTATCCCATTGTTTATCTTGCTTGGAGTCACTGATTTATCAGATTTTCTGATTCAAATTTTACTTTCTGGAAAATTTTAAATTAATCTTTGGAATTTCCTTCGAAGTTTTTCTTCTGTGCAAATCGTTCACCAGTCAGTTGTAACACAGAGGCCAAAGCATCGAGTGTATTAGCAATGTTAAATGGATACTTATGCAGGTAGTAATCCTATTAG
Source organism: Fagopyrum esculentum (assembly GCA_033239045.1). Lineage (NCBI taxonomy): Eukaryota > Viridiplantae > Streptophyta > Magnoliopsida > Caryophyllales > Polygonaceae > Fagopyrum > Fagopyrum esculentum. Next base: position 37,790,824 of record BSUD01000007.1, read on the forward strand.
GATTGCAAAGAAGAGTGGAGAGTCTAGTTCAGGAACAATTTGATAAAATGCAATTAGTCTCGGGAAAGCATGATAACAATGCAATTGACGACAAGGCTCGTGATCTTTATGATAATGTAAATCTTAATGATTCTTTTTTAAATGGGTCTTTTATGGAAAAGCTTCTCCGAAGGAGGAGCTTGTGCCTACGCCTTATGCAAAGAGCGTGGCATGTTAGTCTAATGCAGTTTCACTTTTTTTTTGTTCAGAGTAGGGTTTCTTTTAATCATTTACACACTATTAGTTGCACTAGATTTAGTCTTTCTAGTAACTCTAATTAGTAATACTTGACATGCAACTTTGCATTTCTTGATTGATTGTGATTTCTTTTTCCTAATCCTCATTCATTCACTTCTTGTGTGCCCATTGCTATTAAATAAAAAGACCCTCTTTGACCTTGAAAGCTTCACTCTACTAAGATGTCATCAATAAGTTTGATAATATATTTATTTGCTATGTACAGGAATCACCTGAAGGGAAGAGGGTGGTGGAGTTCAAAATATCGCTTCTTGCATTTAGTGAGAAGGATAGGTTGCTCCAAGCAATTGCAAAAAAATCAGGTTATTATATTTCAATTGTTCTCCATTCAGCCATGTTTGAACCAAATAATGTAGATGGTGTATTGGTATTTATTCTTTTACGTCTATTTTTTAACTTTCAGTTTTTTTAATTGTTTCCTGAATTTGTTGTTATGTATTCTGTAAGATACTAAAATGATATGATTGCTACATCTAGATACAATTGATGATTTTAAAAGGATAGTTTATTATTTAAGGTAGGCCCTGACTTTAGATTGATATAATATCATTCCATTGATTTGCTCATTAAGAGAAGATCAAAATGCTAATTATCCGTACGTTCTTAACTAGTTAAGAACTCCACACATATTCCAATATTTCTTATAAAGGGATGCGTGATTTAGAAGATCCACTCTTGAGCTCCAGTTATTCTACAAAATCGTGGACAAATCATTTGGGTATGTTTGGTATGATGTATTACTTTATATTAACTTCTTGATTAGTGCCATTTCAACAAGAAAGTTTTATGAACCAAGCAAGAGGAAGAGGCCTTGTTATCCGCTAATCTGTGATTAAGGAAGTATATGTGCTCGATGTGCTTCCTTCTTGAGCTTCTAATACCTAAAGATGACTGGTCATTGTAAATTCTAGTGAGACTGATTGTGGTAAGACCACCCAACTTCCTCAGTACATATTGGAATCAGATATTGAATCCGGACGTGACGCATTTTGCAATATAATATGTACCCAGCCCAGAAGAATATTAGATATGGCCGTTTCAGAAAGAGTCTTTGCAGAGAGAGGAGAACCCCTTGGTCAATCGGTAAGCTTACTAAAAGCTTGATTTGAAATTTGTTGAATTTGAGTTATGATACCTCCCTTGCCTCACTTTACAACATATGGAAACAATAACAAAAATAAAGAATGAAGTACCTCAACCAATATTATCTTTCTTCTGGGAATAGCCCTCAGTAGTAATTTATTTCTATAATTTTTTGTACAATATCAAAAGATTTTTTGTTAGGTTGGCTATAAAGTCAATTAGAGGGAATGACCGAAAAAAAATACCCATCTGCTTTTCTGTACTAGCGGTATTTTGCTGCGACGGCTGTTGAGTGATCGAAACTTGAACGGTGTAACACACGTCTTTGTTGATGAAATTCATGAGCGAGGCATGAATGAAGGTAGCTATCATTAATCCTCTTTACAAGCAATTTTTGAAATCTTGGTGTGTTCATAAACTAGTTGCATTGTGCAGACTGCTTACTGATTGTGCTAAAGGATCCTCTTCCAAGATGTCGGGATCTGAGATTGATTCTAATAGCTTTTTAATACCACCTTGAACTTTTAATGGTAAACAGATAAGGGGGAGAAATGTGTATAGAAGAAGTAATTTCGAAAGGTCTTGTTTGCTCTAGCGGAATCAGACTCCTCAAACAAGTCCCTCGGTTCCGGTCTACAGATTCTTCTACATAAGTTGGCGGTAGGTAACTCTTCAATATTGCCTTTCTTCGATATTGCGTACCAAATTTGAAATTTTGCAGCTTAGTTTAGGTCCTGAATGATTGATATTATTTGACACTTGGCAGGATAACTTTGATCTTCCTGGTGATTACTTCGCGAAGCTACCTAATGATCTTCGCTTAGATGTAAGAAGAAATCATGATTTTTTAAGCTTTTTAGTATCATTTTTAGCCATCAATTTTGTCTGCCTTTAGAATACCATAATCTATCTCACTTCAATTGTGTTCTGTCACTAAATGATGCCGCAATTGATCTTTCAAATGGGTCCGTCATCGACCAGGTTGATGACTAATTTGATAACTTAATTGGAAATACTTCTTCTTTCATTTACCCATTTTGATTGATTAAGTTTCTTACTCTTTGCTAAAATACTTTTTCTTCATGCATTGGATCCAACCAATAAATTTTCTTTAATATTTTAGGCCCCTAAACTACCAAAAGATGGCAAAAGTGGTTACTACATATGTCGTTACATGCGGGAAATTATTGAAAACGATGTGCATGATATTCCGCAAATGGTATGCATGTGTACTTACTACAATTTAAAATATCAAAATGTAAAATTGTTGTTATATATTGTTGCTTACTTTCGTTGTTTAATCTTTAATTCTTTAAGGCTCGTTTGGTTAGACTATAGGAATGGGGTTGGAATCAAGAATCGGAATGAAATAAGGAATTGGAATAAGTCATTCCTGATACTTGGTGTTTGGTACGATGTTGGACGATGTTGGAATGAAAAAATTTTGAGACATGTTTTTTTACTTTATATGAGTTATGAAACGAGAAATCATATCATATTTGATAATATATGTGTGAATGTTTATAATGTAAATATATGCTATTTTTTAAGTTACATTTAAGAAAAATGAAGAGTAACTAATAATTTAAAGAATAAACACTGACAATCGTCAACCCAAATAAATAGGTATATAACTTATTTTATCAAATATATTTATTCTAATCAAACATTTTTCGGTTACATTACATCTTGAATAAAATATTTGTATTATATTTTTAAATACTTTTTTGTCAATTTCAACAAAATAATAATATAATTTAAATTAATTGATGGACAATAATTTTTTAATAAAAAAATTATTATTTTTATTTTGTGAAACTAAATAATAAAGTGTATATATATATATATATATAAATAGGGTCCGGTTCCGGTGAGGAGGACCCTTGCAGATAGGAATAAGGAGAACCGGGGTGGTGACATGTGGCATGCTACATCACCGTTTTTTTTCCAGATTTTCTTTTTTTAAAAAAAATTGGTGTTCATATTTTTATAAGTATGTGTTCATTTTTAAAAGAGTCGTTGTTCATATTTTATCAATAAATGTTCATTTTTTCCAACACTAACTGTTCATTTTTTAACATTAATTGTTCATTTTTTTTATTTTTTTTAAAACATTTTTTTTGGATTTTTTTTTGAAAATTATGCTATTCTTTCAAATCGTGTTAATAAAATATGATGTTCATTTTTTTACAAGTATGTATTCATTTTTTTTTACATTTATGGTGTTTATAATATACTATTCATTTTTTTTGAAAATTATACTTATCTTTAAAATTGTGTTTATAATATTCAGAGATCGATTACATAAAAAATTGTGAAATCAAAGAGAATACAAGACGATTCAGGTTTTGTTTCCTCGAATTTCTACTCTCACTGTTTAGATTTTCATTCTTAAGATTTATATTTCATTATGATTGATGTTTGTGTTCGAAATCAAATTTGTTTGAATCATTTTGTGTTTGATCAGTTTGATTGAGAAAATACATGTATATACATATGTTGAGTTGGTTTAATAGCTCCAATTGAATAATCTATATGCTCCTTTTAGGGCCCGTTTGGAAGCGTTAGGAATCATTCCCGATAACGGAATGATTCCAAATCAATTAAAAAATACGTTTGGTTAGAGGTCTTTTAACACATGAAAGTAATCCCATCATTTCCATTTCCTTTCCTAACCCTTATCCGATTTCATTCCGTTTCCATTCCATCGCTCCAACCAAACGGACACTTAGTGTGCACACAATCTGTTCGGCAAAATGCCTTATAGAAAAATAGTTTATAATATTTACAGGAACAATGACAAAAAGTATGAACACTGACGAATAAAAACATGCACAATGACGTATAAAAGTATGTACACTAATGACTTATCTATAGCTTTGACACATACATAACATATTATGATCATATTTTAACGTTTTGTGAGAGTTTTTTTTTTTTTTTTTTT
>BSUD01000007.1:37803779-37838136 GCA_033239045.1 Fagopyrum esculentum
AAATGATTGGTGTTAAGGGCTATGAGTTTTTTTTTTTTTTTTCTGAACGCACTTGTGGATGCTTGGGCATCGTATCTGAACGCACTTGAGTGGTTTAGAGGCGAAAATTCACCAAAGATCTTTTTTGTGTGGGTTTAATGCACGGTAAAATGGAAATACAACTCGTTATTCGGTCCTTTTATTATTTATATTCGATAGCATACTATTTTTTTATTCGCTAATAGCTGTTTTGTTTATGTGTGGAAGATAACGTTAAAAATTGTTACAGACTTGTACGCAACTACTTTCAATTGGTGACGAAGGGAGCGTTGAGTTCGAAGAAATGTAAGACGTTTTCAACTACGAACTGAACAAGTGCATAATATCAACTGATCACATGGAAGATTTCAGAAATCTTGACATGGTAAAACACAGTGTTGCCAGAAATACCGCGTATAGTTGCTAGAGGGGCATTGATGACTGACAATGCTATGAATGATGAGGAATAGACGATTCAAGTTGTTATTTTGATATGTTGTTCCGGACAACTGTTTTGCTACACTATGTCAAAACTATATGCTACAGTTTCTTTCTCTTTTTGGATATTTGAATCACTTATGTAGGGATTAATGCGTTTGACACTCCTGTCTATATTAATGTCAAAGTTTTATGCTACAATGTCAAACTCTTTTGATATGTTGTTTCGGAAAACTCTTTTGCTACAATGAGTATAACACAACAAACATTGGAAGACAATCTTTATCTTGTATGCAAACACCGTTTACCATGCATAATATGATAGATTAGTAAGTGTATTCATTACCGAATATGAACGATATAATTTCAGAATATACATGATATAGTTAATGGATGCTTCATATATTAGGTGTTGTATGTTAAAGAGCACAACCTTTACACTTGAGGAAACATACGAAGACGATAATTATCTTGTATGCAAACTCCGTTTACCATAGATAATATGACGGATTAGAAAATGTACTTTTTACCGAATATGAACGAAATATTTTATAGAATATACAAGATATAGTAACCGGATATGTAATATTTTAGTGTGTCATAGGTTAATGAACGCAACATGTACACTTGGGTAATGAAGTTTACACTTTCTTATTTGGTGTTTCAATACTATAAAATGTAATCGTATTACAAACAAGATTACCGAAAATAATATTTCTATATTAATGAATATAGTTATAAATATTTCTATATTACCGGAAATAATATTTCTATCAATGGTTCTTTTTTTGGAAATAATTTGTCCTCACAAAAACGGTGAGAATAACACAGCCAACCTAGAAAGACGAACATTATCTTGTATGCAAACACCGATAACCATACAAAAAAATGATAGATTAGTAAGTGTTCTTCTTATTGAATATAAACGATATAAGTATGGAATATAAAGGATATAGTTGCCGAATATATTCGATATAAGTTCTGGATATTATACTGTTCGTGTACCGGATTCAGATGAACGAATTAAGTGCGTATGATCTAGTAAATATAACAAGTAACACCACAGTTGGTTATAGAATTCATTATAGTAGTTCACCGATTACGAAATATCACATTCATCTAAGATAAGTTTCACAACGTACATGATATAAAGAGTGAAACTCTTTGACACTTTCCGGTAGTGAGTACATTTTCCTTGAGAACGACTACACAATATGCGACGATGCAATAGAGTCCCGTCTTGTGTGCATACACGGGAAGATGACAAACGAACATCAAAACCAACCTTTTTAGCATACGCCTTATAAAAATCGATACCTTCCTCCGGTGTCTTGAAATACATTTCAATACATGGATGTATGGATTCATCGTACCGTGGAGTCCAATATTTTGTTTTCGCCGGTGATTGCGTCATGTCTATTGCATCGTTGAGCTCTTCATTTGCCGCTGCTTCATAAAAATCATCCATACTCTCCATGTTAGCAGAATCCATCAACATCCCAATCCCTTTTATTTCCGGAATCTGTAAAAATTTCACTACATATTTATAATTTGATAATTGAAATATAGCTAACGATTACGAGTATGTTTAATGTTTGATGAGTGGGTAAACCATAACTGGTGCCATATATGTTTTTGTAACCATGTTATAGAACGTATTCGGAAGTATAGTCACATATATTCGTTAATATGAAACCAAATATCTGTTGATATATTAATTTAATCGTGTATGATGTTTCATATTCACTTACCTTCTTCCATCGATGTCGAAAATGTTGCTTGCCAGAATGCCCTACACAAATCAACCGATAAATGTGGACATATAATGATAAAAAAACGTAAGACTGTAAAATGACTCAAGCCGTTTGAAGAACAAAAACCGAGTGGTTGATATTTAGGTAAGACTGCTTCATAAAATTCATCCATACTCTCCATGTTAGCATCAATGCCGGATCCATCAACATCCCAATCTCTTTCACATGGGAATCTGTAAAAAAATCAATAAATATTTATATTATGATAATTTAAATACGAGTTTGTTTAATAGTTGATATTTAGGTAAACCTTCACCGTCACCGAATCGTATTCTGTGGTATATTCAAATATATTTGTTAATATGAAACCAAATATCCGTTAACATATTACTTTAACTGTTTATGTTATTCCACGTTCAGTTACCTTCTTCCATCGATTCCGAATCTGTTGCTTGCCTGAATCCCCTACACAAATCAACAGAACAATTGAGGACATATATTGATGAAAAACGAAAAAATTGAGGACAAATCAACCGTTGTTTGTTGATGAGAATATTGTATACTGAAAAAAATACACTTACTGTTAACTATTCCGGCGAAAATATGTTTAGTTCTTCCGGCGATAATGGAGTGTATGGCGTTTCAGCAAAACGTATCATCCATATAATTGATATTGCTTTGATCAATTTTGTTGATATTAATTGGAAGATTCTGTATATTGTAACTCCCTAAAATAGTGGAAGAAGATCTCATTTATAATTTTTCTAAAATATTATAATTGCCTTATTTTGGAGAGTGTATTACACATTCCAATGAGGAGAGTGTGCTGAAATTTTCATTGAATATTTATGTTAATTTTCAGCCTTTAGATTAATCAGATCAAGGGCTACTATTTGTTCTCATTGTACACTATAAAGGCTGTTTACATGGGAGTATGATTCTATATATATATATATGTATAGATATTATAAAGTTAATAAAAAAAACTAAGCACTAAAAGGAAAAAAAACAGCATTTACTGTTATTCATCAATTTTCTATTATTGTAAGAGGTTTAATTAATTAATTTATTTGTAAACAAGTAAACAACCTGTTAAATTATATATGATCAAAAAATTTCACACATTAAATCAACTCTAATTTTTTAAATTAATCAGTCATATATTTTATGCAAGTTTTAGAGAAGTTAGTGTGATTGACTGATTTCCGATATAAAAAATATAGAAAATCAAATTTTGTTCAAATAACTTTAAAATTATTTTACTTGGTATATGTTTTAACCGGATAGTTTCAATCATGTATTTTGAAAGTTTTCGTTTACTATTGAAAAACAATCAGCTAGTTAAGTCTTTTTTTTAAAACGATTAGTATATATTGTAACACTCAAATTTTCAAAATTCGGGGAGTTAATGGTTAGAACCTCACAATGGTTCCCGACTTTAGTTTGACAACAACTTTAATAGATCTTACAACAAGACACAAGTAAGGAAAACCGAATATCATACAAACAAAGGATTTAGTGTAATAAAGGCAACCAAAGACCAACAACCAATAAAACACCTTAGAGTCAACATCTCTAAAGGTAACATGAAATAGAAAGACCAACAAATAGATAAAGACTCAACCCTATCCTATTGAGTACGGAAAACCCGACTGACCACTATCTTCCAGATCACTCGGCACCAGCTCTAACTTGTAGCAAATCTAAACAACAATTGGTTAACTATCCAAATATTAGTAGAGTAATAATAAAACAAGCACACATAGAATAATAATTAACACTCAACATGTTGGCACACAAAACCGCTTATTATCTTGTATACAAGTGATTCACTTCAATCCGTTCTAAGGTTGTGGCACGAGACGTCTAAGACTCTCGCCTTCGTTCTTTATCCAGCAGGAGTGGTTCGGCGTACCTCCCCGTATACCATGTGGAGTGATTTGGTATATCCCCGTATACCATGGCTGGCCTAGTCCTGAAGATCCTCCCAGTCTCCCTTGGGCTACTGAGTAGCTGATGTCACCGCCTGATACCACGATTTATGACTTAGGTTTAGGTAATCATTTAGATAGATTTTTCACTCATTCATGCATGGTTTAACACTAGTTCACGACGTTTGCACTCAATTCACGTATTTTGTCGAGATAGACGTCTACACGGACTTTTGCATTGCTTTGTAGGTATTTTGGGAGATTTGAGAGCTTAATCGATACGTTTGAGGATCGTTCATCAAGATGACACACCCTCGGACTCATTGGGGTGCAAGCTAGAGGCTAAGGAAGACCCATGGGACCTTGTTGGTGCAAGCCATGCACCAAATCGTGACTCTATGATCCAAAGCAAGTTGAGGCACCAAAACCACGGTCACTAGCACTTCCACGGCCGTGGAAATGGACCGTGGTTTTTGCCAAATGGTTGTGACAGCTGTGCCACGATTCTCATGGCCGACCCTTGCAAAGTTGTGTATAAAAAGTGGTCCTGCAAGGCTGAGAGAGGGCATCTCCTATCATCCAATCAAATTTCAGAAAAAAAATCCACACTCTCAACAAGAAGATTCTCTCAAGAGGAAGCTTGGAAGAGAGCTACCATTGGAGGAGGAGAAAAGCTCCATTGGAGAAGAAGAGTATAAGACACCATTGTTAGCCTTTGATAGATTTTAGAGTGAAGATTATCGGAATCGTTTTCTATGGTTGTAAGAATCGATTAAACCTTCTTTTGAAGGGTTGTGAGTCCTTCTAATCTTACTTTCAGCTTGGTTTTACTTGCTTTACTTGTTCATCTCTTTCTCTTCATTATCTTGCAAATGGAAGCCATGATTTTATGTTTGATGATTTCAATTGTGATGATGTATGTTGTAGGCTAAATAGATGCGATTCTAGGGTAAGGAAAGGATGGTTATGACTTGGACTATGATAGGATGGACTTAGATTTGCCTTTGGATGATTCATTTACTTGAACAAAGCCTCTGTTGGAGTCCACGGCTGTGGAAGTGGTAGAACAGCCCGTGGTTTGTCTGATTCGTTTGATTTGATGGATCTAAGTTCTAGAATATTAGAATGTTGAAATCCTAGTGTTTGTTGAGTTAAATCTATCCTAGGGTGACCTAGTGTTAGCAACTAAGTGTTAGAAGAGACCTACCCGGTGATTTTTACTCTTAGATTTCAAAGATGACAAACTCTAGGTAGTGGTGAGCCTCATAAGCCGCCATTGGACTAAGTGTGCTAGGATAGTTGTTTAGGACTTACCCTTCCGAGACTTACCCGGTGAGGATAGGTTAGATCCCTAGGTGACAATCCGGGTTGTGTAGAATTCCATTCCTTAGGCTCTTTGAGACTTACCCGGTGATGAGACCTCAAGAACGGACTAGTGGACCATGAGACCTACCCGGTGATTGATCCCAATCTAGAAACACTCACTCCCAACATATTATAGTTGATCCAAGGAATGATTAGATAGCTTGAGTCCTATGCCATAACCGGAATTTCCAACCCCTAGAATCCACTTTTCTCTCTTTGATCTCGTATCTCGTGTTTAGCTTGTTTGTTTGTGTTGATTTGTTAGCTTAGTTGGTTGTTTATTTCGCATGATTTGTGATTCTTGATTGATCACCTAAAAACCTACCAAAAACATTGAGATTTTCATTTCTTTATTTCTTTCTCTTTTCTTAAGCCTAGATCTTCACTAAACTTAATCACTTATCGAATCAATCTCACCTCAGTCTTTGTGTTCGACCTCGGAATACTATCCCTACTACAAAACGTCCCGTACACTGCGGGTTCGCTAGGAGTTAGGAGAAATATAACAAGTATAAATTTAAGGCTTATTGCGTGCATCTATTCCTAGATGTGACAAGTTTTTGGCGCCGTTGCCGGGGACTAGGTCTAGACTGAGTCATTATTTGTGATTGTTTATAGTGTATGTCTTTCTTGTTGCTTTTGATCTCTTTTTGGTTTGTGTCTTTGCTTTTCAGGACATCTCTTACTCTTTAGGTGTATGCGAAGATCTCGTGGCAAGGATTTAGCTCCATTCGATCCCGAACCGGAGAAAACCCTTAGATCTAGATCCAAGAGCATTAAAAAGGGAAAAGAGATGGCCGGAAGAGACCTCCAAGCTGAATTGGATGAAGCCTTAAAGCAAATAAGGGTAAGAGATGAGCTCTTGGAGGAAGAAAGGAGACTTGCCAATGAGAGGCAAGAAGCAACTAGGAGGGAGATTGATGAGATTAGGCAAGCCCTTGTACAAGGAGAGCTTAATCGTCAACAACCTCCACCTCCTCCACCACAACCGCAGCCGGCGGCGAATGTTAGGGTTGTGCCCATTGCTATTGAAGAGCCACAAACGTTGGGGCAACGTATGGATCCGGCACAAAGAGCACACCGTCCGGGTGTGAACTTAGGAGATCCCGCATCCCATGATTACGAGCTCCGCCCTCAAGTTCTACAAATGATCCGGCATAATCAATTTGGAGGGATGGAAGGAGAGTCTCCTCATCAACATTTGATGAACTACGAGATATTGATGGAGACTCTTATACCGCCTAGATTGGAGAGCAACAACCATAAGCTTAGGGCTTTTTCCTTCTCGCTGAAGGACAAAGCCTTAGCTTGGTATCAGTCTATTCCACAAGGGCGAGTGAGTACTTGGGAGGAGATGACAACCGAGTTTTTGACTAAGTTCTTCCCACCTTCCAAGACTACCGAGTTAAGAGGGAAGATCAATGCCTTTGTGATGAAGGATAGAGAAAGCTTGTTCAAATCTTGGGAGAGGTTCAAAGACCTTCTCCTAGATTGTCCACACCATGGTATACCGAAAATTGAGCTATTGGAGATCTACTTCAAGGGACTTGATGAGGATAGCCAATTCAAGCTTCAATCTCTTTCCGGTGGGACTTTCATGGAAAAGCATGTGGATGAAGCTTGAGAGTTTGTAGAGAAACAAGCTCTAGTGATTGAGAAGTACTCCCATAGGAAGAGTGATGGGAGAAAGGCGGGAGCATATGAGGTGAGTGAAGTCACCATGAACAATTTCAAGCTTGACGCCATCAACACCGAGCTCAAGTCTTTGAGGGAGTTGTGTGCTACAACTTTGAAGAACCAAGCAACTCCTCAAGTGCAAGTGCAAGCAAACTTGTCTTCCAAGGAGGAAGATGTGAACTACATGGGAAGGGGCAATTACAACAACTATCAAGGCCCAAGGAATTTCAACAACAATCGGCAATTCAACAATTACCGGCCTAACCACAACCATCCCGGGTTTTCCTATTCTAACCCGGATGGAGCCTTGAACCCTCCCGCTTCCATAAGCGCAGCACCACCACCAAAGGCTTCACAAGAGCCTCCACCCGGATTTACTCAACCTCTACAGGATAGAACCGAGATGATGTTTGAGCAATTGCTTGGAAGGTTGAGTGGTCTCGAGAGCACGGTGACTTCAATTTCTAAAGCTCAAAAAGTTTTGGAAGCACAAGTGTTCCAAAAGGCGGGTGAAGTGCATAGATATCCGGGAAAGCTTCCCGGAAGAACCGAAGACAACCCAAGAGGCCAAGTGTTGGCCATCACAACAAGAAGTGGGTTGAGCATGAAGGACCCCTTGCCCAAGAAGAATGCTAAGGGAAAGCAAGTAGTGGTAGAAGAAGAGATATTGCAAGAAGATGGAGGCAAGAACAAGGATGTTGAGCCAACATATGTGGCACCACCTTCATACAAGTCACGACTACCATTCCCTCAATCACGAGCAAGGGCTCGCTTGGACAAACACTTTGGTAAATTCCTTGAACTTATATCTAAATTGCATATTAACATTCCGTTCATGGATGCTATCTTAGGTATGCCGGCGTATGGCAAGTTCTTAAAGGAAATACTCTCCAACAAAAGGAAGTTGGAGGAGTACGGGGAAGTAAGGATGACTAAGAGGTCCTCGGAATTGATCCAAACAATGAAGGAGGAGATGCCTCCCAAGCTAAGAGATCCGGGATCCTTTTGCGTGCCAATTGGTGTGGGAGAAGTGAAGTATGAAGCCCTTTGTGATCTTGGAGCAAGTGTAATGTTCGCTCCAAACGGTGTGTGCAAGCTTTAAATTTATAACCCTAGACTTAAGCTTAAAACAAGGATGCGAACCCGCAGTGTACGGGTCAATCGTAGTAAAAGCAAGAAAATTCCAGGGGTCGATCACAGGGACTTAGTGAAACAAAGTCAACACGGTTTGCTACGTTAATTCTAACCACAAGAGCGATTAACACGATCAAAGATGAATAAGATGTCAAATAAAGCAAACATGCAATTCTAGGGATTAAGGCATCTAGTTGTGGTTCCAACTCAAGATCTATAGATAAGCGGACAAAGCTGAGATTTTTGCGTGGGGAAGGTGTTGCTAAAGTGGAGTAGATCACCGGGTAAGTCTCACTACACACTAATCCTAAACCGTAACTCCTATTACCGGGTAAGTCTCAAGGAATCAAGATAAAGAACTATAACCTCAAACTAACACACCATCTAAGGGAATAGAATCAACCTTTACCGGGTAAGTCTCAGGCTAACTCACAAAGATGGGATGGAAGCACACTCAAACCCCAATAAAGGACAAACCTTTATTACCTACACTTATGATCGTTGGTACACAAACTAAGGAATTACCGGGTAAGTCTCATCCTAAGCTTGCATTGAACCAGGAAGGTGTAATAAGAATAGGATTTGGCAAACTCTAACACTTAACTTTCTGTTTTAGGTCGGATAAGTCACCTCGGTCAGAAGAATTCCACCCCGGCCGAGATGTTCATCAACCGAACGAGGTGCTTAGGGTTAAGGTTAAAGACTCGAACTTTCAGGATCCTACTGGAATCTAAGACTATTCTATTATTGTTTTTCCCACAACCTTCAGCCAATCACCCTAGAATCACACAAGGAAATTAGCCACTCATCATCATTATGAAAGTATTAAATATATGGGAAGAAGGTGAATATTTGAACAAAGAAGAATTTAATGAAAAGACTTCAATAACTGAATCAAATATCACAAACAAAGCGTTCCTTGGATAGCAATCCAACAAGACAAGACAATTAATGAGGGAATTGAAGATAATCTTACAAAACCCTTCAAAAAGCTATAAAAAGCTATGATCTTCAACTTTCCTTCAACCTTCAAAAAGGTTCTTCAACAACTACCAAATTGGAGTATGCTACTGCTGCTGCGTCGTATGCGGGCTATGCGAGATTTGTACGCTGTAAGCGGGATCTTGGATTTGTGGAAATCCAACCCTTTTTATAGGAAAAATAAACCTCCAAAGATAATAAATCTTAAGAAGATATTATCCCATAAATATAGGTAAAATATATGATTCTGCATATCTCCTTCCTTCCAGAAGCTCAGCCCAAAAATATAAGATCACTTTCCAAAATTAAAAGATCTCTTCCAAGAATAAAATATTCTCGCCGCGTCCTAGGTATTCGCCTCGGTCGAGTCGGCGTCTCTGGATCGCCTCGGTCGAGGTGAACCTCTGGTCAACCGAGGTGATCAGAATGTGGAATCTCTCGAATTTGCTCCAAAGTAAATCTTCAATCCATGGCTGTGCTTCCTGGATGTAGCTCCAAATGACTCTTGACTCCTTTTGCTCCTTTTTGATGCAAAACGTACCATATTACCTGCAATTACAACGAAACTAGGTGTAGACCTCGATTCCCGCAAAGGTAGATGAAATGGTAATATAATCACATAATATACATACAAACATGCAGATTATGAAAGATAAAACGTCCAAACAAACCCTAAAATATAGACTATAATTCATGCTATCAAAATACCCCATACTTAGCCCTTGCTTGTCCCCAAGCAAGTTCCTCACATAGAAGACAAGATAGAATGGATTATAAGTCAATAAAATCAATGAATAAGTCTTTCAAAAATTATTTTATGGTGTGCAACTATCATAGATCACTCTAAGAGAGTACTTCCTGGAATTAAAAACTCAATATGCTCAAAACATTTTATAAATATAAGAAAGTTGTTCATCTTTGCATAAAATCATAGAATGCATAATAAATCATAATTATCAAAATTAATCATGTATAATCCAATTTAAACCGCTAAGTCAATCATCAAGCTCAAGGTCTGAAGGGCTTCTCAAAAGAAAAGGTCAAGAAACGTGTAGGGTAGGGATGTATGTAAGGTAATGTGGTGCTAGAATCCGGGAAAAGGATGAATTTCACTTCCACTTTGACTTGCAACACCTTCCACCAATAAGCTTTGCTTATTTCACACTTTTTCTTTTTCTTTTACTTTTTTTACTTTACTTTTTGGGATGCATGGACAGAGGTGCACAATAACCGAAGCCTAGGAAATCTGCAATCATCAATTTCTCGAGATGCATCAAACCCTTGATGCACATACCATGACCCGATAGGAATATCGCTCAATCCGACTTTGGCAAGACACAAACACCCGGCTATGTGAATGGTGCCGAGTTACTCATCTTCATGATTGACTTCCCCAAACCTAAAATTACTTTCTAGCACTTCCACTTCCAGCCACCTTCAACTTTAACTTGCTTTCACCACTTCGCTTGCTTCCAAATTCCCGGATAGGTAAAGGGAGGCAAAATGTATATGAGGGGCTAAGCATGATCAAGAAGAAGAAGAAGAAGAAGAGAATGAATTGCCTTGGTCTTTCCAAGAAGAATGTGAGAGAACTTAACCTGCGGTGTCAACCTTCAAACTCAACATAATTTGGATAAAAACAAAGTATTAAACATGCTAATAATTTCAAACAAAGCATTTAGCAACTTAAACATATTATAAAACCTTTCAAACACATAAAGAATTTAAAACCAGTAGGTAAACAAGGTCTTCACTGAGATCATATCCAGATAAGTAACACAAAAATCGTTTTCGAAAACTTTCTGTTACGCCACCTCGGTCGAGATGTTCTTGGTTCAACCGAGGTGAAACACCTCGTTTCGCCAGAACTGTCCCGGTCGAGGTCGAAAATTTTTTTAAAACCATTTTGTTTTTTTTTCGGTTTCGACGTTTTTCTCAGTCAAATAACCTGTAAGTATTTAGCAACTTAAACAAAGCATTTAGCAACTTAAACATATCAGAACTGTCCCCGGCAACGGCGCCAAAAACTTGTTCGCTCCAAACGGTGTGTGCAAGCTTTAAATTTATAACCCTAGACTTAAGCTTAAAACAAGGATGCGAACCCGCAGTGTACGGGTCAATCGTAGTAAAAGCAAGAAAATTCCAGGGGTCGATCACAGGGACTCGGTGAAACAGAGTCAACACGGTATGCTATGTCAATACTAACCACAAGAGCAATTAATACAATCAAAGATGAATAAGAAGTCAATAAAGCAAACATGCAATTCTAGGGATTAAAGCATCTAGTTGTGGTTCCAACTCAAGATCTATAGATAAGCGGACAAAGCTGAGATTTTTGCGTGGGGAAGATGTTTCTAAAGTGGAGTAGATCACCGGGTAAGTCTCACTACACACTAATCCTAAGCCGTAACTCCTATTACCGGGTAAGTCTCAAGGAATCAAGGTAAAGAACTATAACCTCAAACTAACACACCATCTAAGGGAATAGAATCAACCTTTACCGGGTAAGTCTCAGGCTAACTCACAAAGATGGGATGGAAGCACACTCAAACCCCAATAAAGGATAAACCTTTATTACCTACACTTATGATCGTTAATACACAAACTAAGGAATCACCGGGTAAGTCTCATCCTAAGCTTGCATTGAACCAGGAAGGTGTAATAAGAATAGGATTTGGCAAACTCTAACACTTAACTTTCTGTTTTAGGTCGGATAAGTCACCTCGGTCAGAAGAATTCCACCCCGGCCGAGATGTTCATCAACCGAACGAGATGCTTAGGGTTAAGGTTAAAGACTCGAACTTTCAGGATCCTACTGGAATCTAAGATTATTCTATCATTGTTTTTCCCACAACCTTCAGCCAATCACCCTAGAATCACACAAGGAAATTAGCCACTCATCATCATAATGAAAGTATTAAATATATGGGAAGATGGTGAATATTTGAACAAAGAAGAATTTAATGAAAACACTTCAATAACTGAATCAAATATCACAAACAAAAGCGTTCCTTGGATAGCAATCCAACAAGACAAGACAATCAATGAGGGAATTGAAGACAATCTTACAAAACCCTTCAAAAAGCTATAAAGCTATGGTCTTTAATCTTCCTTCAACCTTCAAAAAGGTTCTTCAAATCTCTCCCAAATTGGAGTAGGCTGCGGCTGCTGTGTCCTATGCGAGATTGCTTGCGCTGATAGCGGGTATAGCGTGATGTTGGATTTGTGGAAATCCAACCCTTTTTATAGGAAAAATAAACCTCCAAAGATAATAAATCTTAAGAAGATATTATCCCATAAATATAGGTAAAATATATGATTCTGCATATCTCCTTCCTTCCAGAAGCTCAGCCCAAAAATATAAGATCACTTTCCAAAATTAAAAGATCTCTTCCAAGAATAAAATATTCTCGCCGCGTCCTAGGTATTCGCCTCGGTCGAGTCGGCGTCTCTGGATCGCCTCGGTCGAGGTGAACCTCTGGTCAACCGAGGTGATCAGAATGTGGAATCTCTCGAATTTGCTCCAAAGTAAATCTTCAATCCATGGCTGTGCTTCCTGGATGTAGCTCCAAATGACTCTTGACTCCTTTTGCTCCTTTTTGATGCAAAACGTACCATATTACCTGCAATTACAACGAAACTAGGTGTAGACCTCGATTCCCGCAAAGGTAGATGAAATGGTAATATAATCACATAATATACATACAAACATGCAGATTATGAAAGATAAAACGTCCAAACAAACCCTAAAATATAGACTATAATTCATGCTATCAAAATACCCCATACTTAGCCCTTGCTTGTCCCCAAGCAAGTTCCTCACATAGAAGACAAGATAGAATGGATTATAAGTCAATAAAATCAATGAATAAGTCTTTCAAAAATTATTTTATGGTGTGCAACTATCATAGATCACTCTAAGAGAGTACTTCCTGGAATTAAAAACTCAATATGCTCAAAACATTTTATAAATATAAGAAAGTTGTTCATCTTTGCATAAAATCATAGAATGCATAATAAATCATAATTATCAAAATTAATCATGTATAATCCAATTTAAACCGCTAAGTCAATCATCAAGCTCAAGGTCTGAAGGGCTTCTCAAAAGAAAAGGTCAAGAAACGTGTAGGGTAGGGATGTATGTAAGGTAATGTGGTGCTAGAATCCGGGAAAAGGATGAATTTCACTTCCACTTTGACTTGCAACACCTTCCACCAATAAGCTTTGCTTATTTCACACTTTTTCTTTTTCTTTTACTTTTTTTACTTTACTTTTTGGGATGCATGGACAGAGGTGCACAATAACCGAAGCCTAGGAAATCTGCAATCATCAATTTCTCGAGATGCATCAAACCCTTGATGCACATACCATGACCCGATAGGAATATCGCTCAATCCGACTTTGGCAAGACACAAACACCCGGCTATGTGAATGGTGCCGAGTTACTCATCTTCATGATTGACTTCCCCAAACCTAAAATTACTTTCTAGCACTTCCACTTCCAGCCACCTTCAACTTTAACTTGCTTTCACCACTTCGCTTGCTTCCAAATTCCCGGATAGGTAAAGGGAGGCAAAATGTATATGAGGGGCTAAGCATGATCAAGAAGAAGAAGAAGAAGAAGAGAATGAATTGCCTTGGTCTTTCCAAGAAGAATGTGAGAGAACTTAACCTGCGGTGTCAACCTTCAAACTCAACATAATTTGGATAAAAACAAAGTATTAAACATGCTAATAATTTCAAACAAAGCATTTAGCAACTTAAACATATTATAAAACCTTTCAAACACATAAAGAATTTAAAACCAGTAGGTAAACAAGGTCTTCACTGAGATCATATCCAGATAAGTAACACAAAAATCGTTTTCGAAAACTTTCTGTTACGCCACCTCGGTCGAGATGTTCTTGGTTCAACCGAGGTGAAACACCTCGTTTCGCCAGAACTGTCCCGGTCGAGGTCGAAAATTTTTTTTTTTTTTTTTTTTTAAAATACCAATTTTTTTTCTTTTCGGTTCGGTTTCGACGTTTTTCTTAATCAAATAATCTGTAGGTATGCATGTAATATCAGATAATCATATAAAGGCAAGTGAAGCATAAATATGAAAGTATCCGATGAATATAATACATCAAAAGGTATCGAATACATCAAGTAGTCACGTAGTCAAATAATGCATCAAATACCCCATACTTGAGACACACTGTCCCAGTGGGTATAATAAAAGTCTAAATGAAAGAGGACTCACCGGATAAAGAGCCGAACTGCATAAAAATATAATAAATAAAACCCTGCAGCTCCTCAGTAGTCTCGATCCGGTGGTGGTGGTGGTATGTAGGGGAACTGAGTAGGATCATAGGGATAGCCCATGATACGCTCAAACTGTAGCTGAGCCATCATGTGCTGATGATGCTGCCGCTCCTGCATCTCGCGGATGTCCAATGAAAGTGCAGCATATGAGTCGATAACCTGATCCGTCAGGTCATCGATCCGTCGGTGTGCAGCTCTGTCCCTAGCTCCTCTCCTGCGCCTAGCGGGCCTGACTGGAGAAGTCTCAGCTGGCGCCGGCTCAGTGTCCTCCTCATCCTCATCCAAATCAATAATGGGAGGCGCGCTCGTCCCAGCAGTATCTGTCCCTGTGTCCATCGGGACGCCGCCTCCTCTCTCATCAACAGTCTCATCGTCGTCATCCTCGTCAGCAGCCTCCTCAGCCTCCTCAGCAGCCGCAGCAGCTCCCTCTCTGTAATCCTCCATAAGCGGAACCCATGCTGTCTGCCAGAAATGTGGGTCGGCGACAGAGAACTGTGCAGACCATCTGATGCCCTGAGGTGCAGTCCGCTCCCAAGGCATGGCAACGTAGGGTGTAGTCAGCCCACGGGGAACTAGGATCCTCCGTGTAATCATCTCCTGCAATCCCAGCGGCTTCGGAGCTGCCGCCAATGTGCACACGCTGAGGTCCATCCCATGGTAAGTGGCGATGTGGGTGACTAGACCTCCACAGCAGATATCTCCCTTCGCCTTGGCCTTGATCTTGTGCAGATCCTCTGCCAAGAGCAAGCCAAAGTCTGGGAAGCCTCCTGTAACCATACAGTAAAGCGAAAAGAGCTCCCCCTGTCTGATCTTCTGGGGCGTCTCAGTACGCGCCAGAAGCATCTCACTGAAAATCCTGTGGGCAAGTCTGAAGGCCGGGTGAAAGATGACCTTCTCCCTGGAATCACCAGGGCGCCATCTGTCTGCATGTGTAGTAATGTGGGCTATCTGTCCCCAAAACTCCCTAGCTACTGATCGGGAGGGGAAGTCTACAACGGTAGGGGTAGGAAAGCCAAAGATCTCTCTCCAGATCTCTAAAGGAACTATGAAGTTCCGGCTCATCAACCGGTACTTCACAGAACGGTCTGTGGGATGGTAGGAGAATGAGCTAACAAACTCGAGTGTCGGCTCTATGTAGGCTGGGGCTCGGATCTCAGTGAACTGATCTAGCCCAACGGTAGCAATCATCCTCCTAAGGTCAGCATCTAACCCTAGGCAGTCAAAGGCGGACACCTCCAGAAATCGTGGTGCGATAACTGGACGGCCCGCTATCCTCTCATAGTCTACCCGGCATCTCTCGTGGATGGCCGGGCGGTAGGGACGGGATGAGGAAGGAGAAGGGGAAGGAGAAGATCTATCTCTAAGGGCTAGGCGACGATCTGAACTCATTTTCACTCAACACTGTCAGACCACCTCGGTTGCTGATAAGCCTCAGAAATCACCTCGGTCGAGATGCAGTTCGACCGGACCGAGGCGTAGCGGTTACGATTTCAATTCTCAGAATTTCAGTTCTTTTCCCCCTAAAATCACTACAAATGCTTCCTAAGGGGTACTTATGGATTTCCTCAGCAAAATCAAGGGCAACCAAAGCCCAATACGCAGTAAACAAGCGAGTTAGGGTTTTCGAACCTTTTGCACCTCGTTTCGGTCGAAACACTCAGATTTCTTGCAGATCCGTAGTTGCAATCGATCCTTCTACCCTTTAATTGCAATTTGGAAGGAGAAATCGTCGAAAACGAGCGAGAAATGGAGGAGCGAGGTGCCTCTGTCCGCCGCGGTCGAAGTGCGTAAAAATAAAAAGTGAAAAGTAATTTTTCTCTTTTTATACTGTTACTGCACCTGCTGTCACCTCGGTCGAGATGGTCTCGACTGGCCCGAGGTGGTATGGACCGAGGCGATTCTGCAGAAACCCTAGTCGCCTCGGTTGCCTCAAGAATCAACTCGGTCAAGATGCTCTGACAGTGACCGAGGTGCTTCTTTCTTCTCAGAATCTCGAACTTCTGTCCTTCCAGATGTGCTCTTCCCTGTTGTCTGTCCAGAACGCCAAAAACAAAGCAAAGCAAAGCAAAAACAAAAACTATCTAAGCTAGACTAGAAAACGGGAAAGAAGAGCAATACCTTGGGTTGCCTCCCAAGAAGCGCTTGATTTAAGGTCGCTAGCTGGACCATAATGCGTCTCAAACGAGGTAGGAGGTTTCCTCACCCCATACTTCACCTCCATCGTGGGGTGAAGTAAGTAGATCCATCAAATGCTCCAAGATGTGCAAGTGCTCATCGGGGAATGAATCGTCTATGGGTGGGCTATCCGTCTCGCGGGAGGATTCCGGTAGCCGGCTGAGGTGATCCGCAACTGAATTCTCGGATCCCTTCTTATCGCGGATCTCTAGGTCAAACTCTTGAAGCAAGAGAATCCATCGAATAAGGCGCGGCTTTGCATCTTTCTTAGCCAACAAATAACGAATGGCTGCATGGTCGGTGTAGACAATGACTTTCGCCCCTACTAGATAGGAATGAAACTTCTCGAAGGCATATACAACCGCCAATAATTCTTTCTCGGTGGTAGCGTAGTTGCGTTGTGCTTCATCTAGCGTCTTGCTAGCATAATAAATGGCGGTGGTCCGTCCATCTTTCTTCTGTCCGAGCACCGCTCCTACGGCTACATCGCTAGCGTCACACATGACTTCAAAGGGCAAGGTCCAATCAGGAGGTTGGATAATGGGAGCGGAGATCAACGCTTCCTTAATCCTGTAAAAAGCATCAAGACACTCCTGCGAAAACTCAAAAACAACATCTTTATTCAAGAGGTTAGTTAGAGGTTTAGAAATCTTGGAGAAGTCCTTGATGAATCTCCTGTAGAAACCTGCATGCCCGAGAAAACTCCTCACACCTTTAACCGAACAAGGAGGAGGGAGTTTCTCAATAGTCTCGATCTTAGCTCGATCGACCTCAATACCTCGATTAGAAACGAGGTGTCCTAGTACAATGCCTTCGTTAACCATAAAATGACACTTCTCCCAATTCAAAACAAGGTTAGTGTCTTCACATCTTTTAAGCACTAGAGAAAGGTTAGATAGGCAATCATCAAAAGAGGAACCATATACAGAAAAATCATCCATAAATACCTCCATGATCTCCTCAATGTACTCGGAGAAGATAGCCATCATGCATCGCTGGAAGGTAGCTGGTGCATTGCACAATCCAAATGGCATCCTCCGATAGGCAAACGTCCCCCATGGACAAGTGAAAGTGGTCTTCTCCTGATCATCCGGATGGATAGGAATCTGGAAGAATCCACTATAGCCGTCCAAGTAGCAAAAGTGTGAATGCTGGGCCAACCGTTCGAGCATTTGATCAATAAAGGGAAGCGGAAAATGATCCTTCCGAGTAGCCGTGTTCAGCTTCCTATAGTCGATGCAAACTCTCCAGCCCGTAACGGTCCTTGTTGGGATCAACTCGTTGTTCTTATTCGTCACAACGGTCATCCCTCCTTTCTTCGGAACGACATGCACCGGGCTAACCCACTTGCTGTCCGAGATAGGGTAAATAATACCTGCATCCAACAACTTAAGAACTTCCTTCTTCACAACCTCTTTCATGATCGGATTTAACCGTCTTTGAGGTTCCCGTGAAGTCTTATGATTATCCTCCATTAGAATTCTATGCATGCAGAAAGAAGGTTTAATGCCAATAAGATCATCCGTGGTGTAACCTATGGCTTTTCGATGCTTTCTCAGGACATGCAATAGCTTAGTTAATTCAGAATCGGAAAGGGAAGCACTAACAATAACGGGATAAGTAGAATCCGGCCCAAGAAAGATATACCTCAAGTGACTAGGGAGTTGTTTAAGCTCCACAACTGGGGGTGCTTTCTGAGTGGGATCCGTGCTTCCTCTTTCCAGTGGAGTGGTGTCAGAAACTGGACTAGATGCAGTCTCAGTTTGAATCGTCTCGCTGTCGACCTCGGTCGAGGCGCAAAGGCGTTGA
The DNA here is from genome assembly GCA_033239045.1 of Fagopyrum esculentum. Lineage (NCBI taxonomy): Eukaryota > Viridiplantae > Streptophyta > Magnoliopsida > Caryophyllales > Polygonaceae > Fagopyrum > Fagopyrum esculentum. The sequence continues at coordinate 37,822,366 of BSUD01000007.1, forward strand.
CCGAGGTGTTCTTCAGACGCCTCGCTCTGTCCAGAAGGTGCCTCGGTCGAGGTACTGCTACTGGATCCGAGGCTGAAAATCTTCGTTTCCTGGATCAGCTTCTCAGTTTTAGCTCCTGGATCCTCTTCCAGTGCCTTCAAGCTCCGTATATCTGCATCACAAGAAGCATCTATACCTTCCTTCATTAACTGAAGCTAATAACTCTTTCGAGTGGATCGTTAATAAGGATAGAGCTCACCAATTCTCTTGACTCTTCTTCATCGTAGATGTTGAAGATATCATCAGTTAGTTGCTCCCCTTTCATGGCTGCAAGTAGTGCGAACTCCACCTCATCGCCACCAACGTTGAATTTCAACTTGGCGTTCTTGCAATCCACATTGCAACCCGAAGTTGCTAGAAATGGCCTCCCGAGAATGATGGGAACAGGATAATCTGCGGGAATGTCAAGTACGACAAAATCTATAGGAAGATAGAAATTACCTAACTTGACCGGAACGTCCTCCAAAATGCCCACGGGATGGGTGATGGAGCGATCCGCCATGTAAAGTCGAAACTTGACCGGCTTGGGCTCTCCAAGACCGATCTTAGTGCATAGCTCCAGCGGGATGATGCTCACGCTGGCTTCTAGATCGCAAAGGGCTTCACAAGTGACATCCCCAACTTGAATGGGAATGCAAAATGAGCCGGGATCTCTCAATTTAGGTGGCATCTTCTCCTTCATGATCTTTATGAGTTCCGAAGATTTAGATGTCATCCTGACTTCACCAACATCCTCCAGCTTCCTCTTCCTTGATAAGATCTCTTTTAAGAACTTCCCATAGGCGGGCATACCTAGAATAGCATCAAGGAAAGGGATGTTAATATGTAGCTTATTCATCAAGTCAAGAAACTTACCAAAGTGCTTGTCTAGATGTGCTCTGGCTCTGGACTGAGGGAATGGAAGTGGTGGTTTATATGCAGGAGGTGGAACATAAGCTTCTGTCGTTCCTCCTGCTTTCTGTTGCGCCGCCTCGGTTGGCATCTCGGTCGAGGTGTTCTTCGACTGGATCTGGACCGAGGTGGTCTGCGTCGAGCGAGGTACTGGATCGGCAGTTTTGAGTCCACTCCTCGTCGTTATGGCCATACACTGGCCCTTAGGATTAGTTTCCGTCTTTGCTGGAAGCTTCCCTGGATCTCTTGGCGCTTCATTCGCCCTATTAGCAAGTTGTTGTTCAAGGGACTTTTGGGCCCTCGAAAATGAAGTCATAGAATTCTCCATGGCGCCAAGCTTGATCAAGATTGCCTCCAGAACTGCGTCCTTCTTTTCCGGCTGAGACGAACTTGATCCTTGCCCTTGGCTTTTCAATGGAGTAGAAGAAGAAGAAGGGGAAGAGAGGAAAGGATTAGAGGAATCATTTGAATTGGAGTTTGAACGATTGTTACCGTAATTTTGGTTATTCGCCCTCCAGTCGTTGCTGTTGGATCCTCTATTGTTGTTGTTGTAGTTGTTGTTTCGGGGTCCGTTGTTGTTGTTACGGTACCCGTTATTGTTGTTGTTGTTCCTTTGCCCTTGCTCTTCCTTCCTAGTTTGAGCCATTAAGAGCTCCTTCAATTCCTTCACGTCATTCTTCAATGATGTGAGTTGATTGTTGTTGGTTTGAGTCTCTTGAAAGTTGACTCTTTTAACTCCACCTTCAGCTCCTTGGTGGGTGTACTTCTCCATGTGCAAGGCTTGCTTCTCAATGAAGTCCCATGCATCATCAACTGCCATGTCCATGAATGTACCGGCGGAGAGTAGTTGGAGATTGAACTGGGTGTTTCCGTCCAGCCCTTTGAAGTAGATCTCCAACAACTCGATCTTTGGAATCCCATGATGTGGGCAATCCAAAAGGATATCCTTGAACCGCTCCCAAGACTTGGACAAGCTCTCCTTGTCCTTCATGATGAAAGCATTGATCTTTCCCCTCATTTCAGCGGTCTTTGAAGGTGGAAAGAATTTGGTTAGGAATTCCGTAGTCATCTCCTCCCATGTGCTAATTTTTCCTGGAGGAAGAGATTGATACCAAGTAAGAGCTCTATCTTTTAAAGAAAAGTAAAAAGGTCTTAGCTTGTAGTTGTTATTTTCAATTCTAGAAGGTCGCAAGGTCTCCATCAAGATCTCGTAGTTTTGAAGATGTTGATGCGGTGACTCCTTCTCTAGCCCTCCGAATTGACATTGGCGAATCATGGCTAGCACTTGCGGTCGAAGTTCGTAGTCATGATCCGCTGGATCTCCTAGGTTCACCCCTGGACGCCTCAGCTGCTGATTAGGGTCCATCCTTTGACCTAGGGTTTGCGGGATTCCTGCAAGAAGAACATCTCGGACTGGTATCCGACGTGGATGTACATCGACCGGGGCGTCAGGTGCTGGAATCTGCCTCGGTCGAGGATCAACTACTGGATCCTGCATCGGTCGAGGATCAACTACTGGATCCTGCATCGGTCGAAGTAGAGTCTGGTTCCGAATGGCTGCGATCTCAGCTTCGATTGCTGCAGTCCTGGCTTGATTCTCTTCTTTCTCTTGCCTTAGCTCTTCTTTACTGAGACGTAGCAGCTCCTGCGTCTCTCTCAATTGGGCCGCAAGATCGTGATCGTCTTGTTGGGCCATTTTCGCTTCTCTTAAGCGTCTCTTGTATGTCTTCTCTGGTTCGGGATCGTAAGGAACGATTTCCTTCCCAGCGCGGGTTCTTCGCATATACCTAAGAAAGAACCTGCAAAAGTCACTCAAGTAGAGTGGTAAGATGAAACGGGGCAAATGCCCCAAGAGCAAACCGTACCGGCTCGGTCTAGACCAAGTCCCCGGCAACGGCGCCAAAAACTTGTTCGCTCCAAACGGTGTGTGCAAGCTTTAAATTTATAACCCTAGACTTAAGCTTAAAACAAGGATGCGAACCCGCAGTGTACGGGTCAATCGTAGTAAAAGCAAGAAAATTCCAGGGGTCGATCACAGGGACTTAGTGAAACAAAGTCAACACGGTTTGCTACGTTAATTCTAACCACAAGAGCGATTAACACGATCAAAGATGAATAAGATGTCAAATAAAGCAAACATGCAATTCTAGGGATTAAGGCATCTAGTTGTGGTTCCAACTCAAGATCTATAGATAAGCGGACAAAGCTGAGATTTTTGCGTGGGGAAGGTGTTGCTAAAGTGGAGTAGATCACCGGGTAAGTCTCACTACACACTAATCCTAAACCGTAACTCCTATTACCGGGTAAGTCTCAAGGAATCAAGATAAAGAACTATAACCTCAAACTAACACACCATCTAAGGGAATAGAATCAACCTTTACCGGGTAAGTCTCAGGCTAACTCACAAAGATGGGATGGAAGCACACTCAAACCCCAATAAAGGACAAACCTTTATTACCTACACTTATGATCGTTGGTACACAAACTAAGGAATTACCGGGTAAGTCTCATCCTAAGCTTGCATTGAACCAGGAAGGTGTAATAAGAATAGGATTTGGCAAACTCTAACACTTAACTTTCTGTTTTAGGTCGGATAAGTCACCTCGGTCAGAAGAATTCCACCCCGGCCGAGATGTTCATCAACCGAACGAGGTGCTTAGGGTTAAGGTTAAAGACTCGAACTTTCAGGATCCTACTGGAATCTAAGACTATTCTATTATTGTTTTTCCCACAACCTTCAGCCAATCACCCTAGAATCACACAAGGAAATTAGCCACTCATCATCATTATGAAAGTATTAAATATATGGGAAGAAGGTGAATATTTGAACAAAGAAGAATTTAATGAAAAGACTTCAATAACTGAATCAAATATCACAAACAAAGCGTTCCTTGGATAGCAATCCAACAAGACAAGACAATTAATGAGGGAATTGAAGATAATCTTACAAAACCCTTCAAAAAGCTATAAAAAGCTATGATCTTCAACTTTCCTTCAACCTTCAAAAAGGTTCTTCAACAACTCCCAAATTGGAGTATGCTACTGCTGCTGCGTCGTATGCGGGCTATGCGAGATTTGTACGCTGTAAGCGGGATCTTGGATTTGTGGAAATCCAACCCTTTTTATAGGAAAAATAAACCTCCAAAGATAATAAATCTTAAGAAGATATTATCCCATAAATATAGGTAAAATATATGATTCTGCATATCTCCTTCCTTCCAGAAGCTCAGCCCAAAAATATAAGATCACTTTCCAAAATTAAAAGATCTCTTCCAAGAATAAAATATTCTCGCCGCGTCCTAGGTATTCGCCTCGGTCGAGTCGGCGTCTCTGGATCGCCTCGGTCGAGGTGAACCTCTGGTCAACCGAGGTGATCAGAATGTGGAATCTCTCGAATTTGCTCCAAAGTAAATCTTCAATCCATGGCTGTGCTTCCTGGATGTAGCTCCAAATGACTCTTGACTCCTTTTGCTCCTTTTTGATGCAAAACGTACCATATTACCTGCAATTACAACGAAACTAGGTGTAGACCTCGATTCCCGCAAAGGTAGATGAAATGGTAATATAATCACATAATATACATACAAACATGCAGATTATGAAAGATAAAACGTCCAAACAAACCCTAAAATATAGACTATAATTCATGCTATCAAAATACCCCATACTTAGCCCTTGCTTGTCCCCAAGCAAGTTCCTCACATAGAAGACAAGATAGAATGGATTATAAGTCAATAAAATCAATGAATAAGTCTTTCAAAAATTATTTTATGGTGTGCAACTATCATAGATCACTCTAAGAGAGTACTTCCTGGAATTAAAAACTCAATATGCTCAAAACATTTTATAAATATAAGAAAGTTGTTCATCTTTGCATAAAGTCATAGAATGCATAATAAATCATAATTATCAAAATTAATCATGTATAATCCAGTTTAAACCGCTAAGTCAATCAACAAGCTCAAGGTCTCAAGGGCTTCCCAAAAGAAAAGGTCAAGAAACGTGTAGGGTAGGGATGAATGTAAGGTAATGTGGTGCTAGAATCCGGGAAAAGGATGAACTTCACTTTCACTTTGACTTGCAACATCTTCCACCAATAAGCTTTGCTTATTTCACACTTTTTCTTTTTTACTTTACTTTTTGGGATGCATGGACAGAGGTGCACAATAACCGAAGCCTAGGAAATCCGCAATCATCAATTTCTTGAGATGCATCAAACCCTTGATGCACATACCATGACCCGTTAGGAATATCGCTCAATCCGACTTTGGCAAGACACAAACACCCGGCTATGTGAATGGTGCCGAGTTACTCATCTTCATGATTGACTTCCCCAAACCTAAAATTGCTTTCTAACACTTTCACTTCCAGCCACTTCTCAACTTTAACTCCACTTGCTTTCACCACTTCGCTTGCTTCCAAATTCCCGGATAGGTAAAGGGAGGCAAAATGTATATGAGGGGCTAAGCATGATCAAGAAGAAGAAGAGAGAAGAGAATGAATTGCCTTGGTCTTTCCAAGAAGAAAGTGAGAGAACTTAACCTGCGGTGTCAACCTTCAAATTCAACATAATTTGGATAAAAACAAAGTATTAAACATGCTAATAATTTCAAACAAAGCATTTAGCAACTTAAACATATTATAAAACCTTTCAAACACATAAAGAACTTAAAACCAGTCAGTAAACAAGATCTTCACTGAGGTCATATCCAGATAAGTAACAAAAATTCGTTTTCGAAAACTCTCAGTTAACACACCTCGGTCGAGGTGTTCTTGGTTCAACCGAGGTGAAATGCCTCGTTTGGCCAAGACTAACTCGGTCGAGATCGAAAATTTTTTTTTAAAACCATTTTTTTTCAGTTTCGACGTTTTTCTCAATCAAATAACCTGTAGGTATGCATGTAATATCAGATAAACATATAAAGGCAAATGAAGCATCAATATGAAATATCCGATCAAATGTGCGTACATCGAAATCATCAAATAAGTACATCAAAGTCATCACATAAATAAATACCCCATACTTAGGACACACTGTCCCAGTGGGTCGATATAAGTCTAAGGACAGGATACTCACCGAATATAGCTAAACTGCATGAAGGAGTAAGAAACAGCTCTCAGAAATGACCATCTCGGTTGGCGAAGCACATCTCGGTCGAGGTGTTCTAATAGTACCCGAGATGTATCTCAGTAAAGCTCGTTTCCTCAACTTCTCGAAATTTTGTTCTTCCAATGTAGCTCCTGAACTGTGATCCTTTTGGAATACCTGGTTGTTGTCTAGAGGAAAACAAAAACAAAGCAACTATTTAAACTAAACTAGAAAAGGGAGAAGAAAGCAATACCTTGGGTTGCCTCCCAAGAAGCGCTTGGTTTAAGGTCGCTAGCTGGACCATACGGCATGGGATTACTCAATGCACTTCGAATGTCGTGGAGTGCTCATCACATCCGTAAAAATCTTCCAAGAAGGTTCCGGTTCCTAACTTCACCGGCAAATGGTAAGATCTCCCACGTACAAGCTTGTACGGTTTGATTCTCACCGGAATCCTTCTAGCTTTCCTGCACTTCAATGGGACATAATCTAGCCTTGCGTCCCATCCTTTCCTGGATCGAGAAAATAGTTTCTCGAGAATCATAGCAGCTTCCCCATCTATAGCTTGGGGATGGTACAGGGTCCTGAGCATGCGAGGGACCCCATACTTGAACAAATAACACTTCGTTGCCTTAGCGGTGAAGCGCTTGTTAACTTCACTCCTTATAATCCAAGGAGCATCTTCCTCCAACAATTTCAAGAGAGATTTCATCTTGATCTTAGGAGGTTCTTTCGGAAGAGACCTCCAACTCTCCGGTGCTTTCCTGAAAAATTCAGAAATTTTAATAGGGAATTCGAATGGAGTAAGAGAATGTACCTTGTAAAGTTCTCCAAAGCTTGAGACAAGTTTCGTGTTGGGTTGATAATCCACCCACGAAATCTCTCTTAGTTCTGCTGGTCTTTCTTCCACCTTGACCACAATCTCAGTAATTTGGTCAAGGTTCTCTGCATCTTCCACTTCTGATTTTGCAGATTCTTCTTCCATCTCGGCCGAAATTTCTTCCACCTCGGCCGAGGTCTCAACAGTCGGATCGAGATCCTCCACATCCTCCTCTTCCACAAAAACTTCAGGAGAAGCTTCCGGTCTGACCAGAGGAATGCTTGGAACGTGCAACACTTCCTTATGCTCCTCTTCCGGCTTAGCATAGGATATGGTGCTTTCCTTGAGCTCCTCCACCTTCTTCATCAACTTCTCCAATCTTGATTCGAGAGAGTCTTCGAAAGGTTGCTCATAAATGTTTTTAGGGACATTCTTCTCATCCCATATCGCAAGTTCATGTTGAATGGCCTCTTCTCTTTCCCATTCATTGTTGAACCAATAGAAGGAGTACTTCTCCTCCAAGTATTCATAATGGTCCGCCCTAGCACTTTGTCTTGCTATCCAGGCTGGATCAAACATAGCCATCAGAAATCCTGAAAACTACAAAACTCATAGAAAGAGTAGTTAGTAGCAACAGGGGCAAATGCCCCAAGAGCAAACCGTACCGGCTCGGTCTAGACCAAGTCCCCGGCAACGGCGCCAAAAACTTGTTCGCTCCAAACGGTGTGTGCAAGCTTTAAATTTATAACCCTAGACTTAAGCTTAAAACAAGGATGCGAACCCGCAGTGTACGGGTCAATCGTAGTAAAAGCAAGAAAATTCCAGGGGTCGATCACAGGGACTTAGTGAAACAAAGTCAACACGGTTTGCTACGTTAATTCTAACCACAAGAGCGATTAACACGATCAAAGATGAATAAGATGTCAAATAAAGCAAACATGCAATTCTAGGGATTAAGGCATCTAGTTGTGGTTCCAACTCAAGATCTATAGATAAGCGGACAAAGCTGAGATTTTTGCGTGGGGAAGGTGTTGCTAAAGTGGAGTAGATCACCGGGTAAGTCTCACTACACACTAATCCTAAACCGTAACTCCTATTACCGGGTAAGTCTCAAGGAATCAAGATAAAGAACTATAACCTCAAACTAACACACCATCTAAGGGAATAGAATCAACCTTTACCGGGTAAGTCTCAGGCTAACTCACAAAGATGGGATGGAAGCACACTCAAACCCCAATAAAGGACAAACCTTTATTACCTACACTTATGATCGTTGGTACACAAACTAAGGAATTACCGGGTAAGTCTCATCCTAAGCTTGCATTGAACCAGGAAGGTGTAATAAGAATAGGATTTGGCAAACTCTAACACTTAACTTTCTGTTTTAGGTCGGATAAGTCACCTCGGTCAGAAGAATTCCACCCCGGCCGAGATGTTCATCAACCGAACGAGGTGCTTAGGGTTAAGGTTAAAGACTCGAACTTTCAGGATCCTACTGGAATCTAAGACTATTCTATCATTGTTTTTCCCACAACCTTCAGCCAATCACCCTAGAATCACACAAGGAAATTAGCCACTCATCATCATTATGAAAGTATTAAATATATGGGAAGAAGGTGAATATTTGAACAAAGAAGAATTTAATGAAAAGACTTCAATAACTGAATCAAATATCACAAACAAAGCGTTCCTTGGATAGCAATCCAACAAGACAAGACAATTAATGAGGGAATTGAAGATAATCTTACAAAACCCTTCAAAAAGCTATAAAAAGCTATGATCTTCAACTTTCCTTCAACCTTCAAAAAGGTTCTTCAACAACTCCCAAATTGGAGTATGCTACTGCTGCTGCGTCGTATGCGGGCTATGCGAGATTTGTACGCTGTAAGCGGGATCTTGGATTTGTGGAAATCCAACCCTTTTTATAGGAAAAATAAACCTCCAAAGATAATAAATCTTAAGAAGATATTATCCCATAAATATAGGTAAAATATATGATTCTGCATATCTCCTTCCTTCCAGAAGCTCAGCCCAAAAATATAAGATCACTTTCCAAAATTAAAAGATCTCTTCCAAGAATAAAATATTCTCGCCGCGTCCTAGGTATTCGCCTCGGTCGAGTCGGCGTCTCTGGATCGCCTCGGTCGAGGTGAACCTCTGGTCAACCGAGGTGATCAGAATGTGGAATCTCTCGAATTTGCTCCAAAGTAAATCTTCAATCCATGGCTGTGCTTCCTGGATGTAGCTCCAAATGACTCTTGACTCCTTTTGCTCCTTTTTGATGCAAAACATACCATATTACCTGCAATTACAACGAAACTAGGTGTAGACCTCGATTCCCGCAAAGGTAGATGAAATGGTAATATAATCACATAATATACATACAAACATGCAGATTATGAAAGATAAAACGTCCAAACAAACCCTAAAATATAGACTATAATTCATGCTATCATGTAAGCATCATACCGCTTGCACTATGCAACAAGGTTGGGCTAGGAGAGCCAAAACCGGTCAAGATTACCCTTTACATGGCGGACCGTTCGATCACTCACGCGGTTGGGATCTTGGAGGACATACCGGTGCAACTCGGGAAGTTCTATGTGCCGATTGATTTTGTCGTCTTGGACATCCCGGCGGACTATCCGGTTCCCATCATCTTAGGGAGACCTTTCTTGGCTACATCCGGATGCTTAGTGGATTGTAAAAATGGAATTCTCTCCTTCAACATTGGAGAAGAGAATATCAAGTTCAAGCTGTCCACAATGATGAAAGGGCCAACCCTTGATGAAGATGTATTCAACATTGTCGAGCAAGAGGAGTCTAGAAAATTTATGAGCTCGATCTTGATCAAGGACCCCTTGGAGAAGGTTCTTAGCTTAAGTTTGATGGAGGAAGGTGTTGAGGAGGCTTGCTATGAAGAAATCAAGGCCTTGGAAGCATTAGAAAAGGAGACAAGAGCTGAAATTGAAGACCACGAGAGTATGCTGAGTTCCTGTAGGAACCACGGACGTGGAAGGAGTTCCACGGCCGTGGAACTCTCTAGAGTGCTCCGAAGAGCAAGCCTTGCAAAGTCCACGGATGTGGATGTGCCAGGATCCGTGGAGTTGCCCGTGGTTTCCCCAGAAGCAGCCCTTGTTGATGATCAAGCTTCAAGGAGCCTTGGAGAGCCTTCATTTGCTTTGGATTCATCTCAACCAACGTTATTTGGATCGACCCCACTCGATAAAGGTCCTCCTAAACTTGAACTCAAACCCCTCCCCTCTCATTTGAAGTATACTTTTCTTGGTGATAATTCTACATATCCGGTGATTGTGAATGCATGCTTGAATGATGATGAACTTGCTAGGTTGTTGCATGAGCTAAGATCGCATAGGAAAGCCATTGGCTATACTATTGATGATTTAGTTGGCATTAAGCCCTCTTTGTGCGTGCATAAGATATTGATGGAAGATGACCATAAACCCTCTATTGAACATCAAAGAAGATTGAATCCTATAATTGAAGAGGTAGTCAAGAAAGAGATCATTAAGTTGCTAGATGCGGGAATCATCTACCCTATTTCGGATAGTAAGTGGGTTAGTCCCGTTCATGTAGTTCCTAAGAAGGGTGGGATGACCGTAGTGACTAATGAGAACAATGAACTAATCTCAACTAGGACGGTTACGGGATGGAGGATGTGTATTGACTATAGGAAATTGAACATGGCCTCTAGGAAAGATCACTTCCCTCTTCCTTTCATTGACCAAATGCTAGAGAGGTTAGCTCAACATTCTCACTTTTGCTACCTAGATGGCTATAGTGGATTCTTCCAAATCCCTATCCACCTCGATGACCAAGAGAAAACCACATTTACATGTCCATGGGGAACTTTTGCATATAGGAGAATGCCGTTTGGGTTGTGTAATGCACCCGCCACCTTTCAAAGGTGTATGATGGCTATCTTTTCGGAGTACATTGAGAATATCATGGAAGTATTTATGGATGATTTTTCTGTTTATGGTTCTTCCTTTGATGATTGCTTAGCTAACTTGTCGCTAGTGCTTAAGAGATGTGAGGAGACAAACCTTGTCTTGAATTGGGAAAAATGCCACTTCATGGTAAGTGAAGGTATTGTGTTGGGACACTTGGTGTCCAACCGTGGCATTGAGGTTGATAGGGCCAAGATTGAAACGATAGAGAAGTTGCAGCCACCTACCTCGGTGAAAGGGGTAAGGAGTTTCTTAGGGCACACCGGTTTTTACCGGAGGTTTATTAAAGACTTCTCTAAAATTTCTAAGCCTCTTACTAACCTACTAATGAAGGATGTTGAGTTTGTTTTCTCCAAAGATTGCCTTGAAGCTTTTTGTAGGTTGAAGAACGCTTTGATCTCCGCCCCCATCATGCAACCTCCGGATTGGAGCTTACCATTTGAAGTGAAGTGTGATGCAAGTGATGTGGCCGTTGGGGCTGTTTTGGGATAAAAGAAAGATGGGCGCACACATGTCATCTATTATGCTAGCAAGACGCTAGATGATGCCCAACTTAACTATGCCACAACCGAGAAAGAGTTGCTAGCGGTGGTGTATGCATTTGAGAAGTTCCGCTCATATCTTGTTGGAGCGAAGGTCATAGTTTATACGGATCATGCTGCGATCCGTTATCTCCTTACAAAGAAGGATGCCAAGCCTAGGTTGATTCGGTGGATCCTTCTTCTTCAAGAGTTTGATTTGGAAATCCGGGACAAGAAGGGGTCCGAAAATTCTGTGGCGGATCACCTTAGTAGACTCCCACCATTGGAGCTTGAGAGAGATGACATCCCGATTGATGACTCATTCCGGGATGAGCAATTGCAAATGGTGGAGGAGTGCTTGTTCCAAGTGTCTAGAGGAAGTGAGCCATGGTATGCCGACATTGTGAACTATCTTGTGTGTGAGGAAGTGCCTCCCGGTTTGTCATATGCCCAAAGGAAGAAGTTCTTCAAAGATGTGAGGCACTACTATTGGAGTGAACCACTTTTGTTCAAGAGAGGGCCGGATGGAGTCTTTAGAAGATGCATATCGGAGGATGAGGTGGAGAGTGTGATCCGCCATTGTCATTCCTTGCCATGTGGAGGGCATGCTAGCTCACACAAGACATGTGCGAAGGTGTTGCAATCGGGCTTCTTTTGGCCAAGTTTGTTCAAGGATGTGCAAAAATTCGTGGTAGCTTGTGATGCTTGCCAAAGGACGGGCAACATCTCAAGGAGGAATGAGATGCCCTTGAACAACATACAAGAGGTAGAGATATTTGATGTGTGGGGTGTGGACTTCATGGGACCATTCCCTTCTTCATGTGGCAACCTCTACATCCTATTGGCGGTAGACTATGTTTCGAGATGGGTGGAGGCAATCGCCTCTCCCACAAATGATGCCAAGGTTGTGGTGCGGTTCTTCAACCGAGTGATCTTCCCTAGGTTTGGAACACCAAGGGTGATCATAAGTGATGGAGGGAAGCACTTCACTAATAGGAACTTTGGGGCACTTTTGGCTAAGTATGGGGTGACTCATAAGGTGGCAACACCTTACCATCCCCAAACTAGTGGCCAAGTGGAAATCTCCAACCGGGAGATAAAAGGGATACTTGAGAAGACGGTCTCTAGGACGAGAAAAGATTGGGCTATGAAGCTCGATGATGCCTTGTGGGCATATAGAACCGCTTTTAAGACACCGATTGGCACCACTCCTTACAAGCTAGTCTATGACAAGTCTTGCCACCTTCCGATAGAGATGGAGCATAGAGCATATTGGGCCATTAAGTGGCTAAATTTTGACCTCAAGGAGGCCGGAGAGAAGAGGTTGCTTGATATGAAAGCTCTTGAAGAGATCCGGTTGGATGCTTATGAAAACGCCCGGATCTATAAGGAGAGGACCAAACGGTGGCATGACAAGCGCCTCATCCCGAAGGAGTTGAGTGAAGGCGACCTTGTCCTTCTCTTCAACTCAAGGCTGCGGCTCTTCCCCGGAAAACTAAAGTCAAGGTGGACCGGTCCCTATGTGGTTGTAACACCCCAAATTCTCAGAACTTGGGACATTACTGGTTAGGACCTCACAATGGGTCCCGACCTCAGTTTGACAACAACATTACTAGGATCTTGCAACAAGACACAAATAAAGAAACCGAAATTCATAAAAATAGTATTTTTAGGGTAATGAATGCAACACTGTCTAGCAGCCTAAAGTACTTAAACAAAAGAAACGAACATCTGCCTTAACCAAAAGGAAGAAAAGATAAACACAACTCCCAACCCCCACTCTAAGGAGTACGGAGACCCGGCTGACCACTACTTCCGGATCACTCAGCTGCTGATCTAACCTGCAGTAAATCTAAAAACACAACAAGAGGAACCGTTAGCTAGTTATCTAAATATTAGCAGAATAATAGTAGCACACACACACATAAAAATATAAACACCCATCATGCTTTCAAACAAGTCCGTTTTATTATCTGGAGTTAAGTTACTCTTTCACGCTAATGATACTTATTTTGTGACACGAGGGATTCCCAAACCTCGCCTCCGCCCCCGTGTACCCATCAGGAGTGGATCCGATGCATCTCACCGTGTACCTGGATGGTCTGGGTATAGAGAACCTCCCAGTCTCCTGTCAGAGCTGGGCAGTGATGTCACGGCCCGTTATACATACACTTGGGCCTTAACCGGAATAATAACAGTCGTCCTAGCAAGTTATTATTATTAAAACACGCAAATAGCACACACAACCACTATCACTCAACTAATATCCAGAAACTGGCTAAGTAAGTCGCAAGGACTTACCTGAGTCCAAACACTCTCTAACACGTCTCAAAATAGTCCGTACTCGTGGTAACTCAAACGCCTGTCAATTAAGGCATGTGGATCAAAATCACATCTCAAAGTCCAACCTCATGCGAAGGAATTACGGAAAAACTCTCTTATGGTAAAAGACCATTTTACCCTTGGTATCGTAAATTCCCGAAGTTTATTCTTAAACTTTCTAATTCCTTTTAAAACTTGTTGCCATACTTTGTGTCTCTCCGTTAGCTACCTATAGGTCACCAGTTCAAACTTGAATCCACTCGAAAAAGAATAACACTCTTCCTCCTTTCCGGTTACCATCTATTACATATATTATCTGTATTATATACTTTAACCTTTCTCCTCAACTCACTTATTAATTGTGTAATTTTTCGGTACGCAAATATATAAATCTGCATATTTTATTTCCCATCTTGTACGGATATAGGTACACTTACGTCATGAGTATATATATTCTTATGTTTCATTATATATATAAATTCTGAAATCCCAACTTATTTATATATATATTTATTCCTCTTTTACATAATTTCATACTTAGTAAATTTTCTCTTGCTGTAAAAACAGCCCAACTGTCCTACTTTAGGACCTCGTAAATCCCAATCCGACCGTTAATTTTCTCTCAAATTTTAACACAATAAAATACGTATTGCAATCTACAATATATAAAAATTTCAACGGTGGATTCTCGATTTAAGCCCTAGAAAATATATCATGAAGTCAGCATGTCGAAATTCCAATAAGAGGTGTGCAGAAGGTCTTAGGTTCGATTCTCTCTATCAACATGTGCTCTTATTTATATTACTTAGAGATCTCCAGTTCGAGTCTCATGGACCACAAAAGGAAAAGTATTTTTCACTCACTTCACACCACAGTTTATTCATCTACTGCACAAAGATATGGACTAACCCTCTATACCCTCTGTACGTATAAAAATGCAACAGGAAGGAGGGCTCAACGGTTACCGGCAGCGGTGTGGTGGTTCCCATCCGAATTGTGCTGCTCTGGATCGAAGTGGGACGGCTCTGATGTGTTGTGCCAGCCGTATGCCCAGGAGGTTGGGTTTGTTACGGCTTCCGACGGGGACGAGGTGCAGCGATGGTTGATGCTCGCGAAGACCTCTCCGCCCGCCTGGTTCGCGTGCCTGCTGCCTCGCTCGGACTCGACCTCGTTGGGGTTTGTGTTTGCGGGAATTAGCAACAACGTGCAGAACTGGTGCCCTTCACGCGGTTCAGCAGACTCTTGAAGCCTCCAGAGAGCCTCGATCGACAAGAAAGGCAGACAGCATCAGCACCAACCCAACAAGCGTGCAGAAGGCAGCAGGTTCGATAGGGAGGAAGGCTTACCAGTGCAACGGTCCCGGAGAGACTCGGTGGTTCCTGCGGTGGGGTCTGTAGCACCGGTTGGCTCCGATCAGCCTTGGAGACGTGCATTCCTTGGAGCGCAGAGGCGGGTTGCTGCTACTGCTGTCTAGCGGGTGCTGTCACTGGCGAGCGAGGAGGGCGGCGGTGTCGGACTCGACGGAAGGCGGCCCAGGCTTCGGCGGCGGCTCGTGGCGGCGCTCCGGTTGAAGACAGAGAGGTGTGGCGCTTCTCCTGTTGAAGGCAGCCGATGTGTAGGGTCGAAGTTCAGAAGGTGAGGCATAGAGGGAAGCGGCAGCGGATATTAGAATAGAATTAGGTTAGTGTTAAAATTAGGGTTAGGATTTGATTAGGGTTAATGATGGGCTTAAGAAGTGGGCTGATGGCTTGGGCCTAGGGTTGGCCCAATTGAGCGGTGGTCTCATGAAATCAAAAGCGAAACTCGTTAATTATGTGCGGGAAAGATATATAATACGGAATTAATTTCCGTATTTTATAATTTATTATTATTCTTATTTTAAGTGTATAATTTATTTTCAGTTAAGAGATTCCGTCATTTTATGTGAATTAATATCACATAAAATGATGGAACAACACTCGTTCTATTTTACTTTTAATTTATGTACTCATTTATTCGAGATTGACGTTTCGCAAATCGGTTAAATTCAGGTTTTTCGGAGTTTCAAAATTTCGGTTATTACATCAGTGCCCTCTTAAAAGAAGTTTCGTCCCGAAACTTAGAATCATTTCTTTTATC
>BSUD01000007.1:37838146-37852383 GCA_033239045.1 Fagopyrum esculentum
TTAAACAAAAGAAACGAACATCTGCCTTAACCAAAAGGAAGAAAAGATAAACACAACTCCCAACCCCCACTCTAA
This sequence comes from Fagopyrum esculentum, assembly GCA_033239045.1. Lineage (NCBI taxonomy): Eukaryota > Viridiplantae > Streptophyta > Magnoliopsida > Caryophyllales > Polygonaceae > Fagopyrum > Fagopyrum esculentum. The sequence goes on from BSUD01000007.1 coordinate 37,838,222, forward strand.
GGAGTACGGAGACCCGGCTGACCACTACTTCCGGATCACTCAGCTGCTGATCTAACCTGCAGTAAATCTAAAAACACAACAAGAGGAACCGTTAGCTAGTTATCTAAATATTAGCAGAATAATAGTAGCACACACACACATAAAAATATAAACACCCATCATGCTTTCAAACAAGTCCGTTTTATTATCTGGAGTTAAGTTACTCTTTCACGCTAATGATACTTATTTTGTGACACGAGGGATTCCCAAACCTCGCCTCCGCCCCCGTGTACCCATCAGGAGTGGATCCGATGCATCTCACCGTGTACCTGGATGGTCTGGGTATAGAGAACCTCCCAGTCTCCTGTCAGAGCTGGGCAGTGATGTCACGGCCCGTTATACATACACTTGGGCCTTAACCGGAATAATAACAGTCGTCCTAACAAGTTATTATTATTAAAACACGCAAATAGCACACACAACCACTATCACTCAACTAATATCCAGAAACTGGCTAAGTAAGTCGCAAGGACTTACCTGAGTCCAAACACTCTCTAACACGTCTCAAAATAGTCCGTACTCGTGGTAACTCAAACGCCTGTCAATTAAGGCATGTGGATCAAAATCACATCTCAAAGTCCAACCTCATGCGAAGGAATTACGGAAAAACTCTCTTATGGTAAAAGACCATTTTACCCTTGGTATCGTAAATTCCCGAAGTTTATTCTTAAACTTTCTAATTCCTTTTAAAACTTGTTGCCATACTTTGTGTCTCTCCGTTAGCTACCTATAGGTCACCAGTTCAAACTTGAATCCACTCGAAAAAGAATAACACTCTTCCTCCTTTCCGGTTACCATCTATTACATATATTATCTGTATTATATACTTTAACCTTTCTCCTCAACTCACTTATTAATTGTGTAATTTTTCGGTACTCAAATATATATATATCTGCATATTTTATTTCCCATCTTGTACGGATATAGGTACACTTACGTCATGAGTATATATATTCTTATGTTTCATTATATATATAAATTCTGAAATCCCAACTTATTTATATATATATATTTATTCCTCTTTTACATAATTTCATACTTAGTAAATTTTCTCTTGCTGTAAAAACAGCCCAACTGTCCTACTTTAGGACCTCGTAAATCCCAATCCGACCGTTAACTTTCTCTCAAATTTTAACACAATAAAATACGTATTGCAATCTACAATATATAAAAATTTCAACGGTGGATTCTCGATTTAAACCCTAGAAAATATATCATGAAGTCAACATGTCGAAATTCCAACAAGAGGTGTGCAGAAGGTCTTAGGTTCGATTCTCTCTATCAACATGTGCTCTTATTTATTTACTTAGAGATCTCCAGTTCGAGTCTCATGGACCACAAAAGGAAAGGTATTTTTCACTCACTTCACACCACAGTTTATTCATCTACTGCACAAAGATATGGACTAACCCTCTATACCCTCTGTACGTATAAAAAATGCAATAGGAAGGAGGGCTCAGCGGTTACCGGCAGCGGTGTGGTGGTTCCCATCCGAATTATGCTGCTCTGGATCGAAGTGGGACGGCTCTGATGTGTTGTGCCAGACGTATGCCCAGGAGGTTGGGTTTGTTACGGCTTCCGACGGGGACGAGGTGCAGCGATGGTTTATGCTCGCGAAGACCTCTCCGCCCGCCTGGTTCGCGTGCCTGCTGCCTCGCTCGGACTCGACCTCGTTGGGGTCTGTGTTTGCGGGAATTAGCAACAACGTGCAGAACTGGTGCCCTTCACGCGGTTCAGCAGACTCTTGAAGCCTCCAGAGAGCCTCGATCGACAAGAAAGGCAGACAGCATCAGCACCAACCCAACAAGCGTGCAGAAGGCAGCAGGTTCGATAGGGAGGAAGGCTTACCAGTGCAACGGTCCCGGAGAGACTCGGTGGTTCCTGCGGTGGGGTCTGTAGCACCGGTTGGCTCCGATCAGCCTTGGAGACGTGCATTCCTTGGAGCGCAGAGGCGGGTTGCTGCTACTGCTGTCTAGCGGGTGCTGTCTAGCGGGTGCTGTCACTGGCGAGCGAGGAGGGCGGCGGTGTCGGACTCGACGGAAGGCGGCCCAGGCTTCGGCGGCGGCTCGTGGCGGCGCTCCGGTTGAAGACAGAGAGGTGTGGCGCTTCTCCTGTTGAAGGCAGCCGATGTGTAGGGTCGAAGTTCAGAAGGTGAGGCATAGAGGGAAGCGGCAGCGGATATTAGAATAGAATTAGGTTAGTGTTAAAATTAGGGTTAGGATTTGATTAGGGTTAATGATGGGCTTAAGAAGTGGGCTGATGGCTTGGGCCTAGGGTTGGCCCAATTGAGCGGTGGTCTCATGAAATCAAAAGCGAAACTCGTTAATTATGTGCGGGAAAGATATATAATACGGAATTAATTTCCGTATTTTATAATTTATTATTATTCTTATTTTAAGTGTATAATTTATTTTCAGTTAAGAGATTCCGTCATTTTATGTGAATTAATATCACATAAAATGATGGAACAACACTCGTTCTATTTTACTTTTAATTTATGTACTCATTTATTCGAGATTGACGTTTCGCAAATCGGTTAAATTCAGGTTTTTCGGAGTTTCAAAATTTCGGTTATTACATCAGTGCCCTCTTAAAAGAAGTTTCGTCCCGAAACTTAGAATCATTTCTTTTATCACACGTTTCCTTGGGTATCTCTTCTCTTCTAAATTTTCGTTTTCTACCATGCCACTACTCACACATCATAATTAGACGTATATCACATAACACGCAATCACTCAAATCAATATAAAAACCTGAAAGGTCAATCAACACAACATCCGAGTACTAACTCGTCAACAGGAGTAACCTCTAACCTCGCAAAGAACTCGGGATAACTACGTCTAATATTCTCCTCTATCTCCCAGGTAGCCTCATCAACTCCTCGTCTAGACCATTGGAACTCTACAAAAGCATCAACCGGCTAAATTTTCTGATCTTCATAGTTGATGACGTATCTCGGAATCGGTAGGTACTTTCTCACGGTTTGGTTTTCTAAACTTACCTCCAGCTCTGTTGACGACTCTACCTAACCATAAAAACTTTTTCCTTTCGAAAGTTCCCGACTATTGATTATGAAATAATGATCTTAAACTTCTGTCGCCTAATGCTCTTTGTAATACAAACCGCTTGACCCGGTTTCCTCAATGTGACCTTATCGGATCGTTCCTTAATTAATTGTTTTCACCTACTTCTTGTCAAGCTTTAAAATTTATACAACTCCAAACAAATCACACACCCAAGTGGACTTTTTCATATAGATCTCTAATTCTTATTGAAATCAGAGTTAACCTAACATTGATTTTCTTCATCTGTGGTTTATGGGCCTACCACGCTTTTGGTGTAACACCCATTAGTCACAATGGCGTCTTTCTAAGGGTCCACATGATTTACCCTACTCCCGCCTATACTTCTCTTTTACTACTATCAAGATCCTCCTCCAACAGATCCTTACTCTCTTACTCACCCGTAGACTGTTCTTAACCAACTAGTAAGCAACCTCTAACCGATTCTCTTTATATCTTTAGATCACCCCAGAAAGTTGTCGTTGCCTACTTGGGGATTCCTTCAAGTCAGCGGTAAAGTTATCTCTTAAATTCGCCGTCACTAATATCTCTTCTCAACGGTACCTGCTCGTCAATACCACTCAACACTTGTACATCCTCAGTTGATGTCAGTCACTCTATAATTGACTTATCTCAATATTCTGGACCTGCTCTTCTCATACCTATACTGGCGTTAAATTATTGGTGAGCATCATCTGCTCGATTAATCCTTCCGTGCTTCACTAATTCGTTTTATCCTCCACACTTTTGTTCCCTTAGGCTAACTCTACTTCTCGAGCCCAACTGGGTCATTCATCTTGACATAATAGTCATTCCAAGTCTTCAACGATGGCTGGTAAGTATCTTTATAGTTCTGGTGACTTTAAATATTATCCCCTGGCAGTCTCCTTGCATGGACCGTCAGTGCTAATGACTTAGGTCCCGTGATAATTGGGGTCACCTTGGACTTTCGAGTCCTCTAAGGCCGTTCTCATATATACATTCATTCGCTGGTGTTACCGACAATATAGCCTTCCTGCAACACCGTTGTTTCCGCTACAGGTTTCAACTCTTTGGTACCGGCATTGCGATTTCTTTCCAATTCCTATATCTTTGAGGAGGTCAAAACCTCTTCACCCTTGTATAGTCTACATCTTGCTTCTATAATCTATTGTAGATATCCCTTCCATGCACCTTAGACTCTCTTATCCGGGTCGACATTTTATCTATTTTAGCCTCACAAGCTTGTCTTGTGAACTCTTCTACTAGGTGACTCGTCTTATACCTTTTTCTTCTTTGCATCGGTCTCTACTGTCTGTTGATCATTACTACCCATTCCGTGTTAGAACTTCAGTTGCTTTGTACTCTTGCATAGATTTCCTAAGGACATCCTCATCTTAAAACTTTATTTAAACATTTATCATAACTCGCAATTTTGATACCTGACTTTCCTTCTCACTAGATAAGTTATACACTTGGTTTACACTAAATCTATCATAGTGTCATCAGTCCATTGGTATGATTGTTATTAAACATCCAATGGTACTATTTGTATGCAACACATTAGGTGCATATGATTTTCCCACCAGTCAAATTTCTCGCATCGCATTTATTATGTCTTCTTGTACTCATGTCGCTTTACCTTCTTTGATATTTACACTCCGTAAGATAGTTAAATTCCTTTGAGTTTTCTCGTACACACTTTACAACTACGTTGGTTGGTCTTATTACTTTCATCAACTCTTAGGTCATCAGTCCAGCTGAATTTTCAATGGAGTACTTCCATTTCTCCTTAAATAACAGTCTTTAGTCCTTTCGGTAACCATCTTATTGGTGTGATACCGGATCCATATAACAACCTTTAGTCTTTCACTTTTACTCCTTCTCATGTCTGTTTTAGTCAACCTGTAGATTCTATCTGCAATCACCTCACAACTCGACCACACATTTCACCAAGGCTTTACATCATACTCTTTATATTTGTGCCGCCTCGGAATCTCCAATTATTATGTGTCACATCTTTAACCACAAGGGTTTTTTTTTCCTGTCAATCTAGACAGTCTGACCCCCTTTTTGTAGTCAGTAGTAAGTAACTACTCCCAACAATTCCCTTTCTCACCATTACTATCATCAAGGGTCATTACCGACCGTCAAGAGCTGCTCTTAAATTCCTTTATTAGAGTTATCAGAATGGACTCATCTACGTTACCACCCAGGCTACTAGTACTTGTATCGATTTAACTTCACCATTTTCGTCGTGGATCTCCGAAATAAATTCACTAGATGTCGATAAAATTCTTTTATAACCTTGTGGTTATTCTTCTTATCTGTCAACCAATCATCACCAGTTAACCCGCACATGTAACTTCTAAGTTGTCATCAAGTAGTATGTAGTTGACCTTCTACAAGATCATAGGCTTACTTTTCTTTTATCTATTTTGAGGCTTGATATACCTGGTGAAATATATCTCCTCCAGTCTCTCTGTTTATACTTCTTTAGCTCTTCCTACAATCTACACTTTGGTAAGATAGTTATACTCTTACGAGTCCAGTTGTATCATTCTTCTTCTGTCAACAGCCTTATCAATCCTTCTAGGGTAGCTTGTAGGTACATCTCCGTGATTCTTTTACCTGGGTTATCGTCTATTTGCGGTTCTCTATTATGAACTTGTAGTGTTGTTAGCTTAAATTCCTTTTGAATGAGAAGTTATTTGGGTCCCTCGGGTTCACCAAGACTCTTCTCACACACTCTTTTTCCTTGGGTGTTGCTCGTAGTGCTGCCTTTACAGAAGCTGGTTATTGTTGTATCCCGGTCTATGTCAGAATTCTCCTGTGTTCTACGAGATCACTTCACTTCCCTGTTGGTGAAATCCCCCTTTCCCTTTCTGGCAACGCGTAAGCTTCCAAGTTACAGCTCTTTAATTCTTCCTATTTGGATGGACAATGTATCTCGTGTTGACTTCTATACTTTTGACTCTCTCGGTTATCAATCTGGATTGTGGTGTCAAGTAGATTGTTGAGAGTGATCATATTCCGCCTTGCTTTTTGGTATCAACTTTCACTTCCTAGCCTGTCAGTGAGCTTAAATCTTATGTCTCCTTTCTTGATCGCTACTATATCTCCCTTTTTGACTTTCATGTCTATGGCGATTTCCGACGTCATCCTCTCTGTTTGTGAAGTCACTTTCCACAACTTGGAAGAGACTCTCCGTTGTCGTTCCCAATTTCCCTAATTGGCGATCATCCATTGCTTCTCCGGAACTACTCTCTTGTGTATCTTTCATTTGATCCTGTTGAGTTGACTCTGGATTCTCTTCTTGTCATTGAAATGGATGTTGTCTTTGAGTCTTCACTTTTCCGTCTCGACGTTCCTCAACAAGCTCGAAGGAGTTGTCCGACGTTCGTCTATCCTAATGCACATAAGATGTGCATACTAATCTTCACGTTGTCACCCTTCAACATCTACTTAGATGTGTCCAAGGAGTGAGAAACTCCTTATGTTACCTTTGTTAAGGAGATAACATTACTACAATTCTGTAACACCCCGAATTCTCAGAACTCGGGGTATTACTGGTTAGGACCTCACAATGGGTCCCGACCTCAGTTTGACAACAACATTACTAGGATCTTGCAACAAGACACAAATAAAGAAACCGAAATTCATAAAAATAGTATTTTTAGGGTAATGAATGCAACACTGTCTAGCAGCCTAAAGTACTTAAACAAAAGAAACGAACATCTGCCTTAACCAAAAGGAAGAAAAGATAAACACAACTCCCAACCCCCACTCTAAGGAGTACGGAGACCCGGCTGACCACTACTTCCGGATCACTCAGCTGCTGATCTAACCTGCAGTAAATCTAAAAACACAACAAGAGGAACCGTTAGCTAGTTATCTAAATATTAGCAGAATAATAGTAGCACACACACACATAAAAATATAAACACCCATCATGCTTTCAAACAAGTCCGTTTTATTATTTGGAGTTAAGTTACTCTTTCACGCTAATGATACTTATTTTGTGACACGAGGGATTCCCAAACCTCGCCTCCGCCCCCGTGTACCCATCAGGAGTGGATCCGATGCATCTCACCTTGTACCTGCATGGTCTGGGTATAGAGAACCTCCCAGTCTCCTGTCAGAGCTGGGCAGTGATGTCACGGCCCGTTATACATACACTTGGGCCTTAACCGGAATAATAACAGTCGTCCTAGCAAGTTATTATTATTAAAACACGCAAATAGCACACACAACCACTATCACTCAACTAATATCCAGAAACTGGCTAAGTAAGTCGCAAGGACTTACCTGAGTCCAAACACTCTCTAACACGTCTCAAAATAGTCCGTACTCGTGGTAACTCAAACGCCTGTCAATTAAGGCATGTGGATCAAAATCACATCTCAAAGTCCAACCTCATGCGAAGGAATTACGGAAAAACTCTCTTATGGTAAAAGACCATTTTACCCTTGGTATCGTAAATTCCCGAAGTTTATTCTTAAACTTTCTAATTCCTTTTAAAACTTGTTGCCATACTTTGTGTCTCTCCGTTAGCTACCTATAGGTCACCAGTTCAAACTTGAATCCACTCGAAAAAGAATAACACTCTTCCTCCTTTCCGGTTACCATCTATTACATATATTATCTGTATTATATACTTTAACCTTTCTCCTCAACTCACTTATTAATTGTGTAATTTTTCGGTACGCAAATATATAAATCTGCATATTTTATTTCCCATCTTGTACGGATATAGGTACACTTACGTCATGAGTATATATATTCTTATGTTTCATTATATATATAAATTCTGAAATCCCAACTTATTTATATATATATTTATTCCTCTTTTACATAATTTCATACTTAGTAAATTTTCTCTTGCTGTAAAAACAGCCCAACTGTCCTACTTTAGGACCTCGTAAATCCCAATCCGACCGTTAACTTTCTCTCAAATTTTAACACAATAAAATACGTATTGCAATCTACAATATATAAAAATTTCAACGGTGGATTCTCGATTTAAGCCCTAGAAAATATATCATGAAGTCAGCATGTCGAAATTCCAATAAGAGGTGTGCAGAAGGTCTTAGGTTCGATTCTCTCTATCAACATGTGCTCTTATTTATATTACTTAGAGATCTCCAGTTCGAGTCTCATGGACCACAAAAGGAAAAGTATTTTTCACTCACTTCACACCACAGTTTATTCATCTACTGCACAAAGATATGGACTAACCCTCTATACCCTCTGTACGTATAAAAATGCAACAGGAAGGAGGGCTCAACGGTTACCGGCAGCGGTGTGGTGGTTCCCATCCGAATTGTGCTGCTCTGGATCGAAGTGGGACGGCTCTGATGTGTTGTGCCAGCCGTATGCCCAGGAGGTTGGGTTTGTTACGGCTTCCGACGGGGACGAGGTGCAGCGATGGTTGATGCTCGCGAAGACCTCTCCGCCCGCCTGGTTCGCGTGCCTGCTGCCTCGCTCGGACTCGACCTCGTTGGGGTCTGTGTTTGCGGGAATTAGCAACAACGTGCAGAACTGGTGCCCTTCACGCGGTTCAGCAGACTCTTGAAGCCTCCAGAGAGCCTCGATCGACAAGAAAGGCAGACAGCATCAGCACCAACCCAACAAGCGTGCAGAAGGCAGCAGGTTCGATAGGGAGGAAGGCTTACCAGTGCAACGGTCCCGGAGAGACTCGGTGGTTCCTGCGGTGGGGTCTGTAGCACCGGTTGGCTCCGATCAGCCTTGGAGACGTGCATTCCTTGGAGCGCAGAGGCGGGTTGCTGCTACTGCTGTCTAGCGGGTGCTGTCACTGGCGAGCGAGGAGGGCGGCGGTGTCGGACTCGACGGAAGGCGGCCCAGGCTTCGGCGGCGGCTCGTGGCGGCGCTCCGGTTGAAGACAGAGAGGTGTGGCGCTTCTCCTGTTGAAGGCAGCCGATGTGTAGGGTCGAAGTTCAGAAGGTGAGGCATAGAGGGAAGCGGCAGCGGATATTAGAATAGAATTAGGTTAGTGTTAAAATTAGGGTTAGGATTTGATTAGGGTTAATGATGGGCTTAAGAAGTGGGCTGATGGCTTGGGCCTAGGGTTGGCCCAATTGAGCGGTGGTCTCATGAAATCAAAAGCGAAACTCGTTAATTATGTGCGGGAAAGATATATAATACGGAATTAATTTCCGTATTTTATAATTTATTATTATTCTTATTTTAAGTGTATAATTTATTTTCAGTTAAGAGATTCCGTCATTTTATGTGAATTAATATCACATAAAATGATGGAACAACACTCGTTCTATTTTACTTTTAATTTATGTACTCATTTATTCGAGATTGACGTTTCGCAAATCGGTTAAATTCAGGTTTTTCGGAGTTTCAAAATTTCGGTTATTACATCAGTGCCCTCTTAAAAGAAGTTTCGTCCCGAAACTTAGAATCATTTCTTTTATCACACGTTTCCTTGGGTATCTCTTCTCTTCTAAATTTTCGTTTTCTACCATGCCACTACTCACACATCATAATTAGACGTATATCACATAACACGCAATCACTCAAATCAATATAAAAACCTGAAAGGTCAATCAACACAACATCCGAGTACTAACTCGTCAACAGGAGTAACCTCTAACCTCGCAAAGAACTCGGGATAACTACGTCTAATATTCTCCTCTATCTCCCAGGTAGCCTCATCAACTCCTCGTCTAGACCATTGGAACTCTACAAAAGCATCAACCGGCTAAATTTTCTGATCTTCATAGTTGATGACGTATCTCGGAATCGGTAGGTACTTTCTCACGGTTTGGTTTTCTAAACTTACCTCCAGCTCTGTTGACGACTCTACCAAACCATAAAAACTTTTTCCTTTCGAAAGTTCCCGACTATTGATTATGAAATAATGATCTTAAACTTCTGTCGCCTAATGCTCTTTGTAATACAAACCGCTTGACCCGGTTTCCTCAATGTGACCTTATCGGATCGTTCCTTAATTAATTGTTTTCACCTACTTCTTGTCAAGCTTTAAAATTTATATAACTCCAAACAAATCACACACCCAAGTGGACTTTTTCATATAGATCTCTAATTCTTATTGAAATCAGAGTTAACCTAACATTGATTTTCTTCATCTGTGGTTTATGGGCCTACCACGCTTTTGGTGTAACACCCATTAGTCACAATGGCGTCTTTCTAAGGGTCCACATGATTTACCCTACTCCCGCCTATACTTCTCTTTTACTACTATCAAGATCCTCCTCCAACAGATCCTTACTCTCTTACTCACCCGTAGACTGTTCTTAACCAACTAGTAAGCAACCTCTAACCGATTCTCTTTATATCTTTAGATCACCCCAGAAAGTTGTCGTTGCCTACTTGGGGATTCCTTCAAGTCATCGGTAAAGTTATCTCTTAAATTCGCCGTCACTAATATCTCTTCTCAACGGTACCTGCTCGTCAATACCACTCAACACTTGTACATCCTCAGTTGATGTCAGTCACTCTATAATTGACTTATCTCAATATTCTGGACCTGCTCTTCTCATACCTATACTGGCGTTAAATTATTGGTGAGCATCATCTGCTCGATTAATCCTTCCGTGCTTCACTAATTCGTTTTATCCTCCACACTTTTGTTCCCTTAGGCTAACTCTACTTCTCGAGCCCAACTGGGTCATTCATCTTGACATAATAGTCATTCCAAGTCTTCAACGATGGCTGGTAAGTATCTTTATAGTTCTGGTGACTTTAAATATTATCCCCTGGCAGTCTCCTTGCATGGACCGTCAGTGCTAATGACTTAGGTCCCGTGATAATTGGGGTCACCTTGGACTTTCGAGTCCTCTAAGGCCGTTCTCATATATACATTCATTCGCTGGTGTTACCGACAATATAGCCTTCCTGCAACACCGTTGTTTCCGCTACAGGTTTCAACTCTTTGGTACCGGCATTGCGATTTCTTTCCAATTCCTATATCTTTGAGGAGGTCAAAACCTCTTCACCCTTGTATAGTCTACATCTTGCTTCTATAATCTATTGTAGATATCCCTTCCATGCACCTTAGACTCTCTTATCCGGGTCGACATTTTATCTATTTTAGCCTCACAAGCTTGTCTTGTGAACTCTTCTACTAGGTGACTCGTCTTATACCTTTTTCTTCTTTGCATCGGTCTCTACTGTCTGTTGATCATTACTACCCATTCCGTGTTAGAACTTCAGTTGCTTTGTACTCTTGCATAGATTTCCTAAGGACATCCTCATCTTAAAACTTTATTTAAACATTTATCATAACTCGCAATTTTGATACCTGACTTTCCTTCTCACTAGATAAGTTATACACTTGGTTTACACTAAATCTATCATAGTGTCATCAGTCCATTGGTATGATTGTTATTAAACATCCAATGGTACTATTTGTATGCAACACATTAGGTGCATATGATTTTCCCACCAGTCAAATTTCTCGCATCGCATTTATTATGTCTTCTTGTACTCATGTCGCTTTACCTTCTTTGATATTTACACTCCGTAAGATAGTTAAATTCCTTTGAGTTTTCTCGTACACACTTTACAACTACGTTGGTTGGTCTTATTACTTTCATCAACTCTTAGGTCATCAGTCCAGCTGAATTTTCAATGGAGTACTTCCATTTCTCCTTAAATAACAGTCTTTAGTCCTTTCGGTAACCATCTTATTGGTGTGATACCGGATCCATATAACAACCTTTAGTCTTTCACTTTTACTCTTTCTCAGGTTGGTTCCAGCAAATATGTAGATTCCATCTAAAATCACCCCACAACTCGATAAGGCATTTTACCATGGCATGAAATCATACTTCCTATGTTGGTGCTGCCTTGATGAAAGAGCGCCCTCAATCTTATGGGTGTGAAGTGTTAAGTACCCTCTATCTGAACTGACGTAGGTTTTGGTTAAATCATTTGTTTCCTCTTACTCCTTCTTACACGAATTCGTCTTTACTAACTGTGATATGTAAAACTTTTCCTTAGCCAGTAGGTGAGTAACTTCTCACAGAAAGTCTCTTTATCCCATTAATGATATAAGGGTCGTTACCGACCGTCCAAATCTTCTTCTTAAATTCTTAATTAGAGTCATTGTATTGGACTCATTCAATGTGACTATCAAGGATTTTAGTACTCTGTGGTTATTCTCCTTATCTGTCAACCAATCATCACCAGTTAACCCGCACATGTAACTTCTAAGTTGTCATCAAGTAGTATGTAGTTGACCTTCTACAAGATCATAGGCTTACTTTTCTTTTATCTATTTTGAGGCTTGATATACCTGGTGAAATATATCTCCTCCAGTCTCTCTGTTTATACTTCTTTAGCTCTTCCTACAATCTACACTTTGGTAAGATAGTTATACTCTTACGAGTCCAGTTGTATCATTCTTCTTCTGTCAACAGCCTTATCAATCCTTCTAGGATAACTTGTAGGTACATCTCCGTGATTCTTTTTACCCGAGTTATCATCTATTTGCGGTTCTCTATTATGAACTTGTAGTGTTGTTAGCTTAGATCCCTTTGTGAATGAGAATTTATTGGGGAACCTCGAATTCACCAATACCCTTCTCACACACTCTTGTTCCTTGGGGTGTTGCTTTGTAATGCCGCCTTTATTGAAAGCCGATCATTGTTGTATCACGGTCTATGTCGATATTCTCGTGCGTTCTACGAGATCACTCCACTTCCATGTCGGTGAAATCTACCTTTCCCTTTCTGGCAACTCGTAGGCTTCCAATTTCCAGCTCTTTAATTCTTCCTATTTGGATGGACAATGTATCTCGTGTTGACTTCTATACTTTTGACTCTCTCAGTTATCAATCTGGATTGTGGTGTCAAGTAGATTGTCGAGAGTGATCATATTCCGCCTTGCTTTTTTGGTATCAACTTTCACTTCCTAGCCTGTCAGTGAGCTTAAATCTTATGTCTCCTTTCTTGATCGCTACTATATCTCCCTTTTTGACTTTCATGTCTATGGCGATTTCCGACGTCATCCTCTCTGTTTGTGAAGTCACTTTCCACAACTTGGAAGAGACTCTAAGTTGTCGTTCCCAATTTCCCTAATTGGCGATCATCCATTGCTTCTCCGGAACTACTCTCTTGTGTATCTTTCATTTGATCCTGTTGAGTTGACTCTGGATTCTCTTCTTGTCATTGAAATGGGTGTTGTCTTTGAGTCTTCACTTTTCCGTCTCGACGTTCCTCAACAAGCTCGAAGGAGTTGTCCGACGTTCGTCTATCCTAATGCACATAAGATGTGCATACTAATCTTCACGTTGTCACCCTTCAACATCTACTTAGATGTGTCCAAGGAGTGAGAAACTCCTTATGTTACCTTTGTTAAGGAGATAACATTACTACACTTCCTACTAATCTTCGGCATATAACTATCTATATAACATATCTTTATAAACAAGCTAAAAGTCCAACTACAGTAAAACCTAAAGTCCATACTAAGCAAACTGAGATCCGCGGTAGTAGTGGTGGTCAGCCGTACTTTTCTATTCCCAACCAGACTATGCATGCATTTAAAAACCAAAAACCCTTTTTAAAACTCAGATCCCTTTTCGGGTTCTGCTTAAAACTTATTCGGTCTTTCAGAAGATTTCAAGTGCCATTGTTGCCAACCTAGAGCTCTGATACCATGTTGTAACACCCCAAATTCTCAGAACTTGGGACATTACTGGTTAGGACCTCACAATGGGTCCCGACCTCAGTTTGACAACAACATTACTAGGATCTTGCAACAAGACACAAATAAAGAAACCGAAATTCATAAAAATAGTATTTTTAGGGTAATGAATGCAACACTGTCTAGCAGCCTAAAGTACTTAAACAAAAGAAACGAACATCTGCCTTAACCAAAAGGAAGAAAAGATAAACACAACTCCCAACCCCCACTCTAAGGAGTACGGAGACCCGGCTGACCACTACTTCCGGATCACTCAGCTGCTGATCTAACCTGCAGTAAATCTAAAAACACAACAAGAGGAACCGTTAGCTAGTTATCTAAATATTAGCAGAATAATAGTAGCACACACACACATAAAAATATAAACACCCATCATGC
>BSUD01000007.1:37852393-37880223 GCA_033239045.1 Fagopyrum esculentum
CCTTAGCCAGTAGGTGAGTAACTTCTCACAGAAAGTCTCTTTATCCCATTAATGATATAAGGGTCGTTACCGACCGTCCAAATCTTCTTCTTAAATTCTTAATTAGAGTCATTGTATTGGACTCATTCAATGTGACTATCAAGGATTTTAGTACTCTGTGGTTATTCTCCTTATCTGTCAACCAATCATCACCAGTTAACCCGCACATGTAACTTCTAAGTTGTCATCAAGTAGTATGTAGTTGACCTTCTACAAGATCATAGGCTTACTTTTCTTTTATCTATTTTGAGGCTTGATATACCTGGTGAAATATATCTCCTCCAGTCTCTCTGTTTATACTTCTTTAGCTCTTCCTACAATCTACACTTTGGTAAGATAGTTATACTCTTACGAGTCCAGTTGTATCATTCTTCTTCTGTCAACAGCCTTATCAATCCTTCTAGGATAACTTGTAGGTACATCTCCGTGATTCTTTTTACCCGAGTTATCATCTATTTGCGGTTCTCTATTATGAACTTGTAGTGTTGTTAGCTTAGATCCCTTTGTGAATGAGAATTTATTGGGGAACCTCGAATTCACCAATACCCTTCTCACACACTCTTGTTCCTTGGGGTGTTGCTTTGTAATGCCGCCTTTATTGAAAGCCGATCATTGTTGTATCACGGTCTATGTCGATATTCTCGTGCGTTCTACGAGATCACTCCACTTCCATGTCGGTGAAATCTACCTTTCCCTTTCTGGCAACTCGTAGGCTTCCAATTTCCAGCTCTTTAATTCTTCCTATTTGGATGGACAATGTATCTCGTGTTGACTTCTATACTTTTGACTCTCTCGGTTATCAATCTGGATTGTGGTGTCAAGTAGATTGTCGAGAGTGATCATATTCCGCCTTGCTTTTTGGTATCAACTTTCACTTCCTAGCCTGTCAGTGAGCTTAAATCTTATGTCTCCTTTCTTGATCGCTACTATATCTCCCTTTTTGACTTTCATGTCTATGGCGATTTCCGACGTCATCCTCTCTGTTTGTGAAGTCACTTTCCACAACTTGGAAGAGACTCTAAGTTGTCGTTCCCAATTTCCCTAATTGGCGATCATCCATTGCTTCTCCGGAACTACTCTCTTGTGTATCTTTCATTTGATCCTGTTGAGTTGACTCTGGATTCTCTTCTTGTCATTGAAATGGATGTTGTCTTTGAGTCTTCACTTTTCCGTCTCGACGTTCCTCAACAAGCTCGAAGGAGTTGTCCGACGTTCGTCTATCCTAATGCACATAAGATGTGCATACTAATCTTCACGTTGTCACCCTTCAACATCTACTTAGATGTGTCCAAGGAGTGAGAAACTCCTTATGTTACCTTTGTTAAGGAGATAACATTACTACACTTCCTACTAATCTTCGGCATATAACTATCTATATAACATATCTTTATAAACAAGCTAAAAGTCCAACTACAGTAAAACCTAAAGTCCATACTAAGCAAACTGAGATCCGCGGTAGTAGTGGTGGTCAGCCGTACTTTTCTATTCCCAACCAGACTATGCATGCATTTAAAAACCAAAAACCCTTTTTAAAACTCAGATCCCTTTTCGGGTTCTGCTTAAAACTTATTCGGTCTTTCAGAAGATTTCAAGTGCCATTGTTGCCAACCTAGAGCTCTGATACCATGTTGTAACACCCCAAATTCTCAGAACTTGGGACATTACTGGTTAGGACCTCACAATGGGTCCCGACCTCAGTTTGACAACAACATTACTAGGATCTTGCAACAAGACACAAATAAAGAAACCGAAATTCATAAAAATAGTATTTTTAGGGTAATGAATGCAACACTGTCTAGCAGCCTAAAGTACTTAAACAAAAGAAACGAACATCTGCCTTAACCAAAAGGAAGAAAAGATAAACACAACTCCCAACCCCCACTCTAAGGAGTACGGAGACCCGGCTGACCACTACTTCCGGATCACTCAGCTGCTGATCTAACCTGCAGTAAATCTAAAAACACAACAAGAGGAACCGTTAGCTAGTTATCTAAATATTAGCAGAATAATAGTAGCACACACACACATAAAAATATAAACACCCATCATGCTTTCAAACAAGTCCGTTTTATTATTTGGAGTTAAGTTACTCTTTCACGCTAATGATACTTATTTTGTGACACGAGGGATTCCCAAACCTCGCCTCCGCCCCCGTGTACCCATCAGGAGTGGATCCGATGCATCTCACCGTGTACCTGGATGGTCTGGGTATAGAGAACCTCCCAGTCTCCTGTCAGAGCTGGGCAGTGATGTCACGGCCCGTTATACATACACTTGGGCCTTAACCGGAATAATAACAGTCGTCCTAGCAAGTTATTATTATTAAAACACGCAAATAGCACACACAACCACTATCACTCAACTAATATCCAGAAACTGGCTAAGTAAGTCGCAAGGACTTACCTGAGTCCAAACACTCTCTAACACGTCTCAAAATAGTCCGTACTCGTGGTAACTCAAACGCCTGTCAATTAAGGCATGTGGATCAAAATCACATCTCAAAGTCCAACCTCATGCGAAGGAATTACGGAAAAACTCTCTTATGGTAAAAGACCATTTTACCCTTGGTATCGTAAATTCCCGAAGTTTATTCTTAAACTTTCTAATTCCTTTAAAAACTTGTTGCCATACTTTGTGTCTCTCCGTTAGCTACCTATAGGTCACCAGTTCAAACTTGAATCCACTCGAAAAAGAATAACACTCTTCCTCCTTTCCGGTTACCATCTATTACATATATTATCTGTATTATATACTTTAACCTTTCTCCTCAACTCACTTATTAATTGTGTAATTTTTCGGTACGCAAATATATAAATCTGCATATTTTATTTCCCATCTTGTACGGATATAGGTACACTTACGTCATGAGTATATATATTCTTATGTTTCATTATATATATAAATTCTGAAATCCCAACTTATTTATATATATATTTATTCCTCTTTTACATAATTTCATACTTAGTAAATTTTCTCTTGCTGTAAAAACAGCCCAACTGTCCTACTTTAGGACCTCGTAAATCCCAATCCGACCGTTAACTTTCTCTCAAATTTTAACACAATAAAATACGTATTGCAATCTACAATATATAAAAATTTCAACGGTGGATTCTCGATTTAAGCCCTAGAAAATATATCATGAAGTCAGCATGTCGAAATTCCAATAAGAGGTGTGCAGAAGGTCTTAGGTTCGATTCTCTCTATCAACATGTGCTCTTATTTATATTACTTAGAGATCTCCAGTTCGAGTCTCATGGACCACAAAAGGAAAAGTATTTTTCACTCACTTCACACCACAGTTTATTCATCTACTACACAAAGATATGGACTAACCCTCTATACCCTCTGTACGTATAAAAATGCAACAGGAAGGAGGGCTCAACGGTTACCGGCAGCGGTGTGGTGGTTCCCATCCGAATTGTGCTGCTCTGGATCGAAGTGGGACGGCTCTGATGTGTTGTGCCAGCCGTATGCCCAGGAGGTTGGGTTTGTTACGGCTTCCGACGGGGACGAGGTGCAGCGATGGTTGATGCTCGCGAAGACCTCTCCGCCCGCCTGGTTCGCGTGCCTGCTGCCTCGCTCGGACTCGACCTCGTTGGGGTCTGTGTTTGCGGGAATTAGCAACAACGTGCAGAACTGGTGCCCTTCACGCGGTTCAGCAGACTCTTGAAGCCTCCAGAGAGCCTCGATCGACAAGAAAGGCAGACAGCATCAGCACCAACCCAACAAGCGTGCAGAAGGCAGCAGGTTCGATAGGGAGGAAGGCTTACCAGTGCAACGGTCCCGGAGAGACTCGGTGGTTCCTGCGGTGGGGTCTGTAGCACCGGTTGGCTCCGATCAGCCTTGGAGACGTGCATTCCTTGGAGCGCAGAGGCGGGTTGCTGCTACTGCTGTCTAGCGGGTGCTGTCACTGGCGAGCGAGGAGGGCGGCGGTGTCGGACTCGACGGAAGGCGGCCCAGGCTTCGGCGGCGGCTCGTGGCGGCGCTCCGGTTGAAGACAGAGAGGTGTGGCGCTTCTCCTGTTGAAGGCAGCCGATGTGTAGGGTCGAAGTTCAGAAGGTGAGGCATAGAGGGAAGCGGCAGCGGATATTAGAATAGAATTAGGTTAGTGTTAAAATTAGGGTTAGGATTTGATTAGGGTTAATGATGGGCTTAAGAAGTGGGCTGATGGCTTGGGCCTAGGGTTGGCCCAATTGAGCGGTGGTCTCATGAAATCAAAAGCGAAACTCGTTAATTATGTGCGGGAAAGATATATAATACGGAATTAATTTCCGTATTTTATAATTTATTATTATTCTTATTTTAAGTGTATAATTTATTTTCAGTTAAGAGATTCCGTCATTTTATGTGAATTAATATCACATAAAATGATGGAACAACACTCGTTCTATTTTACTTTTAATTTATGTACTCATTTATTCGAGATTGACGTTTCGCAAATCGGTTAAATTCAGGTTTTTCGGAGTTTCAAAATTTCGGTTATTACAGTGGTGAAGAAGATCTTTCCCCATGGAGCAATTGAGATAGGAGGGGAGCATTGTGGAGATTTTAAGGTGAATGGGCACCGGTTGAAGAAGTATATCCCGGGAGCTCCAGTGGATATGATTGCCCCACTTCACCTTGAGTAGCTGCCCCCGAGTTTGGTCAAGCTAATAACCTTAAAGGAGCGCTTGATGGGAGGCAACCCATTGGTAGACATCTTTCCCTTTTTTTGTTTTTGTTTTTGATTTTTCTATTTTTGCGTGTGTTAGGTGTGTTTTGTGTGTGAGCTAGAGTCTTGGTAGCATGGAAGCCTTGCATGGCATGTGAATGATGATGATGAACCCCTCATCAATTATGGGTGGAGCGGACGTGGAACTTGGACGGCTAGCGGTGCCTAGCGCGGGTCCCGACGCCTTGATGAACACTTAGAGCTCTCTACCATTGTTGATAGGATCATCCACCATCAATCCACTTGAGTAATCCCAAATACCGAAGCAAACCATTTTTACATTGTGAGAACCCTCTTTCACTCTTCTTTACTTGAATGCCACATTGGGGACAATGTGTTTCTAAGTATGGGGTGGGGTTTGCATGATCCTTTGCATCACTAGCATCTAGGATAGTTTAATATTGTCACATGCTTCATCATGTCTTGCATTGTACATAAATATTTCTAAAATTCCAAAAAAATCAGAAAATTTAAAAAATTTAGTGCTTCTAAACTTGGGAATGACCCTTATGATGAAATTGTTGTGTAGATTGGCTATGGATGGCCTTATGTGTTAAATTGATGAATTGCACATGTGGACTTGAAGTACTTATCTTGAATCCCATGAATGATTTGTGATCATGATGTTTGTCTTGATTGGATTGAGTATTGAAAGTCGAAATTACATGCTAGTTCTTGCACATCATCTAGGAATGAATGAGGCAATTCATCTTTCTCTACTTCTCTTCTTAATCATGATGTTTGAGCACCTCACTTGATATAAATTTGACCTCTTTTGACCCATCCGGGAATAGGAGCTTGTTAGTGTGTTGAGCGTGTGAAAAGCAAGTGTGGGATGAAGATGTTGATGAAAGAATGTTATGAATGAAATGCTGAATTTGTTGCGAAAGTGTAGACAAAAATATAGGTTTGGGGACGTTGGTCTAAATGACGAGTAACTCGGCACCATTCACATAATCGGGTGTTTGTGCCTTGCCAAAGTCAAATAAACCAATAGTCCCAACGAGCTTTGGTATGTGTGCCCGGTGTGGATGCACCTCGAAAAATAGAAAAAGCCCGAGGACGGCTAATCACCAAGGTTTCGGCTTTTGTACACCAATGCCATTGCTAAAAAATAAGTGAAAGAAAAAGAAAAGAAAGAAAAGATGGAGAAAATATACACTTGTGGGAAGTTGATCAAGGACAAAATTGTGGAGTTAGTTCCGTTCTCGGATTAGCATCACATAGCCTAGAAAAATTCCCACCTAATCACAACATCTCTTAGCCTTTTATTTCACAAGACCTTATGACCTATTTGCATGTTTGTAAGACTTAGTAATCTAGATTGGACATGCTCTTGATCATCTTGACTTCTTCATTTTTACATTTCATGCATGCCTTCGAGTTAAGTACAATTGTCTTTCCGTGCCTTCATTTATTTGATACATAATTGCTTGTCCATTGCCATAAAACATGACTATGAAGGTGATCCAATATTAGAAGCACAAATCCAAAAAGATTTTGTTGTTTTTCTGCATGCATAATGTAAAATCCGGAATTTTTATTCCGTCTATTTCCGTTATAAAATAGATTTCGATCAGTTGACCCATATCCGTCTACTTAGTTAGACATATTATTATAGGATTTAGCATTTTATGTAGATTCATTCACATAAAATGATAGAATCTTTTAAATAGTTTATCATTTTATGTAGCTTACTTCCGCATAAAATGATAAAATTCTTAACCGATCATAAACTATAATAAGCTCCATATCCGCCTAGTCCGTATATTTATGTGTCAGGATCTTTTCCAGCCAGAAACTCGCTAGTTGAAGGAGCCCGTCCGCAACCAATTTCAGCCCATCTATTACCCCATATTTCAGCCAACAGCAGCAGCTTGCCAGCCTTCCAGCCCAACTCCAGCGTTGCCAGCCTTCCAGCCCAACTCCAGCGTTGCCAGCGTCCACTCCAGCCCAGTGTTCGTCCAGCCCAGCAGCGCCAGCCAGAACACACAGTCTTCCAGCAGCCCAGCAGCAGCAGAACTCCAGCCCGTTCCTCCAGCCATCCGGATGTGCAGAGAGAAGCCCACCCGGCTGTGAGAAAACCGTTCAGCACTTATACAGAATTAATTAGAGAGCATATCCTCTTACCTTAAACGCTTCCTAGGATCGCGTGATACAGCTGCTCACCTTCCTCCTCCTTTGCGTCCAGATACATCCAGCGAGTAGGTTACAGAAACTCTTCTCATTCACGATTCTCTATACTGCAATCCTCCCTGCCATCTGCACCACGACCGTTCAGTGCATCCATCGCCAGTAGGAAGACGGGAGACTAATAGGTACATCCAACAGGTCTCCTACTTACCCTCTCCCTTGTCTTCTGTATATGTAGATGATCCAACGTGAATTGATGTTGTAGAGTCAACAGGTACATCCAGAGAGCGTGAGAGATCGCTACAAACCCATCTTCAACCGTGAGCCATCCTCTCCCTCCACCTTCCGTCACCAGCGTGCTGTCTTAAGTGAGTGTATACATACAGCCTCCTTCATCGACTTCCCTACTGCAGTGCCAAGTAAGTGTAGCCTGAACCATCATCCTCCCCAAGTACATACCTAAACAACCGAGTTTGACTTGTCCTAAACAAACTGCAGAGTCGGATTACTCACTGGTAACTTAGATCACCTTCTGAGATCCGGGTAGCAAGGTCTGAGAAGTTTGTGAGCACAATAGCACTCCTAACCCACTGCAGCAAGGTAAGCCATGTGCAGTAGAGTTTTGTTGCTTCCTTTACAACTAGGTTGTAGTGTCTCTAGCTCTCTTGATTCATAGTATTGTTTAGGTTGCTGTAGTTCGGCCTTGAACATTGTTAAGATAGTAATAGGTAGCTGCGGAAATTTATAAATAAAATGATAAACATAAGGGGCTGCTGTAAAATCCAATTTTATTCCTTCAGCTTTTAGGTTATAAACTGCCTATCTTGTCGACCAATGATTGAACGTTTGGATAAAGATCCACCGTTGAATTTTGGATATGTTGTAGATAGATATATGTAGTTTAGCATATTAAAATTTGAGAAGAAATGAACGGTCGGATTAGAAGTTATGAGCTCCCGAAGTTAGGTAGTTGAGCAGTTTTGGTAAACTTAAGTTTTTGGCTAAGTATAGGAATTTTGAGTGAAGTAGCCAACTTTGTGAATTTTTATAGGAATAATGGCTGAACAGTTTTGAGGAATTCTTGCTCCTAGGGGTAGTTGGAACATCATAGATGATCTAGAGAACTTATTCGGAATTATTATAAGCTGTTACAAATTTTATATTTAGAACCGAAGTTAGACCTTTACAATCTTCCGGAAAATAGAAACATAGGAGAAATGTGAGTTTGGAACCAAACAAAATTTAGGAGTTAGAATATGAATTTAGAACCTCAAATAGGAGTTTAGACATGAATTTTAGAATTTTTGGGAATTTCGGGACCAAGGGTAAAATGGTCATTTTACCCTAAATTAATACTGTAACTAGTTATGTCCTAACACATTATTCGATCTTAGAAGTCTTAGACCTCTAACTACGTGAGAGTGTGCTAATGCACTTATCGCCTTTGGCAGACAACTGAGTTGCTACAGTTTACAGAACGAGTGGTTTACAAAGAGTCGAGCTTTATATCAGGTAAGTCCTTTGGGCTTACTTAGCTGACTTCTAAATATGAGCATGAATGATGATAGTGGTGTGTGATTGAAATGTTTAGAGAGATAGGTTGTGATATATAATTACCGACCTATATTTTGGCCTAAGAGTAACGGGCGGTGGCATTCTGCTCAGTAGCTTGCGAGCGCTGGGGGTTTCTTTAGGGACTAGTCCATACTTGGTTTGTAGTGATGCTACCGGCGGAGGTCAGCTAGACCTACACCAGTTGGATAAGGAACGGAGGCGAGAACTAATTCTCGTGCCACAACTGTAAATTGAACAAGATGAATCACTTAAATAATACTTCCTCCGATCATAAATAAATGACTTTTTAACCATTGACACAATTATTAAGAAAACTCCTAAATAACCTTAATTTTATAAAGTTTGTTCTCAATTTTATCACTTATTAAATGTTCACCACCCTTTTAGACCAATGAGTGAATATTTTGTTATGAAAATATTTAATAAAAACAATTTTCAAGAATTATTCTCACAACTCTCTCTTAATTGATAACCTTGAAAATATAAAACGACATTTAAATTTGATCAAAATTTAGATCCTAAAAAGTCATTTATTTACGATCGGAGGAAGTAGATAATAAACGGTTGAATGCCAGCATGATGTTTGTCTATTTTTGTTTCTGCTTGTGTTTGTGCTGTTATCATTTTTGCTTATACTTGGATAGTTAGCTAACTGTTGATATGTTGTTTAGATTTGCCACAGGTTAGAGCAGATGCCGAGTGATCCAGACGGTAGTGGTCAGCCGGGGTGTCGTACTTTAGGATGTTTTACAGTTTCTTCATTTGTGGGATTTACAGTTAAACTTTGTTTCCTTTCGTACTTTGTTGTATTACGTTTTCCGGCTGTAGTTAATCTGGTCACATTCATACATTGTTAAGAACTATTTTATGATTTCTGGTTTTCCTTATCTGTGCCTTGTTGTAAGATCTTGTTAAGTTGTTGTCAAACTAAGGTCGGGACCCACTGTGCGGTCCTAACCAGTAACTCCCTAAGTTGAAAAATTTGGGGTGTTACAACATGGTATCAGAGGTCTAGGTTGGCAACAATGGCACTAGAAATCTTCAAAAAGGTCATGTGAGTAAATAAACAGAACCCGAAAGGGGTCTGAGTTTTCCAAAGAGAATTTTGGTTTTAAAATGCATATAGAGTCGGGTTGGGATAGAAAGTACGGATGACCACCACTACCTCTACGGATCTCGGTATTCTTAGAATAATTATAGACTTTTATTGTTATGATAGATTAGCTAGTTTATAACTGTAGTTATTACTATTCGTGCAGATGGCACGTACTAGGGCTGCACAAATGACTGGCCGAGGTAGGGGTCGTCCCCCCTTCCCCCAGTCAGACAGGATCGAGCTGATAGCACCCCTGCTGCTAGAGGGCGTGGTCGTGGGGGTAGACCTCCACTAGGGAGAGGTCGAGAACGAGTTCCTCGAGAGGACCCACCTGCAGCAAGCATACCAGAGGCTGCTGTAGAAGAAGTAGCTGAGAGTGTAGGCCCCGAGGTCAGGCCTGAGACCGCCGCTAGGTCTGGAGCGCAAGGAGCACGTTCTACGGAGTCGGGACATGTTTCTATTGGAGCATCGGAGTATAGGGAGTATAGAGCCTACGTCGAGCGCATGGAAGAAGCTGCCAGAGTTGAGAGGCGTACCCATGTACCACCAGTGGTACCGGCTAGGTCAGCTCAGGTGACACAGGGAGTGTCTCAGGTGCCGGCTGTATCTGAGAGGAGGGCTAATGCTGATAGAGCGCCTACTAGGTCTAGAGCACCGAGACCTGATGAGTGGTTGAAGGCTTTCAACTCTCAGAAGGTTCCTTCATTCAGTGGAGAAATAGGGCTAGAAGTGGAGCACTGGATAGGGAAGATAGAGACTGCTTTGGAGGCAATACGTTGTCCCGAGGATCGTCAGGTGGATTTGGTACAGACCTGTTTCACAGATGATGCTCATTCATGGTGGCGTACCATTCGTGGCCGAGTCACCAGCTGGGAGCAGATGAGGAACATTGTTAGGGATAGGTACTGCCCTGTTTCGCTGAGGAGGGAGAGATTCCAGGATTTCATTGAGGCGGGATTTGAAGATATCCCGATTGCTGCAGCCATAAAGAAGTTTCCGAAAGAGTTGACTTTGCTTGGACCATCTGCACCTCCAAAAGAGCAGCATGTTTACCTTTTCTCTAGGAGGTTGAGAGAGAGTACCCGATCCTATCTGGCTGGATTCCGCTGCGAGACCTTGTCTGATTATCAGGATAGGGCCTCTGCTTATGAGAGAGATAGGCCAGCTTCGAGGAAAGTAGTTCAGTCTAGTGGGCCGGATAAGCGGCAGCGGACAGGATATGCTGGTAGCAGTGCAACAGTAACAGGTTATGGTCGAGGACAGACTCAGGGGAGGTCCAGCTACCACTCTACAGTTCAGACCCCCGGTGGAGGTCGACAGTGCTTTAACTGTGGTGGCCGTGATCACATTAAGACAGACTGCCAGAAACCACCTATCACTTGCTTCACTTGTGGGAAGCCGGGACACAGAGCTACTTTCTGCCGTCAGGGTAAGGCTCCTTCACAGCAGGGATCTTCTCCTGCAGGTGCTGAGAGGAGTGTACAGAGACCACCTCAGTACCGAGCACCTAGTCAGCAGCAGCAACAGTACCGGGCCCCAGGGCATCCTGCTTCATACAGTACGGCTCAGGGAGCAGGTCGTGGCAGAGGACGTAGTAGTACCACTGACACCAGAGGAGGACCATCGAGAGTGTTCGAGCTGAGGAACACTGAGCAGCCTGCAGCACCTGCGACCACAGGTACTATTTGGATCCATGACTTACCTGTGCGAGTTTTATTTGATACGGGTGCTACGCACTCCTTTATATCGGATGCATGTGTAGATAGGTTGTCCTTAGCTACAATAGAGGGTGTACCTTTTGTGGTTGGATTACCAGATGGGGGTAAGGTTAGAGGATCTCGAGAGATTTATGACTGCCCTATTCACCTGGGAGGCCGGATTTGGTTAGTAAATTTTCTAGTCATGTCCTTAGCACATGAGGACGTGATATTAGGGATAGATTGGATGACTAGACTTGGAGCAGTTTTGGATATTGGTAGGAGGACTGTGACTGTCGCCACTGAGGAGGGTCACAGAGTGATATTCCGAGGTTGGGACCTCGGAAAGTCCGGCACAGTTATTTGCGCAATGAGAGCAGCCAGATTGATAGCACAGGGTTGCGAGGCCTTCTGGTGTTATGCCATGAAGGAGCGCAAGAGCCTGACAGTAGAGGAGATACCAGTTGCCTGCGAGTTTGCAGAGGTATTCAGTGACGACTTACCAGGGCTACCTCCACATAGGAGTGTTGACTTTAGCATCGAGTTAGAGCCGGGCACGAGACCGATCTCGAAGGCCCCGTACCGCATGGCCCCGATAGAGCTGCTTGAGCTGAAGAAGCAGTTAGAGGAGTTAGCAGAGAAGGGCTTCATACGCCCTAGTGTTTCTCCCTGGGGCGCACCAGTGTTATTTGTGAGGAAGAAAGATGGATCGATGAGGTTGTGTATCGACTACAGGGAGCTGAACAAGGTCACCATCAAGAATAAGTACCCACTGCCTCGCATAGATGATCTGCTGGACCAGCTGCATGGAGCGTCAGTATTCTCGAGGATAGATTTGAGATCGGGGTATCACCAGCTGAGGGTGAGAGATCAGGACATACCTAAGACGGCATTCCGGACTAGGTATGGCCATTATGAGTTTGTAGTGATGCCATTCGGGCTCACTAATGCGCCAGCAGTATTTATGGAGTTGATGAATGGGATTTTCATCGATTTCTTAGACCAGTTTGTAGTGGTCTTCATTGACGACATTCTAGTTTACTCTAGAAGTCGAGAGGAGCATGCCGGACACCTGAGGACAGTGTTGCAGATTCTACAGGATAGTCAGCTATATGCTAAACTATCCAAGTGTGAGTTCTGGATGTCAGAAGTGGCTTTCCTAGGCCATGTAGTGACCGCTGAGGGGATTAAGGTCGACCCGGCGAAGATTGAGTCAGTGTCCTCTTGGCAACCTCCGAAGAATGTTAAGGAGGTTCGTAGCTTCCTTGGATTGGCAGGTTATTACCGTCGGTTTGTGGAAGGGTTTTCTCTGATCACCCGACCACTTACTTCTCTCCTAAGGAAGACTACTCGGTTCGTCTGGTCCGAGCCGTGTCAGCAGAGTTTTGAGGAGCTGAAGAAGAGATTGACGTCTGCTCCGATCTTAGCACAGCCTGAGGGTACAAAGGACTTTGTGGTGTACAGTGACGCATCCAAGCTGGGCTTGGGGTGTGTCTTGATGCAGAGGGGTAAGATCATAGCGTATGCGTCTCGACAGTTGAAGACGTATGAAGAGAACTACCCCACCCATGACCCGGAGTTAGCTGCGGTAGTACATGCTCTTAAGATCTGGCGTCATTATCTCTATGGAGCGACCTGTCAGATCTTCACAGACCATAAGAGTCTGAAGTACATATTCACTCAGCGGGAGTTGAATAACCGCCAGAGGCGGTGGCTAGAGTTGATCAAGGATTTTGACCTTGAGATTCTCTACCACCCCGGAAAGGCGAATGTAGTCGCTGACGCTTTGAGTCGGAAGACGCCTCGGGAGAAGGCGATAGCTCGGTTGACAATACAGCCACAGTTACAAAGAGACTTAGCTTGGTTGGAGGTAGAGATCCAGTTCCCCGATACAGCTCATCAGTTAGCCACCTTAGAGTTACTTCCTGACCTGTTGAGTGAGATCCGACAGAAGCAGGAGACCTGTCCGACTTTGACCCGGATCCGAGACCGGATGTCACGAGATGAGGCACCTCAGTTCACTATCGGTGCCGATGGAGTGATGAGACGACAGGACCGTGTCTGTGTGCCATCGGACAGTGAGCTGAGACAGAGGATACTAGGTGAGGCTCATGCTACCCCTTACTCCGTACACCCAGGAGCGAGTAAGATGTATAAGGACGTGAGACGTTCCTTCTGGTGGGGTGGTTTGAAGCCTGATGTGGCCCGATATGTAGCCTAGTGTGCGACCTGTCAGCAGGTCAAGATTGAGCATCGTAGATCCGGAGGAGAGCTACACCCACTTCCAGTACCACATTGGAAGTGGGAAGATATTTCTATGGATTTTGTTACCGGATTGAGGCTCAGCAGAGGTTTTGATGCCATTTGGGTAGTGGTTGACCGTCTGACGAAGACCGCACGTTTCATTCCGATTAAGGAAACGTGGCCGGTAAGTCGTCTAGCAGAGGAGTTCACCAGACACATTGTGAGACTCCATGTAGTACCGAGGACTATCGTCTCCGATAGGGATGGACGTTTTACCTCGAGGTTTTGGCAGTAGGTACATACTGCTCTGGGGACGAGCCTCCACTTTACCACTGCCTACCACCCACAGACGGACGGTCAGTCCGAGAGGACCATTCAGACTTTAGAGGACATGTTGCGAGCATGTGTGCTAGATTGGGGACAGGTATGACCAGATCACCTCCCACTAGTAGAGTTTTCATATAATAACAGTTGGCACGCATCTATTGGGATGGCACCTTATGAGGCTTTGTACGGGCGGAGATGTCGTACACCGCTATGTTGGGATGAGCCTAGCAAGGGTGAAGGAGTAGTACCAGATCAGATACAGGACGACATCGCCCGGATTGCCTTAGTCCGGGAGAGGATGTTAGCAGCTCAGAGTCGTCAGAAGTCCTACGCCGACAAAAGGCGTCGACCTTTGGAATTTAGAGTAGGTGCACAGGTGTGGTTGAGAGTGTCACCTACGAGAGGAGTTAGACGTTTCGGCATTAAGGGGAAGCTGAGTCCCCGATACGTCGGTCCATTTGAGATCGTAGAGAGAGTCGGAGAGGTTGCTTACCGACTAGCACTGCCACCGAGATTAGAGGGAGTACACCCAGTTTTTCATGTATCTCAGCTGCGAGAGTACATACCGGATCCTAGACACGTCATCAGTCATGAGGATCTGGTAGTTGAGCCAGACCACACTTTTGTGGAGTATCCAGTAGCCGTCCTAGAGCGTAGCATTAGGCGCCTGCGTTCTAAGGAGATACCGATGCTGAGGATTCAGTGGTCTAGACGAGGAGCTGATGAGGCTACCTGGGAGACAGAGGAGAGTATTAGACGTAACTACCCTGAGTTCTTTGCGGAGTTAGCCGCTACCTCAGTATTGACGGGTTAGTACTAAGACGATACCTTATATGATTTCTGTGATTATATGCTTAAATAATTGTTTATGTCTATGTGCTTGATGACGTGAGTAGCTGCATGCTAGAATACAAATCTTGAGGGGAAATGTATGGGATAGGTAACTTATTCTAAGTTTCGGGACGAAACTTATTTTAAGGGGGTACTGATGTAAAATCCGGAATTTTTATTCCGTCTATTTCCGTTATAAAATAGATCTCGATCAGTTGACCCATATCCGTCTACTTAGTTAGACATATTATTATAGGATTTATCATTTTATGTAGATTCATTCACATAAAATGATAGAATCTTTTAAATAGTTTATCATTTTATGTAGCTTACTTCCGCATAAAATGATAAAATTCTTAACCGATCTTAAACTATAATAAGCTCCATATCCGCCTAGTCCGTATATTTATGTGTCGGGATCTTTTCCAGCCAGAAACTCGCTAGTTGAAGGAGCCCGTCCGCAACCAATTTCAGCCCATCTATTACCCCATATTTCAGCCAACAGCAGCAGCTTGCCAGCCTTCCAGCCCAACTCCAGCGTTGCCAGCCTTCCAGCCCAACTCCAGCGTTGCCAGCGTCCACTCCAGCCCAGTGTTCGTCCAGCCCAGCAGCGCCAGCCAGAACACACAGTCTTCCAGCAGCCCAGCAGCAGCAGAACTCCAGCCCGTTCCTCTAGCCATCCGGATGTGCAGAGAGAAGCCCACCCGGCTGTGAGAAAACCGTTCAGCACTTATACAGAATTAATTAGAGAGCATATCCTCTTACCTTAAACGCTTCCTAGGATCGCGTGATACAACTGCTCACCTTCCTCCTCCTTTGCGTCCAGATACATCCAGCGAGTAGGTTACAGAAACTCTTCTCATTCACGATTCTCTATACTGCAATCCTCCCTGCCATCTGCACCACGACCGTTCAGTGCATCCATCGCCAGTAGGAAGACGGGAGACTAATAGGTACATCCAACATGTCTCCTACTTACCCTCTCCCTTGTCTTCTGTATATGTAGAGGATCCAACGTGAATTGATGTTGTAGAGTCAACAGGTACATCCAGAGAGCGTGAGAGATCGCTACAGACCCATCTTCAACCGTGAGCCATCCTCTCCCTCCACCTTCCGTCACCAGCGTGCTGTCTTAAGTGAGTGTATACATACAACCTCCTTCATCGACTTCCCTACTGCAGTGCCAAGTAAGTGTAGCCTGAACCATCATCCTCCCCAAGTACATACCTAAACAACCGAGTTTGACTTGTCCTAAGCAAACTGTAGAGTCGGATTACTCACTGGTAACTTAGATCACCTTCTGAGATCCGGGTAGCAAGGTCTGAGAAGTTTGTGAGCACAATAGCACTCCTAACCCACTGCAGCAAGGTAAGCCATGTGCAGTAGAGTTTTGTTGCTTCCTTTACAACTAGGTTGTAGTGTCTCTAGCTCTCTTGATTCATAGTATTGTTTAGGTTGCTGTAGTTCGGCCTTGAACATTGTTAAGATAGTAATAGGTAGCTGCGGAAATTTATAAATAAAATGATAAACATAAGGGGCTGCTGTAAAATCCAATTTTATTCCTTCAGCTTTTAGGTTATAAACTGCCTATCTTGTCGACCAATGATTGAACGTTTGGATAAAGATCCACCGTTGAATTTTAGATATGTTGTAGATAGATATATGTAGTTTAGCATATTAAAATTTGAGAAGAAATGAACGGTCGGATTAGAAGTTATAAGCTCCCGAAGTTAGGTAGTTGAGCAGTTTTGGTAAACTTAAGTTTTTGGCTAAGTATAGGAATTTTGAGTGAAGTAGCCAACTTTGTGAATTTTTATAGGAATAATGGCTGAACAGTTTTGAGGAATTCTTGCTCCTAGGGGTAGTTGGAACATCATAGATGATCTAGAGAATTTATTCGGAATTATTATAAGCTGTTACAAATTTTATATTTAGAACCGAAGTTAGACCTTTACAATCTTCCGGAAAATAGAAACATAGGAGAAATGTCAGTTTGGAACCAAACAAAATTTAGGAGTTAGAATATGAATTTAGATCCTCAAATAGGAGTTTAGACATGAATTTTAGAATTTTGGGGAATTTCGGGACCAAGGGTAAAATGGTCATTTTATCCTATATTAATACTGTAACTAGTTATGTCCTAACACATTATTCGATCTTAGAAGTCTTAGACCTCTAACTACGTGAGAGTGTGCTAATGCACTTATCGCCTTTGACAGACAACTGAGTTGCTACAGTTTACAGAACGAGTGGTTTACAAAGAGTCGAGCTTTATATCAGGTAAGTCCTTTGGGCTTACTTAGATGACTTCTAAATATGAGCATGAATGATGATAGTGGTGTGTGATTGAAATGTTTAGAGAGATAGGTTGTGATATATAATTACCGACCTATATTTTGGCCTAAGAGTAACGGGCGGTGGCATTCTGCTCAGTAGCTTGCGAGCGCTGGGGGTTTCTTTAGGGACTAGTCCATACTTGGTTTGTAGTGATGCTACCGGCGGAGGTCAGCTAGACCTACACCAGTTGGATAAGGAACGGAGGCGAGAACTAATTCTCGTGCCACAACTGTAAATTGAACAAGATGAATCACTTAAATAATAGATAATAAACGGTTGAGTGCCAACATGATGTTTGTCTATTTTTGTTTCTGCTTGTGTTTGTGCTGTTATTATTTTTGCTTATACTTGGATAGTTAGCTAACTGTTGATATGTTGTTTAGATTTGCCACAGGTTAGAGCAGATGCCGAGTGATCCAGACGGTAGTGGTCAGCCGGGGTATCGTACTTTAGGATGTTTTACAGTTTCTTCATTTGTGGGATTTACAGTTAAACTTTTTTTCCTTTCGTACTTTGTTGTATTACGTTTTCCGGCTGTAGTTGATCTGGTCACATTCATACATTGTTAAGAACTATTTTATGATTTCTGGTTTTCCTTATCTGTGCCTTGTTGTAAGATCTTGTTAAGTTGTTGTCAAACTAAGGTCGGGACCCACTGTGCGGTCCTAACCAGTAACTCCCTAAGTTGAAAAATTTGGGGTGTTACACATAAATCATGTCATCTCTTAGCCTATAGTTGGGACTTGCTCGGGGACGAGCAAACCTTAAGTATGGGGCATTTTTGATAACACGATTTATGACTTAGGTTTAGGTAATCATTTAGATAGATTTTTCACTCATTCATGCATGGTTTAGCACTAGTTCACGACGTTTGCACTCAATTCACGTATTTTATCGAGATAGACGTCTACACGGACTTTTGCATTGCTTTGTAGGTATTTTGGGAGATTTGAGAGCTTAATCGATATGTTTGAGGATCGTTCATCAAGATGACACACCCTCGGACTCATTGGGGTGCAAGCTAGAGGCTAAGGAAGACCCATGGGACCTTGTTGGTGCAAGCCATGCACCAAATCGTGACTCTATGATCCAAAGCAAGCTGAGGCACCAAAACCACGGTCACTGGCACTTCCACGGCCGTGGAAATGGACCGTGGTTTTTGCCAAACGGTTGCGACAGCTGTGCCACGATTCTCATGGCCGACCCTTGCAAAGTTGTGTATAAAAAGTGGTCCTGCAAGGCTAAGAGAGGGCATCTCCTATCATCCAATCAAATTTCAGAATAAAAATCCACACTCTCAACAAGAAGATTCTCTCAAGAGGAAGCTTGGAAGAGAGCTACCATTGGAGGAGGAGAAAAGCTCCATTGGAGAAGAAGAGTATAAGACACCATTGTTAGCCTTTGATAGATTTTAGAGTGAAGATTATCGGAATCGTTTTCTAGGGTTGTAAGAATCGATTAAACCTTCTTTTGAAGGGTTGTGAGTCCTTCTAATCTTACTTTCAGCTTGGTTTTACTTGCTTTACTTGTTCATCTCTTTCTCTTCATTATCTTGCAAATAGAAGCCATGATTTTATGTTTGATGATTTCGATTGTGATGATGTATGTTGTAGGCTAAATAGATGCGATTCTAGGGTAAGGAAAGGATGGTTATGGCTTGGACTATGATAGGATGGACTTAGATTTGCCTTTGGATGATTCATTTACTTGAACAAAGCCTCTGTTGGAGTCCACGGTTTGTTCTTGCCAGTCCACGGCCGTGGAAGTGGTAGAACAGCCCGTGGTTTGTCTGATTCGTTTGATTTGATGGATCTAAGTTCTAGAATGTTAGAATGTTGAAATCCTAGTGTTTGTTGAGTTAAATCTATCCTAGGGTGACCTAGTGCTAGCAACTAAGTGTTAGAAGAGACCTACCCGGTGATTTTTACTCTTAGATTTCAAAGATGACAAACTCTAGGTAGTGGTGAGCCTCATAAGCCGCCATTGGGCTAAGTGTGCTAGGATAGTTGTTTAGGACTTACCCTTCTGAGACTTACCCGGTGAGGATAGGTGAGATCCCTAGGTGACAATCCGGGTTGTGTAGAATTCCATTCCTTAGGCTCTTTGAGACTTACCCGGTGATGAGACCTCAGGAACGGACTAGTGGACCATGAGACCTACCCGGAGATTGATCTCAATCTAGAAACACTCACTCCCAACATATTATAGTTAATCCAAGGAATGATTAGATAGCTTTAGTCCTATTCCATAACTGGAATTTCCAACCCCTAGAATCCGCTTTTCTCTCTTTGATCTCGTATCTCGTGTTTAGCTTGTTTGTTTGTGTTAATTTGTTAGCTTAGTTGGTTGTTTATTTCGCATGATTTGTGATCCTTGATTGATCACCTAAAAACCTACCAAAAACATTGAGATTTTGATTTCTTTATTTCTTTCTCTTTTCTTAAGCCTAGATCTTCACTAAACTTAATCACTAGTCGAATCAATCTCACCTCAGTCTTTGTGTTCGACCTCGGAATACTATCCCTACTACAAAACGTCCCGTACACTGCGGGTTCGCTAGGAGTTAAGAGAAATATAACGAGTATAAATTTAAGGCTTATTGCGTGCATCTATTCCTAGACGTGACACCGCCCGTTGCTCTTGGGCTAAATATAGGTCGGTTGTACTTAAAGCATTAATACCTTATAATCATATAATTCAAACACCACTATCATCACTCACACCAACATCTAGAAGCTAGCTAAGTAAGTCCAAAAGACTTACTTGAATCAAGTCACAACTCTTGATAACTCAAAAACTCGATCCGTAGCATAAGAACTCAATTGTCTGATATAAAGTGGGTTAATAATATGTCCCAACCTCTTAGAATTTTCAACTTTTAAGATACTAAAGTATATCTTAAAGAAAATTACCATTTTATCCGTATAGACTAAAAAGACAATTTTACCCCTAGGTCTCAAAACCTTAGAAATATTCCTAGAATACTTTCAACCTATCCTTTGGAGTCCAAAACCATAAAAACTCAAAAGAAAGTTTTATTAAGTTGAAAGAATTTTTCGAGCTTCTTACTTTCATGAAAAGCTACTAAGGTCCCACCTTGACCTAACTCAAAACTCTCCAACAAAACTCTCAAAATCTAAAGAAAAAACAAATCTCAAACCTTCTATGATATGCACTCTACTCGATCATAGGAGCAAAGAAATCCTAAAACAATCAACTACAACTCTTCCACAAAATTTCCAAGTTGACTCCTCAACACAGAAATTTCCATACTTAGCCAATAATCAGTGTTTTCACAAACTGTCTCACTAGTCTACTTTGAGACGTTATAACCATAGATCCAACGATTGGATCGACCCCAACTTTTGATATATGAAAATATGCATATCACTCTACACTCTATAATTACTTGAACGGTGAACATTTATTTTAAGATATCAAAACATGGTCCCAAAGATGACTGCACAACACTGTTTTCTGGAACTAAAATTAGAAGTGCAAATTGGTTTAAGGTTCGAGCCTCACCGTTGGTGTCTCAAAACTGTAGGGCTGTCACATGTCGTGAGTTCGAGACCCCTCAGTAGCGTAACTTTGTCCTGCAGATGACCAATGCACATTTACACCCCCCTTGCTATTCATGACAACGAAGGCAAAGGTTGGTGATATTCTAAATCCATATGTAACCAAAAGACAAATAGCAAGATTCAAATCAGACACAAGAAATTGGTAACGCAGTTCGGTTTCCCTATTCTGCGGAATCTCAAGAGGGGAGATCCACCCAATCCACTATTTGATCGAAACCAGTTTACAAATTACAACTCAAGAAGCATGCGAGCAGAATCACTAGTTCAATAGAACTAAGATCTAAGTAGACAACAAGAAAAAAGTAGCAGTTGAGAAAAGCCCCCTGGCGAAGGCACCTCGAAAGTTTTCTCAGAAACTTTCGAAACTCCACATAAAAACTCTTCTTCTGTGTAGCAACTATCTAGAGATGAAGCTATCATTTGAATCAGTTGTCTTCAACCACTCTTGTTTAGATCCTTCTCATAACAGATGGGATTTGGAAGATCGTCTCTCTTTCCTACTTCATGGTTTCTTTTACATTTGCGAAGAAGAAAACCCTAGATCCAGATTCACGCCTCTGTCCAACTCAGGAAGATCTCAAAGTACATATACTATCACCAGCTGAGAGATATTCCTTTTTTTCTGAGTTACGGGCTTAGCTATTGGGCGTGTGGCTGAACTATGATGTGGGCCTTTTTCTTCCTATAGTCTACTTATCCTTATTAGATAATTCACCTCATATATATATATATATATATATATATCCAGTAGTGTTAATTTAAGTCTAGCTGCCATACTTAGTTTAACAACTGAGTGGTAGCTTAGACATAATGTCACACTAGAATATATATATTGGCATATCATCTAATTACAATCTAATCCTGTACAACTAATGTTCTTCTTCAAGCATGCAAAAAAAAGAGTAATGTAATTGTTACAAATTTAATCATACAAGAATAGAAAACAACAATTGCCCTCTTGATTTTTGTAGATATAACTTGTTTGACTCCCGATCATCCATAGTGGAAAAGGGCTTCACATCTTGTCTGTCATCAATTCAATAGGCTCAGTTTGTCCTCAAGGAGCATCCCATATGTGCAAAGCATTTCTGAAAAACACAAATTTATCAATTGTAACAATCTTAGTACCAAAATTAGCAGGATTAATCTCACCTCTGATTTTCTTTACAATAAAATGTTGTTTTAACACTTCATCTTGTTCGCTCCAAACGGTGTGTGCAAGCTTTAAATTTATAACCCTAGACTTAAGCTTAAAACAAGGATGCGAACCCGCAGTGTACGGGTCAATCGTAGTAAAAGCAAGAAAATTCCAGGGGTCGATCACAGGGACTTAGTGAAACAAAGTCCAATACGGTATGCTAGTGTTAATGCTAACCACAAGAGCAAGTATACAATCAAAGATGAATAAGATGTCAAATAAGCAAACATGCAATTCTAGGGATTAAAGCATCTAGTTGTGGTTCCAACTCAAGATCTATAGATAAGCGGACAAAGCTGAGATTTTTGCATGGGGAAGGTGTTTCTAAAGTGGAGTAGATCACCGGGTAAGTCTCACTACACACTAATCCCAAACCGTAACTCCTATTACCGGGTAAGTCTCAAGGAATTAAGATAAAGAACTATTGCCTCAAACTAACACACCATCTAAGGGAATAGAATCAACCTTTACCGGGTAAGTCTCAGGCTAACTCACAAAGATGGGATGGAAGCACACTCAAACCCCAATAAAGGACAAGCCTTTATTACCTACACTTATGATCGTTAGTATACAAACTAAGGAATTACCGGGTAAGTCTCATCCTAAGCTTGCATTGAACCAGGAAGGTGTAATAAGAATAGGATTTAGCAAACTCTAACACTTAACTTTCTGTTTTAGGTCGGATAAGTCACCTCGGTCAGAAGAATTCCACCCCGGCCGAGATGTTCATCAACCGAACGAGATGCTTAGGGTTAAGGTTAAAGGCTCGAACTTTCAGGATCCTACTGGAATCTAATATTATTCTATCATTGTTTTTCCCACAACCTTCAGCCAATCACCCTAGAATCACACAAGGAAATTAGCCACTCATCATCATAATGAAAGTATTAAATATATGGGAAGAAGGTGAATATTTGAACAAAGAAGAATTTAATGAAAACACTTCAATAACTGAATCAAATATCACACAAAAATCGTTCCCTGGATAATGATCCAATAAGACAAGACAACAAGGAAAAGAATTGAAGACAATCTTACAAAACCCTCCAAAAAGCTATAAAGCTATAGTCTTCAATCTTCCTTCGACC
Organism: Fagopyrum esculentum; assembly: GCA_033239045.1. NCBI lineage: Eukaryota > Viridiplantae > Streptophyta > Magnoliopsida > Caryophyllales > Polygonaceae > Fagopyrum > Fagopyrum esculentum. The sequence goes on from BSUD01000007.1 coordinate 37,875,254, forward strand.
TTCAAAAAGGTTCTTCGAATCTCCCAAATTGGAGTAGGATGCGGCTGCTGCGTATTCTTCGCTGTAATCGAGATCGTATGCGGTGTATGCAGCCTCCTCAAATTGTGGAAAATCCAACCCTTTTTATAGGAAAAATAACCCTCCAAAAATAATAAATCTTAAGAAGATATTATCCCATAAATATAGGTAAAATATATGATTTTGCATATCTCCTTCCTTCTAGAAGCTCAGCCCAAAAATATAAGATCACTTTCCAATTTTAAAAGATCTCAGCCAAGAATAAAATATTCTCGCCGCGTCCTAGGTGTTCGCCTCGGTCGAGTCGGTGTCTCTGGATCGCCTCGGTCGAGATGAATCTCTGGGCAACCGAGGTGATCATAACTGAGTGTAGAATCTCTCAAAACTGGTCCAAAGTAAATCTTTAATCCATGGCTATGCTTCCTGAAGGATTCCTTTTTGCTCCTCAATGTAGCTCCAAATGACTCTTGACTCCTTTTGCTCCTTTTCAATGCAAAACGTACCATATTACCTGCAATTACAACGAAACTAGGTGTAGACCTCGATTCTCGCAAGGGTAGATGAAATGGTAGTAAAATCACATAATGTACATACAAACATGCAGATTATGAAAGATAAAACGTCTAAACAAACCCCAAAATATAGACTATAATTCATGCTATCAAAATACCCCATACTTAGCCCTTGCTTGTCCCTAAGCAAGTTCCTCATATAGAAATTAAGATAGAATGGATTATAAGTCAAGAAAATCAATGAGAAGTCCTTCAAAAATATTTTTATGGTGTGCAACTATCATAGATCACTCTAAGAGAGTACTTCCTGGAAATTAAAAACTCAATATGATCAAAACATTTTATAAATATAGGAAAGTTGTTCATCTTTGCATAAAATCATAGAATGCATAATAAATCATAATTATCAAAATTAATCATGTATAATCCGATTTAAACCGCTAAGTCAATCAACAAGCTCAAGGTCTCAAGGGCTTCCCAAAAGAAAGGTCAAGAAACGTGTAGGGTAGGGATGCATGTAAGGTAATGTGGTGCTAGAATCCGGGAAAAGGATGAACTTCACTTTCACTTTGACTTGCTACATCTTCCACCAATAAGCTTTGCTTATTTCACACTTTTTTCTCTTTTACTTTACTTTTTGGGATGCATGGATAGAGGTGCACAATAACCGAAGCCTAGGAAATCCGCAATCATCAATTTCTTGAGATGCGTCAAACCCTTGATGCACATACCATGACCCGTTAGGAATATCGCTCAATCCGACTTTGGCAAGACACAAACACCCGGCTATGTGAATGGTGCCGAGTTACTCATCTTCATGATTGACTTCCCCAAACCTATTATTGCTTTCTAACACTTTCACTTTCAGCCACTTCTCAACTTTTGACTTGCTTTCACCACTTCGCTTGCTTCCAAATTCCCGGATAGGTAAAGGGAGGCAATATGTATATGAGGGGCTAAGCGTGATCAAGAAGAAGAAGAAGAAGAAGAATGAATTGCCTTGGTCTTTCCAAGAAGAACGTGAGAGAACTTATGCTGCGGTGTCAACCTTCAAATTCAACATAATTTGGATAAAAACAAAGTATTAAACATGCTAATAATTTCAAACAAAGCATTTAGCAACTTAAACATATCATAAAACCTTTCAAACACACAAAGAATTTAAAACCAGTAGGTAAACAGAATCTTCACTGAGATCATATCCAGATAAGTAACACAAAATCGTTTTCGAAAACTTTCTGTTATGCCACCTCGGTCGAGATGTTCTTGGTTCAACCGAGGTGAAATGCCTCGTTTGGCCAGAACTGTCCCGGTCGAGGTCAAAAATTTTTTTAAAACCATTTTGTTTTTTTTTCGGTTTCGACGTTTTTCTCAATCAAATAACCTGTAGGTATTTAGCAACTTAAACAAAGCATTTAGCAACTTAAACATATCAGAACTGTCCCCGGCAACGGCGCCAAAAACTTGTTCGCTCCAAACGGTGTGTGCAAGCTTTAAATTTATAACCCTAGACTTAAGCTTAAAACAAGGATGCGAACCCGCAGTGTACGGGTCAATCGTAGTAAAAGCAAGAAAATTCCAGGGGTCGATCACAGGGACTTAGTGAAACAAAGTCCAATACGGTATGCTAGTGTTAATGCTAACCACAAGAGCAAGTATACAATCAAAGATGAATAAGATGTCAAATAAGCAAACATGCAATTCTAGGGATTAAAGCATCTAGTTGTGGTTCCAACTCAAGATCTATAGATAAGCGGACAAAGCTGAGATTTTTGCATGGGGAAGGTGTTTCTAAAGTGGAGTAGATCACCGGGTAAGTCTCACTACACACTAATCCCAAACCGTAACTCCTATTACCGGGTAAGTCTCAAGGAATTAAGATAAAGAACTATTGCCTCAAACTAACACACCATCTAAGGGAATAGAATCAACCTTTACCGGGTAAGTCTCAGGCTAACTCACAAAGATGGGATGGAAGCACACTCAAACCCCAATAAAGGACAAGCCTTTATTACCTACACTTATGATCGTTAGTATACAAACTAAGGAATTACCGGGTAAGTCTCATCCTAAGCTTGCATTGAACCAGGAAGGTGTAATAAGAATAGGATTTAGCAAACTCTAACACATTAACTCTCAGTTAAGGATCGGATAAGCCACCTCGGTCAGCAGTTTCCACCCCGGCCGAGATGTTCATCAACCGAACGAGATGCTTAGGGTTAAGGTTAAAGGCTCGAACTTTCAGGATCCTACTGGAATCTAATATTATTCTATCATTGTTTTTCCCACAACCTTCAGCCAATCACCCTAGAATCACACAAGGAAATTAGCCACTCATCATCATAATGAAAGTATTAAATATATGGGAAGAAGGTGAATATTTGAACAAAGAAGAATTTAATGAAAACACTTCAATAACTGAATCAAATATCACACAAAATCGTTCCTTGGATAATGATCCAACAAGACAAGACAACAAGGAAAGGAATTGAAGACAATCTTACAAAACCCTCCAAAAAGCTATAAAGCTATAGTCTTCAAATCTTCCTTCAACCTTCAAAAAGGTTCTTCAACTCTCTCCCAAATTGGAGTATGATGCGGCTGCTGCGTATTCTTTGCTGTAATCGAGATCGTATGCGGTGTATGCAGCCTCTAAGCATGATCGGATTTGTGGAAAATCCAACCCTTTTTATAGGAAAAATAACCCTCCAAAAATAATAAATCTTAAGAAGATATTATCCCATAAATATAGGTAAAATATATGATTCTGCATATCTCCTTCCTTCTAGAAGCTCAGCCCAAAAATATAAGATCACTTTCCAATTTTAAAAGATCTCAGCCAAGAATAAAATATTCTCGCCGCGTCCTAGGTGTTCGCCTCGGTCGAGTCGGTGTCTCTGGATCGCCTCGGTCGAGATGAATCTCTGGTCAACCGAGGCGACTCATAACTGAATGTAGAATCTCTCAAAACTGGTCCAAAGTAAATCTTTAATCCATGGTTGTGCTTCCTGAATTTAGCTCCAAATGACTCTTGACTCCTTTTGCTCCTTTTTGATGCAATACGTACCATATTACCTGCAATTACAACGAAACTAGGTGTAGACCTCGATTCTCGCAAGGGTAGATGAAATGGTAGTAAAATCACATAATGTACATACAAACATGCAGATTATGAAAGATAAAACGTCTAAACAAACCCCAAAATATAGACTATAATTCATGCTATCAAAATACCCCATACTTAGCCCTTGCTTGTCCCTAAGCAAGTTCCTCATATAGAAATTAAGATAGAATGGATTATAAGTCAAGAAAATCAATGAGAAGTCCTTCAAAAATATTTTTATGGTGTGCAACTATCATAGATCACTCTAAGAGAGTACTTCCTGGAAATTAAAAACTCAATATGATCAAAACATTTTATAAATATAGGAAAGTTGTTCATCTTTGCATAAAATCATAGAATGCATAATAAATCATAATTATCAAAATTAATCATGTATAATCCGATTTAAACCGCTAAGTCAATCAACAAGCTCAAGGTCTCAAGGGCTTCCCAAAAGAAAGGTCAAGAAACGTGTAGGGTAGGGATGCATGTAAGGTAATGTGGTGCTAGAATCCGGGAAAAGGATGAACTTCACTTTCACTTTGACTTGCTACATCTTCCACCAATAAGCTTTGCTTATTTCACACTTTTTTCTCTTTTACTTTACTTTTTGGGATGCATGGATAGAGGTGCACAATAACCGAAGCCTAGGAAATCCGCAATCATCAATTTCTTGAGATGCGTCAAACCCTTGATGCACATACCATGACCCGTTAGGAATATCGCTCAATCCGACTTTGGCAAGACACAAACACCCGGCTATGTGAATGGTGCCGAGTTACTCATCTTCATGATTGACTTCCCCAAACCTATTATTGCTTTCTAACACTTTCACTTTCAGCCACTTCTCAACTTTTGACTTGCTTTCACCACTTCGCTTGCTTCCAAATTCCCGGATAGGTAAAGGGAGGCAATATGTATATGAGGGGCTAAGCGTGATCAAGAAGAAGAAGAAGAAGAAGAATGAATTGCCTTGGTCTTTCCAAGAAGAACGTGAGAGAACTTATGCTGCGGTGTCAACCTTCAAATTCAACATAATTTGGATAAAAACAAAGTATTAAACATGCTAATAATTTCAAACAAAGCATTTAGCAACTTAAACATATCATAAAACCTTTCAAACACACAAAGAATTTAAAACCAGTAGGTAAACAGAATCTTCACTGAGATCATATCCAGATAAGTAACACAAAATCGTTTTCGAAAACTTTCTGTTATGCCACCTCGGTCGAGATGTTCTTGGTTCAACCGAGGTGAAATGCCTCGTTTGGCCAATACTGACTCGGTCGAGGTCAAAAAATTTTTTTTTTTTTTTTTTTTTTTTTTTTTTTTTTTTT
>BSUD01000007.1:37880344-37976506 GCA_033239045.1 Fagopyrum esculentum
AGCCACTCATCATCATAATGAAAGTATTAAATATATGGGAAGAAGGTGAATATTTGAACAAAGAAGAATTTAATGAAAACACTTCAATAACTGAATCAAATATCACACAAAAATCGTTCCCTGGATAATGATCCAATAAGACAAGACAACAAGGAAAAGAATTGAAGACAATCTTACAAAACCCTCCAAAAAGCTATAAAGCTATAGTCTTCAATCTTCCTTCGACCTTCAAAAAGGTTCTTCGAATCTCCCAAATTGGAGTAGGATGCGGCTGCTGCGCTGATAGCGGATGTGCTGCGTCGTATGCGGGATCTTCTAACTGTAAGCGGCCGTCGACGTATGCGGCGTGTCGGATTTGTGGAAAATCCAACCCTTTTTATAGGAAAAATAACCCTCCAAAAATAATAAATCTTAAGAAGATATTATCCCATAAATATAGGTAAAATATATGATTCTGCATATCTCCTTCCTTCTAGAAGCTCAGCCCAAAAATATAAGATCACTTTCCAATTTTAAAAGATCTCAGCCAAGAATAAAATATTCTCGCCGCGTCCTAGGTGTTCGCCTCGGTCGAGTCGGTGTCTCTGGATCGCCTCGGTCGAGATGAATCTCTGGGCAACCGAGGTGATCATAACTGAGTGTAGAATCTCTCAAAACTGGTCCAAAGTAAATCTTTAATCCATGGCTATGCTTCCTGAAGGATTCCTTTTTGCTCCTCAATGTAGCTCCAAATGACTCTTGACTCCTTTTGCTCCTTTTCAATGCAAAACGTACCATATTACCTGCAATTACAACGAAACTAGGTGTAGACCTCGATTCTCGCAAGGGTAGATGAAATGGTAGTAAAATCACATAATGTACATACAAACATGCAGATTATGAAAGATAAAACGTCCAAACAAACCCCAAAATATAGACTATAATTCATGCTATCAAAATACCCCATACTTAGCCCTTGCTTGTCCCTAAGCAAGTTCCTCATATAGAAATCAAGATAGAATGGATTATAAGTCAAGAAAATCAATGAAAAGTCTTTCAAAAAATATTTTTATGGTGTGCAACTATCATAGATCACTCTAAGAGAGTACTTCATGGAAATTAAAAACTCAATATGATCAAAACATTTTATAAATATAGGAAAGTTGTTCATCTTTGCATAAAATCATAGAATGCATAATAAATCATAATTATCAAAATTAATCATGTATAATCCGATTTAAACCGCTAAGTCAATCAACAAGCTCAAGGTCTCAAGGGCTTCCCAAAAGAAAAGGTCAAGAAACGTGTAGGGTAGGGATGAATGTAAGGTAATGTGGTGCTAGAATCCGGGAAAAGGATGAACTTCACTTTCACTTTGACTTGCAACATCTTCCACCAATAAGCTTTGCTTATTTCACACTTTTTTCTCTTTTACTTTACTTTTTGGGATGCATGGATAGAGGTGCACAATAACCGAAGCCTAGGAAATCCGCAATCATCAATTTCTTGAGATGCGTCAAACCCTTGATGCACATACCATGCCCCGTTAGGAATATCGCTCAATCCGACTTTGGCAAGACACAAACACCCGGCTATGTGAATGGTGCCGAGTTACTCATCTTCATGATTGACTTCCCCAAACCTATTATTGCTTTCTAACACTTTCACTTTCAGCCACTTCTCAACTTTTGACTTGCTTTCACCACTTCGCTTGCTTCCAAATTCCCGGATAGGTAAAGGGAGGCAATATGTATATGAGGGGCTAAGCATGATCAAGAAGAAGAAGAAGAAGAAGAATGAATTGCCTTGGTCTTTCCAAGAAGAACGTGAGAGAACTTATGCTGCGGTGTCAACCTTCAAATTCAACATAATTTGGATAAAAATAAAGTATTAAACATGCCAATAATTTCAAACAAAGCATTTAGCAACTTAAACATATCATAAAACATTTCAAACATATAAAGAATTTAAATCCAGTCGGTAAACAAGATCTTCACTGAGATCATATCCAGATAAGTAACACAAAAACCGTTTTCGAAAACTCTCAGTTAACCCACCTCGGTCGAGATGTTCTTGGGTCAACCGAGGTGAAACACCTCGTTTTGCCAGAACTGTCCCCGGCAACGGCGCCAAAAACTTGTTCGCTCCAAACGGTGTGTGCAAGCTTTAAATTTATAACCCTAGACTTAAGCTTAAAACAAGGATGCGAACCCGCAGTGTACGGGTCAATCGTAGTAAAAGCAAGAAAATTCCAGGGGTCGATCACAGGGACTTAGTGAAACAAAGTCCAATACGGTATGCTAGTGTTAATGCTAACCACAAGAGCAAGTATACAATCAAAGATGAATAAGATGTCAAATAAGCAAACATGCAATTCTAGGGATTAAAGCATCTAGTTGTGGTTCCAACTCAAGATCTATAGATAAGCGGACAAAGCTGAGATTTTTGCATGGGGAAGGTGTTTCTAAAGTGGAGTAGATCACCGGGTAAGTCTCACTACACACTAATCCCAAACCGTAACTCCTATTACCGGGTAAGTCTCAAGGAATTAAGATAAAGAACTATTGCCTCAAACTAACACACCATCTAAGGGAATAGAATCAACCTTTACCGGGTAAGTCTCAGGCTAACTCACAAAGATGGGATGGAAGCACACTCAAACCCCAATAAAGGACAAGCCTTTATTACCTACACTTATGATCGTTAGTATACAAACTAAGGAATTACCGGGTAAGTCTCATCCTAAGCTTGCATTGAACCAGGAAGGTGTAATAAGAATAGGATTTAGCAAACTCTAACACTTAACTTTCTGTTTTAGGTCGGATAAGTCACCTCGGTCAGAAGAATTCCACCCCGGCCGAGATGTTCATCAACCGAACGAGATGCTTAGGGTTAAGGTTAAAGACTCGAACTTTCAGGATCCTACTGGAATCTAAGATTATTCTATCATTGTTTTTCCCACAACCTTCAGCCAATCACCCTAGAATCACACAAGGAAATTAGCCACTCATCATCATAATGAAAGTATTAAATATATGGGAAGAAGGTGAATATTTGAACAAAGAAGAATTTAATGAAAACACTTCAATAACTGAATCAAATATCACACAAAATCGTTCCTTGGATAATAATCCAACAAGACAAGACAACAAGGAAAGGAATTGAAGACAATCTTACAAAACCTTCCAAAAAGCTATAAAGCTATAGTCTTCAATCTTCCTTCAACCTTCAAAAAGGCTCTTCAATTCTCTCCCAAATTGGAGTAGGATGCGGCTGCTGCGCTTGTAAACCCTGATCGGTGGTATAGCGTGATGATTAAATTGTAGAAAATCAACCCTTTTTATAGGAAAAATAAACCTCCAAAGATAATAAATCTTAAGAAGATATTATCCCATAAATATAGGTAAAATATATGATTCTGCATATCTCCTTCCTTCTAGAAGCTCAGCCCAAAAATATAAGATCACTTTCCAATTTTAAAAGATCTCAGCCAAGAATAAAATATTCTCGCCGCGTCCTAGGTGTTCGCCTCGGTCGAGTCGGTGTCTCTGGATCGCCTCGGTCGAGATGAATCTCTGGGCAACCGAGGTGATCATAACTGAGTGTAGAATCTCTCAAAACTGGTCCAAAGTAAATCTTTAATCCATGGCTATGCTTCTTGAAGGATTCCTTTTTGCTCCTCAATGTAGCTCCAAATGACTCTTGACTCCTTTTGCTCCTTTTCAATGCAAAACGTACCATATTACCTGCAATTACAACGAAACTAGGTGTAGACCTCGATTCTCGCAAGGGTAGATGAAATGGTAGTAAAATCACATAATGTACATACAAACATGCAGATTATGAAAGATAAAACGTCTAAACAAACCCCAAAATATAGACTATAATTCATGCTATCAAAATACCCCATACTTAGCCCTTGCTTGTCCCTAAGCAAGTTCCTCATATAGAAATTAAGATAGAATGGATTATAAGTCAAGAAAATCAATGAGAAGTCCTTCAAAAATATTTTTATGGTGTGCAATTATCATAGATCACTCTAAGAGAGTACTTCCTGGAAATTAAAAACTCAATATGATCAAAACATTTTATAAATATAGGAAAGTTGTTCATCTTTGCATAAAATCATAGAATGCATAATAAATCATAATTATCAAAATTAATCATGTATAATCCGATTTAAACCGCTAAGTCAATCAACAAGCTCGAGGTCTCAAGGGCTTCCCAAAAAGAAAAGGTTCAAGAAACGCGTAGGGTAGGGATGTATGTAAGGTAATGTGGTGCTAGAATCCGGGAAAAGGATGAACTTCACTTTCACTTTGACTTGCAACATCTTCCACCAATAAGCTTTGCTTATTTCACACTTTTTTCTCTTTTACTTTACTTTTTGGGATGCATGGATAGAGGTGCACAATAACCGAAGCCTAGGAAATCCGCAATCATCAATTTCTTGAGATGCGTCAAACCCTTGATGCACATACCATGACCCGTTAGGAATATCGCTCAATCCGACTTTGGCAAGACACAAACACCCGGCTATGTGAATGGTGCCGAGTTACTCATCTTCATGATTGACTTCCCCAAACCTAAAATTACTTTCTAGCACTTTCACTTCCAGCCATCTTCAACTTTAACTTGCTTTCACCACTTCGCTTGCTTCCAAATTCCCGGATAGGTAAAAGGGAGGCAAAATGTATATGAGGGGCTAAGCATGATCAAGAAGAAGAAGAAGAAGAGAATGAATTGCCTTGGTCTTTCCAAGAAGAATGTGAGAGAACTTAACCTGCGGTGTCAACCTTCAAATTCAACATAATTTGGATAAAAATAAAGTATTAAACATGCCAATAATTTCAAACAAAGCATTTAGCAACTTAAACATATTATAAAACCTTTCAAACACATAAAGAATTTAAAACCAGTAGGTAAACAGAATCTTCACTGAGATCATATTCAGATAAATAGCACAAAATCGTTTTCGAAAACTTTCTGTTACGCACTTCGGTCGAGGTGTTCTTGGTTCAACCGAGGTGAAATGCTTCGTTTGGCCAATACTGACTCGGTCGAGGTCAAAATTTTTTTTTTTTTTTTTTTTTTTTTTTTTTTTTTAAAACCATTTTTTTTTTCGGTTTCGACGTTTTTCTCAATCAAATAACCTGTAGGTATGCATGTAATATCAGATAATCATATAAAGGCAATGAAGCATAAATACGAAAATATCCGATAAATATAATATCATACATCAAAAGTAGTCAAATAACGTCAAGTAGTCAAATAAGTACAAACACCCCATACTTGGGACACACTGTCCCAGTGGGTCAGAATAAGTCTAAGGACAGGATACTCACCGAACATAGCTAAACTGCATGAAGAAGTAAGAAACAGCTCCCAGATAAGACCATCTCGGTTGGCGAAGCACATATCGGTCGAGGTGTTCTGACAGTACTCGAGATGTATCTCAGTAAAGCTTGTTTCCTCAACTTCTCGAAATTTTGTTCTTCCAGTGTAGCTCCTGAATTGTGATCCTTCCTTTTGGAATACCTGGTTGTTGTCTAGAGGAAAACAAAAACAAAGCAACTATCTAAACTAAACTAGAAAAGGGAGAAGAAAGCAATACCTTGGGTTGCCTCCCAAGAAGCGCTTGGTTTAAGGTCGCTAGCTGGACCCTTCTCCATAGAATTACTCAATGTACCTTGAACACCATGGAGTGCTCATCACATCCATCATAAAATTCTTCCAAAAAGGTTCCGGTTCCTAATTTCACCGGCAAATGGTAAGATCTCCCACGTACAAGCTTGTACGGTTTGATTCTCACCGGAATCCTTCTAGACTTCCTGCACTTCAATGGGACATAATCTAGCCTTGCGTCCCATCCTTTCCTTGATCGAAAAAATAGTTTCTCGAGAATCATAGCAGCTTCCCCATCTATAGCTTGGGGATGGTACAGGGTCCTGAGCATGCGAGGGACCCCATACTTGAACAAGAGATACTTCATCGACTTAGCGGTGTAGTGTTTGCAAACTCCACTCCTTATAATCCAAGGAGCTTCTTCTTCCAACAATTTCAAGGAAGACTTCATCTTGATTTTAGGAGGTTCTTTCGGAAGAGACCTCCAACTTTCCGGTGCATTCCTGAAAAATTCAGAAATATTAATAGGGAATTCAAATGAAGTAGGAGAACGTACCTTGCAAAGTTCTCCAAAGCTTGAGGCAAGTTTCGTGTTGGGTTGATAATCCACCCACGAAATCTCTCTCAGTTCTGCTGGTCTTTCTTCCACCTTGACCACAATCTCAGTAATTTGGCCAAAGTCTTTTGCATCTGCCTTTTCCGGTTCGGCAGGTTCTTCTTTCATCTCGACCGAGGTCACTTCCACCTCGACCGAGGTCTCAACAGCCAGATCGAGATCTTCCACATCTTCTCCCTCAAAAGCTTCAGGAGAAACTTCTGGTTTGACTGGAGGTATGCTCGAAACGTGCAACACTTCCTTATGCTCCTCTTCCGGCTTAGCATAGGATAGGGCGCTTTCCTTGAGCTCCGTCACCTTCTTCATTAACTTCTCCAACCTAGATTCGAGAGAATCTTCAAGAGGTTGCTCATAAGTCTTTTTAGGGACATTAAGTTCATCCCACATTGCAAGTTCGTGTTGAATGGCCTCTTCTCTTTCCCATTCATTGTTGAACCAATAGAAGGAGTACTTCTCCTCCAAGTATTCATAATGATCTGCCCTAGCACTTTGTCTTGCTATCCAGGCTGGATCAAACATAGCCATCAGAAATCCTGAAAACTACAAAACTCATAGAAAGAGTAGTTAGTAGCAACAGGGGCAAGCGCCCCGAAAGCAAACCGTACCGGCTCGGTCTAGACCAAGTCCCCGGCAACGGCGCCAAAAACTTGTTCGCTCCAAACGGTGTGTGCAAGCTTTAAATTTATAACCCTAGACTTAAGCTTAAAACAAGGATGCGAACCCGCAGTGTACGGGTCAATCGTAGTAAAAGCAAGAAAATTCCAGGGGTCGATCACAGGGACTTAGTGAAACAAAGTCCAATACGGTATGCTAGTGTTAATGCTAACCACAAGAGCAAGTATACAATCAAAGATGAATAAGATGTCAAATAAGCAAACATGCAATTCTAGGGATTAAAGCATCTAGTTGTGGTTCCAACTCAAGATCTATAGATAAGCGGACAAAGCTGAGATTTTTGCATGGGGAAGGTGTTTCTAAAGTGGAGTAGATCACCGGGTAAGTCTCACTACACACTAATCCCAAACCGTAACTCCTATTACCGGGTAAGTCTCAAGGAATTAAGATAAAGAACTATTGCCTCAAACTAACACACCATCTAAGGGAATAGAATCAACCTTTACCGGGTAAGTCTCAGGCTAACTCACAAAGATGGGATGGAAGCACACTCAAACCCCAATAAAGGACAAGCCTTTATTACCTACACTTATGATCGTTAGTATACAAACTAAGGAATTACCGGGTAAGTCTCATCCTAAGCTTGCATTGAACCAGGAAGGTGTAATAAGAATAGGATTTAGCAAACTCTAACACTTAACTTTCTGTTTTAGGTCGGATAAGTCACCTCGGTCAGAAGATTTCCACCCCGGCCGAGATGTTCATCAACCGAACGAGATGCTTAGGGTTAAGGTTAAAGGCTCGAACTTTCAGGATCCTACTGGAATCTAATATTATTCTATCATTGTTTTTCCCACAACCTTCAGCCAATCACCCTAGAATCACACAAGGAAATTAGCCACTCATCATCATAATGAAAGTATTAAATATATGGGAAGAAGGTGAATATTTGAACAAAGAAGAATTTAATGAAAACACTTCAATAACTGAATCAAATATCACACAAAAATCGTTCCCTGGATAATGATCCAATAAGACAAGACAACAAGGAAAAGAATTGAAGACAATCTTACAAAACCCTCCAAAAAGCTATAAAGCTATAGTCTTCAATCTTCCTTCGACCTTCAAAAAGGTTCTTCGAATCTCCCAAATTGGAGTAGGATGCGGCTGCTGCGCTGATAGCGGATGTGCTGCGTCGTATGCGGGATCTTCTAACTGTAAGCGGCCGTCGACGTATGCGGCGTGTCGGATTTGTGGAAAATCCAACCCTTTTTATAGGAAAAATAACCCTCCAAAAATAATAAATCTTAAGAAGATATTATCCCATAAATATAGGTAAAATATATGATTCTGCATATCTCCTTCCTTCTAGAAGCTCAGCCCAAAAATATAAGATCACTTTCCAATTTTAAAAGATCTCAGCCAAGAATAAAATATTCTCGCCGCGTCCTAGGTGTTCGCCTCGGTCGAGTCGGTGTCTCTGGATCGCCTCGGTCGAGATGAATCTCTGGGCAACCGAGGTGATCATAACTGAGTGTAGAATCTCTCAAAACTGGTCCAAAGTAAATCTTTAATCCATGGCTATGCTTCCTGAAGGATTCCTTTTTGCTCCTCAATGTAGCTCCAAATGACTCTTGACTCCTTTTGCTCCTTTTCAATGCAAAACGTACCATATTACCTGCAATTACAACGAAACTAGGTGTAGACCTCGATTCTCGCAAGGGTAGATGAAATGGTAGTAAAATCACATAATGTACATACAAACATGCAGATTATGAAAGATAAAACGTCTAAACAAACCCCAAAATATAGACTATAATTCATGCTATCAAAATACCCCATACTTAGCCCTTGCTTGTCCCTAAGCAAGTTCCTCATATAGAAATTAAGATAGAATGGATTATAAGTCAAGAAAATCAATGAGAAGTCCTTCAAAAATATTTTTATGGTGTGCAACTATCATAGATCACTCTAAGAGAGTACTTCCTGGAAATTAAAAACTCAATATGATCAAAACATTTTATAAATATAGGAAAGTTGTTCATCTTTGCATAAAATCATAGAATGCATAATAAATCATAATTATCAAAATTAATCATGTATAATCCGATTTAAACCGCTAAGTCAATCAACAAGCTCAAGGTCTCAAGGGCTTCCCAAAAGAAAGGTCAAGAAACGTGTAGGGTAGGGATGCATGTAAGGTAATGTGGTGCTAGAATCCGGGAAAAGGATGAACTTCACTTTCACTTTGACTTGCTACATCTTCCACCAATAAGCTTTGCTTATTTCACACTTTTTTCTCTTTTACTTTACTTTTTGGGATGCATGGATAGAGGTGCACAATAACCGAAGCCTAGGAAATCCGCAATCATCAATTTCTTGAGATGCGTCAAACCCTTGATGCACATACCATGACCCGTTAGGAATATCGCTCAATCCGACTTTGGCAAGACACAAACACCCGGCTATGTGAATGGTGCCGAGTTACTCATCTTCATGATTGACTTCCCCAAACCTATTATTGCTTTCTAACACTTTCACTTTCAGCCACTTCTCAACTTTTGACTTGCTTTCACCACTTCGCTTGCTTCCAAATTCCCGGATAGGTAAAGGGAGGCAATATGTATATGAGGGGCTAAGCGTGATCAAGAAGAAGAAGAAGAAGAAGAATGAATTGCCTTGGTCTTTCCAAGAAGAACGTGAGAGAACTTATGCTGCGGTGTCAACCTTCAAATTCAACATAATTTGGATAAAAACAAAGTATTAAACATGCTAATAATTTCAAACAAAGCATTTAGCAACTTAAACATATCATAAAACCTTTCAAACACACAAAGAATTTAAAACCAGTAGGTAAACAGAATCTTCACTGAGATCATATCCAGATAAGTAACACAAAATCGTTTTCGAAAACTCTCGAAATTTTGTTCTTCCAGTGTAGCTCCTGAATTGTGATCCTTCCTTTTGGAATACCTGGTTGTTGTCTAGAGGAAAACAAAAACAAAGCAACTATCTAAACTAAACTAGAAAAGGGAGAAGAAAGCAATACCTTGGGTTGCCTCCCAAGAAGCGCTTGGTTTAAGGTCGCTAGCTGGACCCTTCTCCATAGAATTACTCAATGTACCTTGAACACCATGGAGTGCTCATCACATCCATCATAAAATTCTTCCAAAAAGGTTCCGGTTCCTAATTTCACCGGCAAATGGTAAGATCTCCCACGTACAAGCTTGTACGGTTTGATTCTCACCGGAATCCTTCTAGACTTCCTGCACTTCAATGGGACATAATCTAGCCTTGCGTCCCATCCTTTCCTTGATCGAAAAAATAGTTTCTCGAGAATCATAGCAGCTTCCCCATCTATAGCTTGGGGATGGTACAGGGTCCTGAGCATGCGAGGGACCCCATACTTGAACAAGAGATACTTCATCGACTTAGCGGTGTAGTGTTTGCAAACTCCACTCCTTATAATCCAAGGAGCTTCTTCTTCCAACAATTTCAAGGAAGACTTCATCTTGATTTTAGGAGGTTCTTTCGGAAGAGACCTCCAACTTTCCGGTGCATTCCTGAAAAATTCAGAAATATTAATAGGGAATTCAAATGAAGTAGGAGAACGTACCTTGCAAAGTTCTCCAAAGCTTGAGGCAAGTTTCGTGTTGGGTTGATAATCCACCCACGAAATCTCTCTCAGTTCTGCTGGTCTTTCTTCCACCTTGACCACAATCTCAGTAATTTGGCCAAAGTCTTTTGCATCTGCCTTTTCCGGTTCGGCAGGTTCTTCTTTCATCTCGACCGAGGTCACTTCCACCTCGACCGAGGTCTCAACAGCCAGATCGAGATCTTCCACATCTTCTCCCTCAAAAGCTTCAGGAGAAACTTCTGGTTTGACTGGAGGTATGCTCGAAACGTGCAACACTTCCTTATGCTCCTCTTCCGGCTTAGCATAGGATAGGTGTTCGCTCCAAACGGTGTGTGCAAGCTTTAAATTTATAACCCTAGACTTAAGCTTAAAACAAGGATGCGAACCCGCAGTGTACGGGTCAATCGTAGTAAAAGCAAGAAAATTCCAGGGGTCGATCACAGGGACTTAGTGAAACAAAGTCCAATACGGTATGCTAGTGTTAATGCTAACCACAAGAGCAAGTATACAATCAAAGATGAATAAGATGTCAAATAAGCAAACATGCAATTCTAGGGATTAAAGCATCTAGTTGTGGTTCCAACTCAAGATCTATAGATAAGCGGACAAAGCTGAGATTTTTGCATGGGGAAGGTGTTTCTAAAGTGGAGTAGATCACCGGGTAAGTCTCACTACACACTAATCCCAAACCGTAACTCCTATTACCGGGTAAGTCTCAAGGAATTAAGATAAAGAACTATTGCCTCAAACTAACACACCATCTAAGGGAATAGAATCAACCTTTACCGGGTAAGTCTCAGGCTAACTCACAAAGATGGGATGGAAGCACACTCAAACCCCAATAAAGGACAAGCCTTTATTACCTACACTTATGATCGTTAGTATACAAACTAAGGAATTACCGGGTAAGTCTCATCCTAAGCTTGCATTGAACCAGGAAGGTGTAATAAGAATAGGATTTAGCAAACTCTAACACTTAACTTTCTGTTTTAGGTCGGATAAGTCACCTCGGTCAGAAGATTTCCACCCCGGCCGAGATGTTCATCAACCGAACGAGATGCTTAGGGTTAAGGTTAAAGGCTCGAACTTTCAGGATCCTACTGGAATCTAATATTATTCTATCATTGTTTTTCCCACAACCTTCAGCCAATCACCCTAGAATCACACAAGGAAATTAGCCACTCATCATCATAATGAAAGTATTAAATATATGGGAAGAAGGTGAATATTTGAACAAAGAAGAATTTAATGAAAACACTTCAATAACTGAATCAAATATCACACAAAAATCGTTCCCTGGATAATGATCCAATAAGACAAGACAACAAGGAAAAGAATTGAAGACAATCTTACAAAACCCTCCAAAAAGCTATAAAGCTATAGTCTTCAATCTTCCTTCGACCTTCAAAAAGGTTCTTCGAATCTCCCAAATTGGAGTAGGATGCGGCTGCTGCGCGTGTATGCGAGGTTCCCAGCTGTAAGCGGATGTCGGATTTGTGGAAAATCCAACCCTTTTTATAGGAAAAATAACCCTCCAAAAATAATAAATCTTAAGAAGATATTATCCCATAAATATAGGTAAAATATATGATTCTGCATATCTCCTTCCTTCTAGAAGCTCAGCCCAAAAATATAAGATCACTTTCCAATTTTAAAAGATCTCAGCCAAGAATAAAATATTCTCGCCGCGTCCTAGGTGTTCGCCTCGGTCGAGTCGGTGTCTCTGGATCGCCTCGGTCGAGATGAATCTCTGGGCAACCGAGGTGATCATAACTGAGTGTAGAATCTCTCAAAACTGGTCCAAAGTAAATCTTTAATCCATGGCTATGCTTCCTGAAGGATTCCTTTTTGCTCCTCAATGTAGCTCCAAATGACTCTTGACTCCTTTTGCTCCTTTTCAATGCAAAACGTACCATATTACCTGCAATTACAACGAAACTAGGTGTAGACCTCGATTCTCGCAAGGGTAGATGAAATGGTAGTAAAATCACATAATGTACATACAAACATGCAGATTATGAAAGATAAAACGTCTAAACAAACCCCAAAATATAGACTATAATTCATGCTATCACATCTCTTATAAAATGGTTTCTAACATCTATGTTGAAGGACCGATAGGTGAATAAAAAGGATAAAAGATACTCTAGAAGGGGGGTTGAATAGAGTACGAGAACTTTTCGCAAAACCAATCTCAAGGCCTTGAAACCAATTTCAAGGGTCTTGATGTCGATCTGAGCTCTTTATGATACACTTTGATTTCAAGGGCTTAGAAACAACTTTCAAGGGCCTTGACTTTGTACTCCTGCAAAACAAAGTTAGTCACAATAAAGCAAGATAAAATGCGGAATGTAAAAGATTGACACGAGGATATGTTTATGAAATTCGGCTCTAAATAGCCTACTCTCCATCCCAGGGTATAGCCTTAGGATCTAACTATCTATTATCAGCTTCAAAGAGTCTTAGATACAAACTAGAAGAAATCCCCTTCTTCTCTCATTGTAGCCAATGCTACGATCTAGCTCCAACTCTACACCTTGCTATAATAGCCTAGTTACTTCGCAGAGTAGCACACTCGAGTATAACACTCTTTAGATTTACCAATGGAGTTCTCGAGTTTTATCTCTCTCTAGGGGATAAAGCTTTTTAGAGAAAGAGAGAAAGAAAAAAATTTGATCGAATGAAGATGTTTTGGATCGCTTCAAGACTTTTGATGTTCCCGTGTAAGCTTGTTATCTTGTTCTTCAATCTCCATCTTCATTTATAGCCTTCTATGGAGAGGTCTTCTAGCCGTTGGAAAGATGACCGTTTGAAGATAATTCTTCTTCTCCATGAAGATCGCTTCTTGGTTAAGATGAGATAGACGTTAAGGATCTTCATTTCCTGAGAACACGTTGATCTCTCAGCTCCTTAATCTTCTTGTATTTGTTGTAAGGATATCAAAATTCAGAGGAGAGAATCTTCGTGCTTTCGGTTGAGGATCTTAGTAAGATATTTATTGGCCGGTTGAGATCTTCGTTCAAGCATATCTTCTTGTTGAGCAAATCTTTCCTAGAAGATCTCTTTTAATGATTTGAATTCCTTTAGTGTGCGGCCTTGACTTCTTTGTTCCATTGGAATTCATTTCAAGGCCTCCATTGTTTGAAGACTCTAAACTCCTTGTCTTTCAAGGTCTTCCAAGGTCCTTTGAAGTGTCTTGCAAAACCTGCACTTATTCAATACAAACCATCAAACCAAACCAAGCAACTCGATATATAATCAATAAATTGTTAGTGTGTAAAACTCCTTCATTTGTGTTTAAGTCTTCCATCATCAACACCTGTACAACTTTATAATCAAGGTGGAGTTTTCAATCTCCCTCTTGATGGAAGACAACACAAATGTTTTCGTACCTGCATTGTAAAGTTAGTGATTCATATATGAATATCAAACTAACTTAAAATGCAGAATGCAGAATATCGAAAAAAATGTCGGATCACACATTTATTTCTCCCCCTTTGTCTTTCAAAAAGGGAGAAAAATAGTTAAAACACGGGAGTTTTAAAGCAATACAACCCAAAGAAAGTATTTCCACAAAACCACAAAAACTATCTAGTCTCCTCAAACATCAAGCTCAATCCTCCTCAAAGAACCTCCTTTTTCCCTTAGATGAAGATTTCTTTTCGGGAGCTTGAGGAGTTGATTTCTTGCTTCAGAGTGCCATGGGTGATGTTGAGAGAGAAAACAAGGGGTTTTTGAAAAAGGGTTTTTGTGAATGAGAAGAATGAAACAGATAAGAGAATCTGGTCCTTTTAAAAGAATGCAAATAATAACAAGATCTTGATAAAATCAAGCTTTTTAAAAACCAAAGAAAAAATTTCCAATAAAAACTCAACAAATCTTTTTCAATTCTTAAACAAATGAAACCATAAAAACAATTTAAGAATTGAAATATCTAAAATATATTAATTCTTAAATAGATCCGTATTTCTTAATTTATCCTTGAATTGTGCTTCAAGGCCCTTGAATTGCCTTTCAAGGCCCTTGAAAACAATAACTGGGCTGCAAACGAAGGAGAAAATAAAATGATTTACTCCCCCTACGTTAATGCTTCCTTATTCAACATACCAAGCTCCAATCTAATAAAATTAAATTGCTCCTCAGGAAGAGGCTTTGTAAAGATATCTGCAAGCTGTAAGTTAGTAGATATAAAAGAGATCGAAACATCACCTTTCTCAACATGATCACGTATGAAGTGATGCCTTACATCAATATGCTTAGTCCTTGAATGTTGCACAAGATTTTTGGTTATAGAAATAGAACTAGTATTATCACATTTTATAGGAATACCTTTCAAATCAAATCCAAGATCACGAAGTTGTTGAGCAATCCATAGAATTTGTGCACAACAGGCTCCCGCAGCTATATATTCAACTTCGGCTGTGGATAGGGCGACAAAATTTTGCTTCTTGGAGTGTCAACTGATTAGGGATGACCCTAATAATTGGCAACATCTAGAAGTGCTTTTCCTATCGACCTTATAACCTGCAAAGTCTACATCTGAATAGCCAACAAGGTGAAACGAGCTTTGACGTGGGTATCATAACCCTAGATCCTTAGTGCCATTGAGATACCGAAAAATTCTTTTCACAGCTATCAAGTGTGACTCTTTAGGATCAGCTTGAAATCTTGCACACATGCACACACTAAACATAATGTCAAGTCGACTAGCAGTTAAATACAACAATGAACCGATCATACCTTGACACTCCTTTTGTACTACACTTTTGCCATCTTTGTCATGGTCAAGCGAAAGTTTCGAACTCATAGGAGTCTTTGCGACCTTAGATTGATCCATCTTATACTTCTTAAGCAAGTCCTTTGTATACTTGCTGTGATTGAGAAAAATTCCTTTCTTTGCTTGTGTAACTTGAAGTCCAAGAAAGAAATTTAGCTCACCCATTAAGCTCATTTCAAATTCCCTGCACATAATATCTGAAAATTCCTTGCAAAGGGAATCATTAGTAGCACCGAATAATATATCATCAACATAGATCTGTACTACTAAAATATCATTGCCTCCGGTTTTGATAAATAAAGTTTTATCAATCAAACCTCTTTTGAATTTGTTTTCGAGAAGATACTTGGACAATCTTTCATACCAAGCTCGAGGAGCTTGCTTAAGAGCATAAAGAGCTTTGCCCAATATAAAAACGTGATCCGGAAATTTATCATTTTCAAAACTAGGAGGTTGAACAACGAAGACTTCTTCTTCTAAGAAACCGTTTAGGAAAGCACATTTTACATCCATTTGAAAAAATTTTATACTCATAAAAGATGCAAATGCAAGTAGAATACCTATGTCTTCTAACCTGGCAACCGCAACAAAAGTCTCCTCATAATCAATACCTTCTTCTTGGTTATAGCTTTGTGCTACAAGTCGTGCTTTATTTTGTATGACTTTGCCACTTTCATCCAACTTATTTCGAAAGACCCATTTTCTGCCGATAACGGATTGATGCTTTGGTCTTGAAGTAAGAGTCCAAACCTTGTTTCTCTCAAACTCATTTAGTTCGTTTTGCATGGAAATGATCTAATCGGGTTCTTGAAGAGCTTGAACATAATTCTTTGGCTCAATAAGAGACACGAACACAGAGAAGGCACATATATTGTTCACTTTAGATCGAGTTTGAACTCCTGCGTTTGGATCTGAGATCACATTCTCTTGTGGATGGTATGAAGAATGTTGAAATTTTCTTCGTTTGTAAGATGGAGCAGATCCTGAAGGTTGAGCCTCATATGCTTGACTAGATTCAGGTAGCGTTGATCTATTGCCCTTGGATCCTATCTCAAGGCCTTGAAGTTGAGTTTCTTCGGTATCTTAAATCTTGTTTTGCATATTCTTTTCTTGATCTTTAGGATCTTCATCTTCATCCGAATTGTGATCTTCTCGTTGATTCAGATTTAGATATGCAAAAGTCTCACTCAAAGTACCGTCATTGCTTTCATCAAAAATAACATGGATACTTTGCTGAACAATTTTGGTAAGTTTGTTATAAACACGATAGGCTTTGTAATTTGAAGCATATCCAATGAATATTGCTTTATCACTACATGCATCAAATTTCCCAAGGTAATCTTTGTCATTGTTATGAACAAAACAAGTACATCCAAAAGATTTGAAATATGAAATATTTGGTTTCTTTCCTTTAAAGAGTTCATAAGGAGTCTTTTTTAAAATAGGGCGAATTAAACATCTATTCAAAATATATTTTTAGTGTTTACTGCTTCGGCCCAAAAACTTTTTGGCAAACTATTTTCTAAAGCATCGTCCTAGCCATATCCTCAAGAGTGCGGTTCTTACGTTCCACAACTCCATTCTGTCGAGGAGTTCTAGGAGCTGAAAAGTTATGTGAAATACCATATTTTTCACAAAACAAATCAAACTTTAGTTGATCAAATTCTCTACCATGATCACTTCTTATAGAAACGATTGGTAGGTTTTCAAAGTTTGCAACTCCTTACATAATTTTGAAAACTCAAATAATGCTTCAGATTTTTCTCGTAAGAAATAAATCCATGTGAAACGAGAGAAATCATCCATAATAACAAGGATGTATTGCTTGCCTCTGGGAGATTTGACACGCATAGGTCCACAAAGATCCATAAGTAAGAGTTCAATGGGTCGAGAAGAACTTACAACTTTCTTAGGTTTGAATGAACCTCTTGTTTGTTTACCTTGTGTACAAGCTTTACATAGTTCATCTACCTTAAAATTTAGGTTTGACAATCCACGTACCAAATCTTTTGTAAGTAGCTTATGCATTGTGTGCATGCTTATGTGACCAAGTCTTCTATGCCAAAGCCTTGGATCATCAGTCAAGGCCTTTAGACATTTTAGCTTAGTTCTTGAAACTTGGTTAGTACTCATAGAATAAACATTGTTACATCTAGTAGCAGTAAGCACAATTTCACCCGTGTTTTTGTCTTGAACTTCACATTTTTCTGAATCAAACAATACTTTGTTGCCCTTATCACATGTTTGAGAGATGCTAAGCAGATTATACTTCAAACCGTCAACCAAATATACATCATCAATGAAGTTAGATGAGTTATAACATATTTTACCAATGCCAATAATGTCACACTTTCCTTTATCACCAAGAGTAATGGTTCCAGATGATTGCTTTATTAAATCTTAGAATAGTGAGCTTTTTCCACTCATGTGTCTTGAGCAACCACTATCTAATATCCATTTATGCTCCTTTACCTTGGTGATATCCTGCAAAATAAAAAACATTAACCTTTCCGGGTCGATCAAATGACATATTTTGGTCCTTATTCAGGTTCAATCATGTTTGGTGGTCTAGTACCTTTAGGAACCTAGATTTGTTTGACCTGTTTTCTTAACCATAAAGGATAGGTGTTTCTAATAATATAAGGATCATTTCTTCTATATGGACATGTAGATTTAACATGACCCTTTTTACAACAGTAAAATCAAGTAGGCATATGAATACTTCCTTTGGCTTTGACAAAAGTGGTAGTTGGTTTTCTAGGAAAGCTCCTATGATAACCTATACCATTTTTGTTAAGTGAGGACTGTTGTTCACCCATCATTCTTTCAAGATTATCTCTTGAATGAGTAAAATTAACAAGTGCAATCTTCTAGTCTTGACACGTCAAAGTTAGATCAACTTTCTCTTTCTCTAGATCGATATAATTTCGATGAAGAGAGGAGAGGTTGTCCTTGAGAATCGTATTTTCCGATTCCAAGGCCTTGATATTGTCATCAAGGTCTACCTTTTCCGTGTTAAGATTTTCAATTTCCAGAGACATCTCACTTAGTTGTTTTTCTTGTTCAAGAAGCTTTTCTTTTAGAGAATTTATCCTTATTCTATGTTCCTTGTCACATATAATAATGTCTTTAAGGAATTGTTTCAGGTCAGATTCAGGTTGAAACATAATAGTACTTACCACATTGTCAACATATAGATTTGAATCTTCTTCATGATCGGCCATGAGACACAAGTTTGCTTGTTCTTTTTCGTCTTCTAATTCATTTGAGGATTTTGTATCTCTCCATGAAGCTACCATAGCTTTCTTCTTTCGATCATTTTTCTTGAAGTTGGTCCTCTTCTTTTATGGACAATACAATCCTTCACAAGATGATCTGTTTCACCACATTCAAAACAAGTCAGCACTCTAGTTTTTTTGTTAGAGTTAGAAAACTTACCTCGGGGTTTTGATGTTCGCGCATATTCTCTATTATTTGCAGATTGTTTCTTTATCTTGAGAATTCTCGTGAGACCCTTAGAGATCATGGCAATTGCATCTTCTTCTTCATCACCATCATCATCATCACTATCTTCCTCTTCTGATGGTAATTCATCCTTTCTTGATTTTAATGCTAGATTCTTAGTGTTGGATGGGAGCTCTCCATCTTCTTCACCAAGAACCATTTCATGTGTGATGAGTTTTCCAAGGAGGTCGTCAAGAGGAAGAGTTGAGAGACTCTGAGCTTCTTTGATAGCAGTCATCTTTGGTCCCCACTTGACTTTAGGTAAGCTCCTTCGAACCTTCCTAACTTTTTCTTCATTTGTGAAGATCTTTCCTAGTGAGTCCAAGTTTTTCACGATCTCAGTGAATCTTGTGAACATTTCCTTGACTGGTTTATTTGGATTCATCTTGAATAACTCGTATTGTCTGAGGAATATGCTAATCTTTATTTCCTTGACTTGACTTGTTCCTTCGTAAGTGACAACGAGTTTGTACCATATTTCCTTTGCACTCTTGCATGATGAGATGCGGTTGAATTCGTTGGCATCTAATCCGCAGTAGAGTAGGTTCATAACTTTGTAGTTCTTTGACACACTGTCCAACTCAACTTGTGTGAAGTCATCTTCCTTCTTTGGGACTTGGACACCTTTAACCGTCGTAGTTGGGACTTTGGGACCATTTTGAATGATGCTCCATAGTTCCATGTCCTGATCAATAATGAGCATACGCATGGGTGCTCTCCATTAGGCAAAGTTATTGCCACAGAAGAGTGGTGATCAAGATGAGGATCTTCCTTGAGCAAATCCCCCATCACCTACAAGATTCATGATTAGTCTCACTAATGGTTAAATCAATATACGTGAGTCTAACTCTGATACCAATTGAAGAACCGATAGGTGAATAAAAAGGATAAACGATACTCTAGAAGGGGGGTTGAATAGAGTATGAGAACTTTTCGCAAAACCAATCTCAAGGCCTTGAAACCAATTTCAAGGGCCTTGATATCGATTTGAGCTCTTTGTGATACACTTTGATTTCAAGGGCTTTGAAACAACTTTCAAGGGCCTTGACTTTGCACTCCTGCAAAACAAAGTTAGTCACAATAAAGCAAGATAAAATATGGAATGTAAAAGATCGACACGAGGATATGTTTACGAAGTTCGGCTCTAAATAGCCTACTCTCCGTCCCAGGGTATAGCCTTAGGATCTAACTTATCTATTATCAACTTCAAAGAGTCCTAGATATAAACTAGAAGAAATCCCATTCTTCTCTCAATGTAGCCAATATTACAATCTAGCTCTAACTCTTCACCTTGCTATAATAGCCTAGTTACTTCGTAGAGTAACACACACTCGAGTATAACACTCTTTAGATATACCAATGGAGCTCTCAATTTTTATCTCTCTCTAGGGGATAAAGCTTTTTAGAGAAAGAGAGAAAGAAAAACTATTTGATCGAATGAAGATGTTTTGGATCGCTTGAAGACTTTTGATGTTTCCGTGTAAGCTTGTTATCTTGTTCTTCAATCGCCATCTTCATTTATATCCTTCTATGGAGAGGTCTTCTAGCCGTTGGAATGATGACCGTTTGAAGATGATTCTTCTTCTCCATGAAGATTGCTTCTTGGTTAAGATGAGATAGACGTTGTGGATCTTCATCTCCTGAGAACACGTTGATCTCTCGGCTCCTTAATCTTCTCGTATTTGTTGTAACGATATCAAAATCCAGAGGAGAGAATCTTCGTGCTTTCGGTTGAGGATCTTTCTAAGATCTTTATTGGCCGGTTGAGATCTTCGTTCAAGCATATCTTCTTGTTGAGAAAATCTTTCCTAGAAGATCTCCTTTAGTGATTTGAATTCCTTTAGCGTGCGGCCTTGACTTCTTTGTTCCCTTGGAATTCATTTCAAGGCTTCCGTCGTTTGAACACTCTAAACTTCTTGTCTTTCAAGGTCTTCCATGGTCCTTTGAAGTGTCTTGCAAAACGTGCACTTATTCAATACAAACCATCAAACCAAACCAAGCAACTCGTTATATAATCAATAAATTGTTATTGTATAAAACTCCTTCATTTGTGTTTAAGTCTTCCATCATCAACACCCGTACAACTTTATAATCAAGGTGGAGTTTTCGTATGTGCTTAGATCTCTCATGATATACCGGATCTTTACACATATACAGGGCACTCTGACTATCCATGTGTAGGACTGGCACACAAGGATTGTGTTGAACTTCTCGAATGATACCTCTCAGCCAAATGGCCTCTTTCGAGGCTTCAACAACAGCCACATATTCAAATTTTGTAGAGGATAAAGCCACTATAGATTGTTGTTGAGTTTTCCAGGATATACAATTGCCAAACCAAGTATAGAAATAAGAAGTAGTTGATTTTCTGTTATCTTTATTACTGGCGTAGTCAGCATCCACATATCCATAAACTTTATTTTTATCAAAATGTTCAACAAAGACAAGGCACATATTCTTGGTACCACTCAAATATCTGAGAAGAAATTTCATACCAACCTAGTGAGTCTTACCAGGATTGGACATAATCCTGCTAAGCACACTGATGGCAAAGGTTAAGTCAGGTCTGGTGCTAATCATTGCATACATAACAGACCCTACAGCTACATCATAGGGTACTTTGGACATCTCATTAATCTCACTTTGAGTAACACGACACTGTTTCTTGGTGAGCTCTAGGTGCCCTCCTAAGGGAATGATGGTAGGTTTGGAATTGTCCATATTAAACTTATCAAGAATTTTTTGAATATATCCAGCTTGACTAAGCCACATTTTCTTTCTAACCCTAACCCTTTTTATGCTAACACCCAGAATTTTCTGGGCTGCCCCTAAGTCTTTCATGTCAAAATGAACTTTCAGATCTCTTTTAACCCCAACAACAAGAACTTTAGATTTACTCATTACCAACATATCATCAACATAAAGAACATACAAAGGTTGAGATGAAGTCACATTTTTTAAATAAAGACAATAGTCATACTTGCTTCTAGTGAATCCTAAATCTTTCATGCATTTGTCAAATTTCAGATTCCACTGTCTAGGAGATTGTTGAAGACCATATATAGATTTTTTCAAGAGACATACATGATCAGATTTTTCTTTATCTACAAAACCTTTAGGTTGAGACATGTATATAGTTTCATTTAAATCTCCATGGAGAAAAGCAGTTTTGACATCCATTTTCTCAATTTCCCAATCAAAGACAGTAGCCATAGCAAGTAACAATCTCATAGTTTTATATTTGACTAGAGGGGCAAAGATATCAGTGTAGTCTATCCCTTCCCTTTGGGTAAAACCTTTAGCCACTAATCTGGCTTTATATCTAGGGGCTCATGAGTTTTAATGCCTTCTTTTAATTTGTATATCCATTTACACTGAATGATCTTAGCATTGCTAGGTTTTGTGGTTAAGGTCCATGTTTTATTATGAATCATGGAGTCAATTTCCTCCTTCATAGCCTTACACCAATAACTAGCATCCTGACTTTTCATAGCTTGTTCATAAGTGTCGGGAGTATAGTAATTTTCAATGGCATCACTAGCAATCAAGGCATATTCATGCAGATTTATTTCATTCATGAGCAAAATAGACTCAACATTATTAGAGGAATATTTCCTGTTGGGAATTCTAACTCTAGGTTGTCTATCTCTTGTGAGTTGATAATCATTTTCTCCTATGTCATGCACATCAATGTTACTGTCATTTTCCATATCAGTATTATCAACAGGTAAGACAACATTGTCATTTTCAGAATGAGAAATAACAATGTTATCATTATTCAGATGTATATCAGAGGACCAAGAAGTAATATCAACCACAATTTCAAAAATATTTTCATTTTCTTTCCCCCTTAATTGTTGAGTATTATTTTCAGATTCAGCATTGCCCCTATCATTCCCATTTTCAGAATTTTGGGAGTTCTCTTCTAGATCATTACCAACGCTTCTACTAGTACTATAAGAGTTGTTGTATCCTATATCAAACTCTTCTTCCTAATTATGTGAATTTGGTCATTTTGGTTGTAAAAATTAGGGATAATATCATCACTGTTGTTATCATCACTATGGGCCTCAACAACAGGTTGTTTTCTAATGTTTCTAAAATGGAAGTCATCTTCATTAAAAGTCACATTTCTATATGTTATGACTTTATAATCACTAGGTTGTATGAGCGGAATTTTATAGGCTTTAACTCCTTCAGGATAGCCAAGTAGAATCCCCTTTTGTGCCCTTGGTTGCAATTTCCCTTGTGTTGTATGAGAATATGTAGTGCAACCAAAGGGTTTAAGGTGGGTTAAATTTGGCTTTCTCCCTGTCCATAACTCATGTGGGGTTTTAAAATCAACCACAGAGGAGGGAGATCTGTTTAGGAGATATGCTGCAGTAGTCACTGCTTCACCCCATAGAGAGTGTTTGACCCCTGCAGTGATAAGCATGCATCTAGTTTTTTCTAGGAGTGTCCTATTCATCCTTTCTGCAAGTCCATTTTGTTGTGGGATACCTGGTATGGTTAGGTGTCTTTTAATCCCATTTTTCTTACAAAATTCATTGAAGCCTTTGTTACAAAATTCCAACCCATTATCAGTTTTTAGACATTTTATCTTTAAGTTTTGTTGGTTCTCAACAGAAATTTTCCAATCTTTGAAAGCACTAAAAGCTTCATCTTTGGTTTTTAGAAGATATACACAAACCTTCCTAGAGAAATGATATATAAAGGAAATGAAGTATCTCTTCCCACCTACAGTCTCAATTTGAGCAGGACCCCATAGATCAGAATGGAGATATTCTAAAGGTTTCTTGGGTATCTAGGTGGATTTATTAAAGTTGTGTTTAGTTTTCTTTCCAAAGATACAATTTTCACAAAACTTGATTTCAATGGATTTTTTTATCCAAGATGCCTTGTTTATAGAGGTTCTGGAGACCTAAGTTTCCAGTATGACCTAATCTGACATGCCAGTTTTTTGTTTGATCTTTATTCATATTATTACTATCAACACAGAGATTCAATTCAGGTGAGGTGATAACATGATATAGCCCACCCTTTTTGATTCTCTTAATAAGAGTATGACCATTTCTTATGACTTCCCTTATACCATTGTTAGTATTAATCTGACATTTTAAATCATTAAAACAGATTCAGACATTAAGTTCCTCCTAAGACTAGGAGCACACCTAACATTTTGTAACACTCTGACTTTACCATCATACGTGCACATAGGAACGTTTCCTACCCCCCTAATAGACAAGGCAGTATCATCTCCTAACATAACCTCACCCCCATGAAACTCATGCAAAGAGCTAAAGAGAGATTTATTTGAGGTAGCATGCATAGTACAACCGGAATCAAGAATCCAAGTATTAGAATTACAAGGTAATTCAGATGCACAGATCAGTAATTCACAAGGATATTCAGAATAACTTCTTTCAAACAAAGACACTTTATCATCAGGATTTTATTGTTATTTGACTCATCCCTTTTTTTCTTTTTTTACATTCATTTGCAAAGTGACCAATTTTTTCACAATAAAAGCATTTTTTATATGTTCTACCAGGATCAGTATTAGCAGGTTTATATGGTTGATTATTTCCTTTACCTTCTTATTCCTGTTGTTATTATATTTTCATTAGCTATTAACACTTATTTAGTGTCAGTTTTCTTCTCAGTCTTAGTTTTAAAAACCTTTATGACTTCATTTTTCTCAATAATAGCTTCTATAATCTTTGTTTTAGTCAAGGTTTTAGAACTATACTGGATAACATCCTTGAATGTGTCAAACTGAGAAGGTAGGGATCCTAACAACAAAACAGCTAGTTGTGTGTCTTTTATCTTGTCATCACATCTTTCAAGATCTTGATCTAATTTAAGAAATTAGTCAAGATTCTCATTTAGAGTTAAATTCACGTCCATTTTGAAAGTGAAAAGCCTATGTAGTAAAGATATTATGGATGACATAGATTTCTTTAAGTAAAGGCCCTCTAAGGCTTCCCATAAGGCTTTAGTGGAAGTGATTCTTACAACCTGACGAGCCATGTCGTCAGTGAGTCGTATCATTATCTCGGCATGTGCTTGCTCGTCCATCTCTAGTTTCTTTTCCTCAGAGGTCATGGCAAGATAGCTTCCTGTTAAGGCCTTCAAGCATTTTTCCTTAGTGAGCACAACCTTCATCTTCACTTGCCACATAGTGAAGTCAGTCGTACCATCGAATGGTTTCATCCTCACTTGACTGTCTGACATTCCTGAGGTTTCAAAAAGAACCAAGGTCAGTTTACTAGTCAGTAGACAAAGGGTATACAAGAACAATACTTCTAATAGATTCAACTATTAGGTTTCACATAAATGAGACCAACTATCAAGATAAGCAGATAGGTAATCAAGCAATATCAACGGAAGCAAGATTGAGTTGTAAAGATTTTAGGTTTATTAACATCAAAGAAGCTCTAATACCAATTTGATATTCTAAATCCATATGTAACCAGAAGACAAATAGCAAGATTCAAATTAGACACAAGAAGTTGGTAACGCATTTCAGTTTCCCTAGTCTGCGGAATCTCAAGAGGGGAGATCCACCCAATCCACTATTTGATCGAAACAAGTTTACAATTTACAACTCAAGAAGCATGCGAGCAGAATCACCAGTTCAACAGAACTAAGATCTAAGTAGACAACAAGAAAGAAGTAGCAGTTGAGAAAAGCCCCCTGACGAAGGCACCTCAAAAGTTTTCTCATAAATTTTCAAAACTCCACACAGAAACTCTTCTTGTGTGTAGCAACTATCCAGAGATGAAGTTATCGTTCTGAATCAGTTGTCTTCAACCACTCTTGTTTAGATCCTTCTCATAACAGATGCGATTTGGAAGATCGTCTCTCTTTCATGCTTCATGGTTTCTTTTACATTTGCGAAGGAGAAAACCCTATATCCAGATTCACGCCTCTGTCCAACTCAGGAAGATCTCAGAGTACATATCATATCACCAACTAAGAGATATTCCTTTTTTTCTGAGTTACGGGCTTAGTTATTGGACCTGTGGTTGAACTATGATGTGGGCATTTTTCTTCTGGTAGTCTACTTATCCTTATTAGATAATTCCTTCATATACATATATATATATATATATATATATATATATATATATATATATATATATATATATATATATATATATATATATATATATATATAGGCATATCATCTAATTACAATCTAATCATGTACAACTAATGTTTTGCTTCAAGCATGCAAAAAAAGAGTAATGTAATTGTTACAAGTTTAATCATACAAGAATAGAAAACAACAGTTGGCTTGCCACTACTTGCAAACGAACGGAACGAGGATGGAGCGGAAGGGACATGCTCGTCTTCAAGGGTGACCGATAGCAACTAGGGTGACAAGCACACAAGGGTTAGACACTTGACTAAGAAGAAGGAGGATAGTCCAGATCTGACTCACCTCAACCCTGGAGTCGATGATGGTGGACGGTGTAGGCTGCTTCTCACGTTGGTCGAACGATGGAGGTGGAAGAAATGAAACATCTAGGCTGGAGGGGTGTGTACGTCCACTGCAAAGGCAACTGCTTCTCCTCTTGGCTAGTTAGGAAGGAGTATAATCCGTAGAAGGGAGGCGGAGGATGGTTGTGCTGAATGTGGATGTATAGGTAAGGATGTACAAATGGTGTCCAAAGAGGGAGGGAAAGATATGTGGCGTGGTTAGGGAAGGACAGGGATCACGTTGGGAAGGAAAGCATGGGTACAAGAGTAGAAAAGGAAGGCTGCAGATTTGGAGATGTAGAAGAAAAGAGGATCCGGCTTGCTACGTGTTAAAGAAGGGAGGAGGAGATCCTCTTATTGGGCTTCTTGACAGGCCCGAGAGTGCAAGCAACAATTGCGTGAAGGGGCGGCTAGACGGGCTGAAGTAAGGAGGAAGGGAAGATGGGATGCAAGGGTCGTGTCATGGCCTTGTCATAGTCTAGTCATGATCTTGTCAAATACTTGTCAAGATGGCCTTATGGCCTTGTCAAAATTTGTCATGGCCTTGTCAAAAGACATATACTAATGTTTGCAAGAGTGGTTTTGATAGCATGTATTATAGTCTATGTTTTGGGATTGGTTTAGACGTTTTATCTTCATAAATCTGCATGTATGGATGTATATTCTTTGATCATTATGTTTTTTGTTTAAGTTTGCGAGAATCGAGGTCTACACCTAGTTTCGTTGTGATTGTAGGGAAAATGACACGTTTTGGAACAAAATGGAGCTAAGGAAGTTAAGGAGTCATTAGAGCTACATTATGGAGCATGGAAATGAGATGAAAGATTAATTTTGGACCAGATTAGAGAGATTTACACCCAGTTGAGATTCACCTCGGTTGGCTACAGTGTCACCTTGACCGAGGTGATCTTCAGGATCATCTGGACCGAGGCGAAGTGATAACGGGACACGAGATCTTCTAATTTTGGAAAGTGAATATCATATATTTTTGGATGAATTTCTGGAAGGAAGCAGATCCTTGTTGGCTGATATATTTTGGAAGCAAGGAAGATTACAAGATATTTTAAAGAAGGAAATTATCTTTTTAAGATATTTTATCTTACGAAAGTACTTGTCCTATATATAGAGGCTAATTTTCTGGAATTCAACATCTTTGGATCATCTATCTTCGGATCACATAATTTTTTAAGAGCTTTGAAGGTTGAAGATCAAGGATGGAAGGAAGCTAGTTTTGAAGGAAGTTTGAAGGAAGTTGTAAGATTTCCTTAGTTTGGTTTATTTGTTGTCTTTTCTTATTGTGATTGTGGAACGCTGATTGTTTGATTGTTTGATTCAATTATTGACACCTTTGTGTTAAGGTTTTCTTGCTTGAATATTTATTCTTTTCTCACATATTTGATTATTGTTATCATGATGATTGTTGGCTAAGTTCTTTATGCGATTCTAGGGTGATTGGATGAAAGTTGTGGGAAAGACGATGAAAGAATGAGCCTTTACCCCAGTGGACCCTGAAAGCTCGAGCCTTTACCTTAACCGACGAACACCTCGGTCAGTCGTAGAACATCTGGACCGAGATGGTACATAAACTGAGCGAGGTGAGTCCTTTTCTGATCCTTATCTAAGTCGAGGTTTTAGTTTGCCAAATCCTATCCTTTTTGTACCTTTCCTGGTTCAACGCAAGCCTAGGATGAGACTTACCCGGTGATTCCTTTGTTTGTATACCCAAGATGATGAGTGATAGGTAATAAAGGTTTATCCTTTATTGGGGTTTGAGTGTGCCTTCATCCCATCTTTGAGAGTTAGCCTGAGACTTACCCGGTAAAGGTTGATTCTATTCCCTTGGGTGGTGTGTTGGTTTGAGATTATAGTTCCTTTCCTTAGTACCTTGAGGCTTACCCGGTGAGAGGATCTTTGGTTTGGGATTGTGAGTAGTGAGACTTACCCGGTGACCTATTCCCACTTTAGAAACATCTTCCCTTTGCAAACCTCAGCTTTGTCCACGTTATCTTTTGAGATCTTGAGTCAGAAACACAATTGGATGCTTTAATCCCTAGAATCCGCATCTCCTTTACCTGGTTATTACATCATCTTTGATAGCTTGCTTTGTTGCATGTTTGCTATTGATAACCTGAATTATCAATCTTTGTTTTACCATAGTCCATGTGTTCAACCCTAGAATTCTTGCTTTTATTACAATCGATCCGTACATTGCGGTTTCGCTATTTTCAATTCTTGGTATACATATTAAAGCTTGCACACATCTTTTGGAGCGAACAAGTTTTTGGTGCCGTTTCCGGGGACTTGGTCAAGACCAATTTCGGTTTCGGTTGTCTTTCGGGGCTATTGCCCTTGTTGTTATTGACCACTTTACTTGAGTGACTTCGCAAGATCTTTCCTTAAGGTTTATGCGAAGAGCTCGTGCTTGAAAGGAAATCGTTCCTTACGATCCCGAACCAGAAAAGGCCTACAAGAGAAGATTGAAAGAAGTTAAGATGGCCGATCAAGATAATCGAGATCTTGAAGCCGAATTGAAGGAGGCATTGGAACAACTGCGCCTCAGTAAAGAAGAGTTGCAGCGAGAGAGAGAGACGGGACTCGTGCAAGAACTGAAGGAATTAAAGCTGATATGGCTGCTCTAAGGGCTCAGTTTTTACCTCGACCGATCCTAGATGCTCGACCAAGGCAAGATCCAGTCCTAGTTGCACCGGCCGAGATACACCCACCACCTCGGATGCCTGTCCGATATATTCTTTTTGCTGGAGTTCCACGAACTCTAGGACAGAGGATGGACCCCAATCTGCAAGTAAGGCGTCCAGGAGTCAACCAAGGAGATCCAGTTGAGCATGATTATGAACTTCGACCTCAAGTATTAACCATGATTTGACAATGTCAATTTGGAGGCTTGGAGAGAATCTCCACAACAACATTTGCAAAACTATGAGATTCTGATGGAGACTTTAAGACCATCAAGAGTGGAGAACAACAACTACAAGTTGGGGGCCTTTATATTTCTCTTTGAAAGACAAGGCGCTTGCGTGGTATCAATCTCTTCCAGCTGTAAAAATCAACAGTTAGGAAGAGATGACGACGGAGTTTCTAAATAAGTTCTTTCTCCCATCAACGACCGTTGAATTGAGGGGAAAGATCAATGCTTTTATTATGAAGGACAAGGAGAGTTTGTCCAAGTCATGGGAGAGATTCAAGGACCTTTTGTTGGATTGCCCACATCATGAGATTCCAAACATCAAGTTGTTGGAGATATACTTCAAGGGTTGGATGGAGATACTCAATTCCAGCTCCAATTACTTTCCATCGGCACTTTCATGGATATGCCGATAGATGAAGCTTGGGATTTCATTGAAAAGCAAGCTTTACACATGGATAAATATTCCCATCAAAGAGTTGAAGATGGAGAAAGGAGAGTTAGCTTTTAAGACACAACATCAAATGGAGCTCAACTCACCTCGCATAGCAATGAAGTGAAGGCATTGAAGGAGCTTTTAGTAGCTCAAACGAAGAAAGAGCAAGATGGTGGATACCAAGGAAGAAACAACTATCAAGGGCCGCGGAACAACAATTACAACAACAACGGAAACTCCAACAACAACAAATGGATATCAAATTAACAAAATTCCGGTAACCCTTATTCTCATGCTGAAAATGCTCTTAACACCCTCTCTTCTTCTTCTACTCCATTGAGAAGCCAAAAGCCTGCACCAAGCTCGTCCCAGCCACCGAAGAAACCGGACATTGTGCTAGAGGCAATATTGATCAAGCTCAACGCTATGGAGACATCTATGAATTCATTTTCGAAGGCACAAAAAGCCTTGGAACAACAATTTTTCAACAAGGCAAATGAAGCGCCAAGAGATCCTGGGAAGCTCCCAGTAAGGACAGAGAGCAACCAAAAAGGACAGATCATGTCTATTACAACACGGAGTGGATTGAAGACTGCAAATTCAGTACCTCGGTCGGACCACGATCAAACGAGGAACACCTCGGTCAAAGTGTCAACCGAGATGGAGCCCCAGAAAGCAAAAGAAAATTCTGAAGTTTATGTTCCACCTCCTGCTTATAAACCATCACTCCCGTTCCCTCAGTCAAGGGCACGGGCACATCTAGACAAGCGCTTTGGTAAGTTTCTAGACCTTATGAATAAGATACATATTATCAAGGAAGAGAAAACTGGAAGACTTTGGTGAAGTAAGGATGACATCTAGATCTTCGGAGCTCATTCAAATCATGAAGCAGAAGATGCCACGTAAATTGAGAGATCCCTGTTCATTTTGCATTCCCTTTCAAGTTGGGGATGTGACTTATGATGCACTTTGTGATCTAGGAGCCAGCGTAAGCATCATTCCGCTGGAGCTTTGTGAGAAAGTCGGACTTGGAGAGCCCAAGCCCATTAAGATGACATTATACATGGCAGGTCGCTCTATTACCTGTCCCGTTGGTATTTTAGAGGACGTTCCCATCAAGTTAGGTAATTTCTACATACCTATATACTTTGTTGTGCTTGACATTCCCGCAGATTATCCCATCCCTATCATTCTCTGGAGACCATTTCTAGCAACTTTGGGCTGCAACGTTGATTGTAAGAACGCCAAGTTGAAGTTCAACATTGGTGGCGATCATGTGGAGTTTGCATTGTTGGCTGCAATGAAGGGAGATCCTTTGGAAGATGACATCTTCAACATCTATGATGAAGAAGATTCTCAAGAATTGGTGAGCTCTATCCTTATTAAAGATCCTCTTGAGAAAGTTTTAAGTTTTAGTTTGATGGAGGAAGGTATAGATGTCTTTTGCGATGCAGATGCAGATGTGCGAAGCTTGGAAGCAGATCCAAGAGTTTGATAAACTGATTCAGGAGAAGAAAAGCACGTTAGGTTTCGGTCCCAGTTCCAATACCTCGAACGAGACACTTTCTGGAGCAAGCGAGGTGCTCTTATATGAAGAACACCTCGGTCACCCACCTCGGACCCCGACCGAGATAGCGAGCGAGATGTTGTCAACTGAGGACACCGATCTTTCTGATTCATTCTCTGATGATCACTCACAGATGGTGGAGCACTGGCTTCGCCAAGTTTCTGATGGTAAAGAGCCTTGGTACGCTGATATTGTTAATTATCTTGTTTGTCAAGAAGTACCTCCCGGATTGACGTACGCTCAAAGGAAGAAGTTCTTCAAGGATGTTCGTCACTACTATTGGAATGAACCTCTTCTGTTCAAAAGAGGTCCAGATGGGATGCTTGGACGATGCATTTCGGAGGATGAAGCTGCTAGTGTCATACAGAATTGTCACTCGCTTCCTTGTGGAGGACATGCTAGCGCTCACAAAACATGCGCTAAGGTATTACGTTCTAGTTTCTTTTGGCCTACATTATTAAAGGATGTACAATCGTTTGTTGTATCTTGTGATGCATGCCAAAGAACATGGAATTTGTCTAGAAGGAACGAGATGTCACTCAACAATATTCAGGAGGTTGAGATTTTTTATGTATGGGGAGTCGATTTCATGGGACCTTTTCCATCATCCGTAGGGAACCTCTACATTCTCTTAGTTGTTGATTACGTTTCTAGGTGGGTGGAAGACATTGCCTCCCCACTAATGATGCCATGGTAGTTGTGAAGTTCTGCAATGGAACTATCTTTCCACGTTTTGGGACGTTGCGCATCATCATCAGTGATGGAGGGACACATTTCATCAACCGGAAGTTCAAGGCACTTTTATCCAAGTATGGGGTAACCCACGAGGTAGGAACCCCTTATCACCCTCAAACTACTGGTCAGGTGGAGATCTTGAATAGAGAAATCAAGTTGATTTTGGAGAAGATCGTTTCAAGGATAAGGAAGGATTGGTCCATGAAGCTGGACGATGCTCTTTGGGCTTATAGGACCGCATTCAAGACTCTCATTGGTACCACTCCTTACAATTTGGTATATGGAAAGTCTTGTCATCTACCCGTTGAGCTGGAGCACAAGGCATATTGGGCAATCAAGTGGTTGAATTTCGACATCAACGAAGCCGGTAAAAAGAGACTTTTAGACATTAATGAGCTGGAGGAGTTGCGCTTAAACGCTTATGAGAATGACAAAATCTACAAAGAAAGAATGAAGAGATGGCATGACAAGCATATCATTCCTAAGGAGTTCAAAGAAGGGGATCTTGTTCTACTCTTCAACTCCCGACTCCGCCTCTTCCCAGGTAAGTTGAAATTTAGATGGATGATAACATGAATTATAGTCTATATTTTGGGATTGGTTTAGGCGTTTTATCTTCATAAATCAGCATGTATGAATGTATATTCTTTGATTATATTGTTGTTTTGTCTATCTTTACGAGAATCGAGGTCTACACCTAGTTTCATTGTAATTGTAGGGTAAATGGCACGTTTTGGACTAAAAAGGAGCTAAGGAAGCTAAGGAGTCATTGGAGCTACATTATGGAGCATTGAGAAGCTACAAGAGAAGCTCAGGAACCATAGAAATAATTTGGAAGATTGATTTTGGACCAGATTAGAGAGTTTGACACTCAGTTGATATTCACCTCAGTCAGCTACAGTAACACCTCGACCGAGGTGATCTTCAGGAGTGACTCGACCGAGGTGAATATCATAACGGCCATAAGATCTTTATTTTTGACTGAGATCTCCTATATTTGGAAAGAGAATTTTCCATATTTTAGGATGGATTTCTGGAAGGAAGCATGTCTTGTTGGGTGATATATTTCGGAAGAAAGGAAGATTGCAAGATATTTTAAAGAAGGAAATTATCTTTTTAAGATATTTTATCTTTGGAAGATAATTCTCCTACATATATGGGTTGATTTTCTGGAATTCAGCCATCTTCGGATCACGAAATCTCAGATCTTCGGATCACCAATATTCTGAAGAGTTTTGAAGGAAGTTTTGAACGAAGTTTTGAAGATTGAAGATTAAGGAAGGAAGGAATCT
The DNA here is from genome assembly GCA_033239045.1 of Fagopyrum esculentum. Classification (NCBI taxonomy): domain Eukaryota; kingdom Viridiplantae; phylum Streptophyta; class Magnoliopsida; order Caryophyllales; family Polygonaceae; genus Fagopyrum; species Fagopyrum esculentum. The sequence goes on from BSUD01000007.1 coordinate 37,913,536, forward strand.
AGTTTGAAGTTAGCTTTGAAGGAAGTTGTAATATTTTCTTAGTTTGGTTTGATTGTTGTCTTTTCTGATTGTGATTGAGGAACGCTGCTTGTTTGTTTGTTTGTTTGATTGCTTGATTAAGTTATTAAGACCTTTGTCTTAAGGTTTTCTTGTTTGAATATTGATTCCTTTCTCATATATTTGATTATTGTTATCATGATAATTGTTGGATAAGTTCTTTATGCGATTTTAGGGTGATTGGCTGAAGGTTGCGGGAAAGACGATGAAAGAATGAGCCTTTACCCCGGTGGACCTAAAAGCTCGAGTCTTTACCTTAACCGACGAACACCTCGGTTAGTCGTGGAACATCTCGACCGAGATGGTACATGAACTGAGGGGAGGCGAGACCTTTTTTGATCCTTATCTGAGTTTAGGTTTCAGTTTGCAAAATTCTATCCTTGTTATACCTTTTCTTGTTCAACGCAAGCCTAGGATGAGACTTACACGGTGATTCCTTTATTTGTATACCCAAGATCATGAGTGTAGGTAATAAAAATTTATCCTTTATTGGGGTTTGAGTGTGCCTTCATCCCATCTTTGAGAGTTAGCCTGAGACTTACCCGGTAAAGGTTGATTCTATCCCCTTGGGTGGTGTGTTGGTTTGGGATTATAGTTCTTCCTTTAGTACCTTGAGACTTACCCGGTGATAGGATCTTTGGTTTGGGATAGTGAATAGTGAGACTTACCCGGTGATCTTTTCCCACCTTAGAAACACCTTCCCTTTGCAAACCTCATATTTGTCCACGTTATCTTTTGAGATCTTGAGTCTGAACCACAACTGGATGCTTTAATCTCTAGAATCCACATTCTCTTTACTTGGTTATTGCATCATCTTTGATACATTTGCTTTGTTGCTTGTTTTTAATTGACAACCTGAATTACCGATCTTTGTTTCACCTTAGTCCTTTTGTTCGACCCTGGAATTCTTGCTTTTATTACAATCGATCTGTACACTGCGGGTTCGCTTATTTGAAATTATTCTTGGTATAAATATTAAAGCTTGTACACACCTTTTGGAGTGAACAAGTTTTTGGCGCCGTAGCCGCGGACTTGGTCAAGACCAAGTTCGGTTTCGGTTGTCTTTCGGGGCTATTGACCACTTTACTTGAGTGATTTTGCAGGATCTTTTCTTAGGTTTATGCGAAGAACTCGTGCTGGAAAGGAAATCGTTCCTTACGATCCCAAACCAGAAAAGACCTATTGATAGCATGAATTATTGTCTATATTTTGGGGCCTGTTTAGACGTTTTATCTTCAATAATCTGCATGTTTGGATGTATATTATTTGATTATATTGTCGTTTCATCTACCTTTGCGGAAATCGAGGTCTACACCAAGTTTCGTTGTAATCGTAGCTAAAATGGCACGTTTTACATCAAAATGGAGCAAAAGGAGCTAAGGAGTCATTGGAGCTACATTCAGGAGCTTAAGGAAGAATCCAGGAATCATGGAATTGGATTAAAGATTCACTTTGGACCAGATTTGAGAGATTTCACATTCAGTTGTGATTCACCTCGGTTGACTACAGAGTCACCTCGACCGAGGTGATCCAGAGGAGCTGACTCGACCGAGGCGAACACCTTGGACGCGGCAAGGATATTTTATTCTTGGCTGAGATCTTTTATCTTTGGAAAGAGGATCTTATATTTTTGGGCTGAATTTCTGGAAGGAAGAAGATAATTTAGCCCATATATTTTACCTATTTTTATGGGAAAATATCTTTCTAAGATATCTTATCTTTGGAGAGTAATTTTCCTATAAAAAGGGTTGGATTTTCCACAAATCCGTATCCCGCATACCCCGTTTACAGCCGTTTTACCACACTACTGCTGGGAGATTTGAAGAACCTTTTTGAAGGAAGATTGAAGGAAGAATGTTTATAGCTTTTATAGCTTTGTGAAGGGTTTTGTAAGATTCCCTTAGATTCCCTTCATTGTTGTTTGTCTTATTGGATTTTTATCCAAGGAACGCTTGTCGATTGATAATTGATTCAGTTATTGAAACCTTTCTCTTAAGGTTTTCTTGTTCAATTATTCTCTTTCTTCCCTTATATTTGATTATTACTTTCATGATGATGAGTGGCTAATTTCCTTGTGTGATTCTAGGGTGATTGGCTGAAGGTTGTGGGAAAAACAATGATAGAATAATCTTAATCACAGTAGGACCTTGAAAGCTCGAGTCTTTATCCTTAACCCTAAAGCATCTCGTTCAGTCGATGAACATCTCGGCCGGGGTGAAATTCTTCGGACCGAGGTGACTTATCTGATCCGAAACTGAGAGTTAAGTGTTAGAGTTTGACAAATCCTATTCTTATTACACATTTCCTGGTTCAATGCAAGCCTAGGATGAGACTTACCCGGTAATTCCTTTGTTTGTTTACCCAAGATCATAAGTGTGGGTAATAAAGGTTTATCCTTTATTGGGGTTTGAGTGTGCTTTCATCCCATCTATGTGAGTTAGCCTGAGACTTACCCGGTAAGGTTGATTCTATTCCCTTAGTTGGAGTGTTAGTTTGAGGTTATAGTTCTTTTCCTTAATTCCTTGAGACTTACCCGGTCATAGGAGTTACGGTTTGGGATTAATGAGTAGTGAGACTTACCCGGTGATCTATTCCACTTTAGTAACACCTTCCCTATGCAAATATCTCAGCTTTGTCCGCTTATCTTTAGATCTTGAGTTGGAACCACGACTAGATGCTTTAATCCCTAGAATTGCATATTTCTTTAATTAACTTTTTATCATCTTTGATTGTTTTAATCGCTTTTGTGGTTAGTAGTTGCATTGACAAACCTATACCTGTTTTGTTTCACTAAGTCCCTGTGATCGACCCTTGGAATTTCTTGCTTTTTACTACGATTGACCCGTACACTGCGGGTTTGCATCCTTGTTTTAAGCTTACATCTAGGGTTATAAATTTAAAGCTTGCACACACCGTTTGGAGCGAACAAGTAATTTGGCGCCGTTGCCGGGGACTTGGTCTAGACCGAGCCGGTTGCGGTTTGCTTTCGGGGCCCTTGCCCTTGTTTCTACTAACCACTCTACTTGAGTGACTTCCGCATGTTCTTTTTAGGTTTATGCGAAGAACCCGCGCTGGGAAGGAAATCGTTCCTTACGATCCCGAACCAGAAAAGACATACAAAAGACGCTTGAGAGAAGCGAAGATGGCCAACCAAGACAATCGCGATATTGAGGCCAAATTGAAGGAGGTGTTAGAACAGCTACGCCTCAACAAAGAAGAGCTGAGAATGGAGGGGGAAAAAACTCGCGCAAGGACTGAAGCGATCGAAGCAGATATGGCAGCTTTACGAGACCAGTATCTACCTCGACCGAACCCAGATCCTCGACCGAGGCAAGACCCTACTCCAGATCCTCGACCGAGGCAGAATCCAGTACCTGTCGCCCCGGCCGAGATACTTCCACCTCGGATGCCAGTCCAAGATGTTCTTTTTGCAGGTATCCCACAAACCCTAGGGCAGAAGATGGACCCTAATCAACAACTGAGGCGTCCAGGAGTCGACCTAGGTGATCCAGCGGACCATGATTATGAGCTTCGACCGCAAGTTCTTTCCATGATTCACCAATGCCAGTTTGGAGGGCTAGAGAGGGAATCTCCACATCAACATCTACAAAACTATGAGATCTTGATGGAGACCTTGAGACCTTCAAGGCTGGAAAACAACAACTACAAGCTAAGACATTTCTACTTCTCTTTGAAAGATAGAGCTCTTACTTGGTATCAATCTCTTCCTCCAGGAAAAATTAGTACTTGGGAGGAGATGACGACGGAATTCTTGACTAAATTCTTTTCCCCCTCTAAAACCGCTGAAATGAGAGGGAAGATTAATGCATTCATCATGAAAGACAAGGAGAGCTTGTCCAAGTCATGGGAGAGGTTTAAAGACATTCTTTTGGATTGCCCACATCATGGGATTCCAAAGATAGAGTTGTTGGAGATATACTTCAAGGGACTGGACGGAAGCACCAAATTCAAGCTTCAACTACTATTTGCCGGCACGTTCATGGACATGCCAATTGACGAAGCTTGGGAGTTTATAGAGAAGCAAGCTTTGCACATGGAGAAATACTCCCACCAAGGAGTTGAAGGTGGAGTAAAAAGAGTCAACTTTCAAGATGCTCCGCCTAACAACAATCAACTCACGTCTTTGAAGAATGATGTGAAACAATTGAAGGAACTCTTAGTTGCTCAAACCAAGAAGGAAGATCAAGGAACAAGGAACAACAATGGATACCGTAACAACAACAACAGTTCCTGGAACAACAACTACAACAACAATAGAGGATCCAACGGCAATAATTGGAGGGCAAACAACCAAAATTCGGGTAACCATCATTCTAACTCCAATTCGAATGATTCCTCTAATCCTTTCCTCTCTTCCTCTTCTTCTTCTACTCCATTAAAGAGCCAGGAGCAAGGATCGAGTTTGTCCCAACCAGAAAACAAAGACGCGGTGCTGGAGGCCATCTTAATCAAGCTAAGCTCTATGGAGACATCCATGACTTCATTTTCGAAGGCACAAAAAGCCTTAGAACAACAATTCTTCAATAAGGCAAATGAAGCGCCAAGAGATCCAGGGAAGCTTCCAACAAGGACGGAAAGCAACCCTAAGGGCCAGATTATGGCCATAACGACGAGGAGTGGACTGAAGACTGCAGATCCAGTGCCTCGGTCGATGCCAGTACAGACGAAGACCACCTCGGTCCAGGTGCAGTCAAAGAACACTTCGGCCGAGATGCCAACCGAGGTGGAGCCACAGAAAGCGGATGAGAAAACTAAAGTTTATATTCCACCTCCTGCATATAAACCACCACTTCCATTCCCCCAGTCAAGGGCCAGAGCACATCTAGACAAGCATTTTGGTAAGTTCCTTGACTTGATGAATAAACTACACATTAATATTCCTTTCCTTGATGTTATTCTAGGGATGCCCGCCTATGGGAAGTTCTTGAAAGAGATTCTATCAAGGAAGAGGAAGCTGGAAGACTTTGGTGAAGTAAGAATAACATCTAAATCCTCGGAGCTTATTCAAATCATGAAGGAGAAGATGCCACCCAAGTTAAGAGATCTCGGCTCATTTTGCATTCCTATTCAAGTTGGGGATGTCACTTGTGAAGCCTTATGTGATCTAGGAGCCAGCGTGAGCATCATTCTGCTGGAGCTATGTGTTAAGATCGGACTTGGAGAGCCCAAGCCGGTTAAGATACGGTTATACATGGCGGACCGCTCCATTACCCATCCCGTGGGCATTTTGGAAGACGTTCCGGTTAAGTTAGGTAACTTCTATTTACCTATAGACTTTGTTGTGCTTGATATTCCCACAGATTATCCTGTTCCTATCATTCTCGGGAGGCCATTTCTAGCAACTTCGGGTTGCAATGTGGATTGCAAGAACGCCAAGTTAAAGTTCAACATTGGCGGAGATGAAGTGGAATTCGCATTACTTGCGGCTATGAAGGGAGAGCAGCTAGGAAATGATATCTTCAACATCTATGATGAAGAAGAATCAAGAGAATTGGTGAGCTCTATCCTTATTAACGATCCACTTGAAAAAGTTATTAGTTTTAGTTTAATTGAGGAAGGTATAGATGCCTCTTGTGATGCAGATATACGGAGCTTAAAGGCGCTGGAAGAAGATCCAGGAGCTAAAACTGAAAGACTAATCCAGGAGAAGAAGATCTCCAGTTACGGTTTTAGTTGTAGTACCTCGACCGAGGCATTTTCTGGACTGAGCGAGGTGACTGAAGAACATCTCGGTCAACCTCTCTGGACCTCGAACGAGGTCAAAAGCGAGATGATGTCAACTGAGACTTCTGAAAGTCCAGTTCTTCGATCTACTCCACTGGAATGAGGAAGCAAAGATCCCCCTCAGAAATCACCCCCAGTTGTGGAGCTTAAACAACTCCCAAGTCATTTGAGGTATGTCTTTCTTGGACCGGATTCTACTTATCCCGTTATTGTTAGTGTTACCCTCTCCGAATCTGAATTATCTAAACTAATGCATGTCCTGAGAAAGCATCAAAAGGCTTTGGGTTATACTATAGATGATCTTATTGGCATTAAGCCTTCTTTCTGCATGCATAGAATTCTAATAGAGGACGATCATAAGACTTCACGGGAACCTCAAAGACGGTTAAATCCGATCATGAAAGAGGTTGTGAAGAAGGAAATTCTTAAGTTGTTGGATGCAGGTATCATAGATCATATCTCGGACAGCAAATGGGTTAGCCCAGTACATGTAGTTCCGAAGAAAGGATGGATGACCGTTGTGACGAATAAGAACAACGAGTTAATCCCAACCAGGACCGTCACGGGCTGGAGGGTTTGCATTGACTATAGGAAGCTGAACGTGGCCACCCGGAAGGACCATTTTCCACTTCCCTTCATTGATCAAATGCTCGAACGGTTGGCCCAACATTCACACTTCTGCTATTTAGACGGCTATAGTGGTTTCTTCCAGATTCCTATCCATCCGGATGATCAAGAGAAGACCACTTTCACTTGTCCATGGGGGACATTCGCTTATAGAAGGATGCCATTTGGATTATGTAATGCACCCGCCACCTTCCAGCGATGCATGATGGCTATCTTTTCCGAGTATATAGAGGAGATCATGGAGGTATTTATGGATGATTTTTCAGTATATGGTTCCTATTTTGATGATTGCCTATCTAACCTTTCTCTAGTACTACAAAGATGTGAAGACACTAATCTTGTTTTGAATTGGGAGAAGTGTCACTTTATGGTTAATGAAGGCATTGTGCTAGGACACCTCGTTTCTAATCGAGGTATTGAGGTCGATCGCGCTAAGATCGAGACTATTGAGAAACTCCCTCCCCCTTGTTCTGTTAAAGGTGTGAGGAGTTTTCTCGGGCATGCAGGTTTCTACAGGAGATTCATCAAGGACTTCTCAAAGATTTCTAAACCCCTAACTAATCTCTTGAATAAAGATGTTGTTTTTGAGTTTTCGCAGGAGTGTCTTGATGCATTTTACAGGATTAAGGAAGCATTGATCTCCGCTCCCATTATCCAACCTCCGGATTGGACCTTGCCCTTTGAGATCATGTGTGATGCTGCGATGTGGCAGTAGGAGCGGTGTTTGGACAAAAGAAGGATGGCCGGACCACCGCCATTTACTATGCTAGCAAGATGCTAGATGAAGCCCAACGTAACTACGCCACCACCGAGAAGGAGCTATTGGCGGTTGTATATGCTTTCGAGAAGTTTCGTTCCTACTTAGTAGGAGCAAAATTCATTGTCTACACCGACCATGCAGCCATTCGTTACTTGCTTACTAAGAAGGATGTCAAGCCACGCCTTATTCGATGGATTCTCTTGCTTCAAGAGTTTGACCTAGAGATCCGCGATAAGAAGGGATCCGAAAATTCTGTTGTGGATCACCTCAGCCGGCTACCTCCATCATCGCGCGAGAAGGACAACCCACCCATAGACGATTCATTCCCCGATGAGCACTTGCACTTATTTGAGCGTTTGATAGACTTACTTATCTCACCCCATGATGAAGGTTAAGTATGGGGTGAGGATACCTCCCATCACGCATAGAGACGCCGTATGTTCCAGCTAGAGACCTTAAATCAAGCGCTTCTTGGGAGGCAACCCAAGGTATTGCTTTCTTTTCCCTTTTCTAGTCTAGCTTTAGATAGTTTGCTTTTGCTTTGCTTTGTTTTGTTTTTGGCGTCCTAGACAGACAACAGGTGACATCTAAGGAAGGAAGACAACCCAGGAGCACAACTGGAAGGACAGAAGTTCGAGAATACGAGAAGACGGAGTTTGACTGAGACACATCTCGGTTGATGTCACAACACCTCGACCGAGATGATTCTTGAGCAACCGAGGCGATTAGGGTTTCTGAAGACTGACCTCGGTCCGTACACCTCGGTTCAGTCGAGACCATCTCGACCGAGGTGAGAGCAGTTCCAGAAAAGGGTATAAAAGGGGCTGAAGATTTCTCTCTCTTCTCTTTACCCTCTTCTCGACCGCGGCGCATTTTTCACCTCGTTCCTCCGTTCTTCGCTCATTTTCAACGATTCTTGCTTCTAAACTGAGAGGAAAGGATAGAGGATCGCATTGCAAGCACCAATCTGCAGAAAGAACGAACCGAATCGACCGAATCGGGGTAAAAATTGAAAAAACCCTAACCTTCCTCTTTTTCCACTGTTTCCTTTCGATTTGGGCTTTGGTTGCCCCTGCATTTGTTGAGAAAAGGATTAAGTACCCCATAGGAACCTTTGGTAGTGATTTTGGGGGAAAAGAACTGGATTTTTGAGGGAATCGATCGAGCAGTTTTTTGCCTCGGTCTAGTCGGCCGGTGCCTCGGCTGAGGTGTTCTACAGAGTTGTCAGGGCGACCGAGGTGGTCTGACAGGTCACAGAAATTATGAGTTCTGACAGGCAGTTGGTCCTGAGGGACAGATCTTCTCCTTCTCCTTCTTCTTCCTCCCGCCGTACTAGACCGGTGATCCACGAGAGACACCAGGTCGATTATGACCACATAGCGGCCCGTCCAGTGATTGCACCCTGCTTCCTGGACATTTCAGCTTTTGACTACCTCCACGTTGATGATGATTTGAGGCTTATGATTTTTGCTGTGGGGCTGGAGCAGTTCACAAAGATTAGAGCTCCGGCCTATCTAGAGCCGACCTTGGAGTTTGTCAGCTCCTTTACCTACCTGCCTACCGAGCATGCCGTAAAGTACCGGTTGATGAACCGGAACTATTTGGTTCCCTTAGATCACTGGCGGGATATCTTTGGCTTCCCGATTCCTATAGTTGCTGATTTTCCCTCTCGAGTTGTAGCTAGGGAGTTCTGGGGACAGATAGCTCACGTGATTGAGCATGCTGACAGATGGAGACTTGGAGATTCCAAGGAGATGATTATATTCCATCTTGCTTTTAGACTGGCCCACGGGATCTTCAGTGAGACTCTTTTGGCGCGTACTGAGACGCCCCAGAAGGTCAGACAGGGGGAGCTTCTGAGTTTATACTGCATGGTGACTGGAGGAGTCCCACATTTTGGATTGATGCTGGCAGAGGACTTGCATAGGATAAAGGCAAAGGGGAAAGGCGACATCTGTTGTGGAGGTATTGTGACTCATACAGCGAGTTACATGGATATGGACCTCAGTGCTTGTACCATGGTGGCGGCTGCCAAGCCGCTTGGACTTCAGGAGATGATCACTCGGAAGATACTGGTTCCCCGAGGACTTACTACGCCATATATGGCGATGCCATGGGAGCCGACTACACCTCAGGGGATCAGATAGTCAGCTCAGTTCTCCGTGTTTGATCCACACTACTAGCAGACTGCGTGGATTCCACTGATGGAGGATGCTAGAGAGGCAGCAGCTGCAGCAGCTTAGGGGCCAGCTGAGGAGGACGAGGCTGAGGATGATGATGATGATGTTGCTGAGGATGGTGGTGTTCCTATGGATACGGGCACGGACACGCTGGGACTAGTGTGCCGGTCATCGATTTGGATGATGACGAGACTAAGGAGGAGCCGGCTGCAGCACCAGCACGTCCTGCTAGGCGCAGGGTACGTAGGCAAAGGGATCTAGTTGCTCACCGTAGGATCGACGATCTGACGGATCAGATGATAGATTCCTATGCTGCCATGTCCCTAGAGATCCGAGAGATGCAAGAGAGACTACACTACCAACACGTGATGGCTGAGATTCAGTTTCAGCATGTCATGGGCTATCCTTTCGACCCATCTCAGCACCCGTATGTGCCACCACCACCACCACCGGATCGTGATTATTGAGAGCTTGCAGGATTTTCTTTCTTTACTTATTATGCAGCTCAGCTATGTCCGGTGAGTACTTTATTTTCTAGACTTATTTTGACCCATTGGGACAATGTGTCCCAAGTATGGGGTATTTGATGTATTACTTGACTATGGATGATTGTATGCTACTTTGATGGATATTTATGTTTTATTCTGCTCTATTTGAGATTACATGCATGCATACAGGTTATTTGATTGAGAAAAACGTCAAAAACTGGAAAGAAAAAAAAAAATTTTGACCTCGACCGAAGTAATTCTGGCCAAACGAGGTACTTCACCTCGGTTGACTAGAACATCTCGACCGAGGCGTTTTAACTGAAAGGAATTTTTCGAAAATGATTTTTATGCTTCTTATTTGGATATGACCTCAGTGAAGATTTTATCTACAGATTGGTTTTGAAATCTTTATATGTTTGAAAGGTTTTATGATATGTTTAAATTGCTAAATGCTTTGTTTGAAATTTGTGGCATGTTTAATACTTTATTTTTATCAAAATTATTGAAGGTTGACACCACATTATGAGTTCTCTCACTTTCTTCCTGGAAAGACCAAGGCAATTCATTCTTTTCTCTTCTTCTTCTTGATCATGTTTAGCCCCTCATATACATATTTGCCTTCCTTTACCTATCCGGAAATTTGGAAGCAAGCAAGTGAAAAGCAGGTGAAAGAAAAATTGAGAAGTTGGCTGGAAGTGAAAGTGTTAGAAAGTAATAAATAGGTTTGGGGAAGTCAATCATGATGATGAGTAACTCGGCACCATTCACATAGCCGGGTGTTTGTGTCTTGCCAAAGTCGGATTGAGCGATATTCGTAACGGGTCATGGTATGTGCACCAAGGGTTTGATGCATCTCAAGAAATTGATTATTGCTGATTTCCTAGGCTTCGGTTATTGTGCACCTCTATCCATGCATCCCAAAAAGTAAAGTAAAAAAAAGAAAAGTGTGAAATAAGCAAAGCTTATTGGTGGATGATGTTGAAAGTCAAGTGAAAGTGAAGTGATATCCTTTTCCCGGATTCTAGCACCACATTACCTTCTATACATCCCTACCCTACACGTTTCTTGACCTTTCTTTTGGGAAGCCCTTGAGACCTCGAGCTTGTTGATTGACTTAGTGGTTTAAACTGGATTATACATGATTAATTTCGATAATTATGATTTATTATGCATTCTATGATTTTATGCAAAGATGAACAACTTTCTTATATTTATAAAATGTTTTAAGCATATTTTGATTTTAAATTCCATGAAGAATTCTCTTAGAGTGATCTATGATTGTAGCACACCATTAAAATATTTCGAAAGACTTTTTCATTGATCTTCATGACTAATAATCCATTCTATCTTGTATTTTATATTCGGAACTTGCTTGGGGACAAGCAAGGGCTAAGTATGAGGTATTTTGATAGCATGAATTATTGTCTATATTTTGGGGTCTGTTTAGACGTTTTATCTTCAATAATCTGCATGTTTGGATTATTATTTGATTATATTGTCGTTTCATCTACCTTTGCGGGAATCGAGGTCTACATCAAGTTTCGCTGTAATCGTAGGTAAAATGGCACGTTTTAGATCAAAATGGAGAAAAAGGAGCTAAGGAGTCATTGGTGCTACATTCAGGAGCTTAAGGAAGAATCCAGGAATCATGGAATTGGATTAAAGATTCACTTTGGACCAGATTTGAGAGATTTCACATTCAGTTGTGATTCACCTCGGTTGACTACAGAGTCACCTCGACCGAGGTGATCCAGAGGAGCTGACTCGACCGAGGCGAACACTTTGGACGCGGCAAGGATATTTTATTCTTGGCTGAGATCTTTTATCTTTGGAAAGAGGATCTTATATTTTTGGGCTGGATTCCTGGAAGGAAGAAGATAATTTAGCCCATATATTTTACCTATTTTTTTGGGAAAAGATCTTTCTAAGATATCTTATCTTTGGAGAGTAATTTTCCTATAAAAAGGGTTGGATTTTCCACAAATCCGTATCCGCATACCCCGTTTACAGCCGTTTTACCACACTACTGCTGGGAGATTTGAAGAACCTTTTCGAAGGAAGATTGAAGGAAGAAAGTTTATAGCTTTTATAGCTTTGTGAAGGGTTTTGTAAGATTCCCTTAGATTCCCTTCATTGTTGTTTGTCTTATTGGATTTTTATCCAAGGAACGCTTGTCGATTGATAATTGATTCAGTTATTGAAACCTTTCTCTTAAGGTTTTCTTGTTCAATTATTCTCTTTCTTCCCTTATATTTGATTAATACTTTCATGATGATGAGTGGCTAATTTCCTTGTGTGATTCTAGGGTGATTGGCTGAAGGTTGTGGGAAAAACAATGATAGAATAATCTTAATCACAGTAGGACCCTGAAAGCTCGAGCCTTTATCCTTAAACCTAAAGCATCTCGCTCAGTCGATGAACATCTCGGCCGGGGTGGAATTCTTCTGACCGAGGTGACTTATCTGATCCGAAACTGAGAGTTAAGTGTTAGAGTTTGCCAAATCCTATTCTTATTACACCTTTCCTGATACGTCCTTGGAGGTAACCAAGGATAACTCCGGATCTAGATCAAGCAAAACTCCAACTACTCCTTGATTCTTTGTGCAACGTTGCATCGTTTCGGATCCAAAGGGGCGGAAGCGATGAAGAAACAAAGGTTACTTCGATCTAGAGAGATCGAATAAACCTTTTTGTGTGGATCGAAGGTTGATTCTTAAGAAGAATCCTCGATTATGGATTTCTGGGATCAAAGACGAGATCCAAGGAAGAAATTTGAAAGGTAGAAGAGAGGTTTTGATGCCCAAGCTAAGTAGGAGGAAATTCTTCTCAAAACTTAGTAATATTGAACATGGAAAATAAGTGAGGCAAGATATCTCTTATATAGAGAGTCTTGCCTACCTATGGGCCAACGGGGCCAAACAAAAATACATGAAGAAAAGCCCAAAAGGGAAAACCTAAAAGGATAAGTTCAAAAGGAAATATTCTTATACGGAATATCCCTTTTATTACATAAAAAGGAAAACATGAAAATATAGTCCAAAAATAAGCTAGCTTCATGCCATTGAGTCGGAAAGACGAGACATGCCGCTAACGGAACCGGTAGCCTATGCCATGGTGGTGTAGAGACATGGCATGCCGGTAATGGAACCAAGTGAAGAAGTAATGTGGGCGATGATGGAGCCGGTGGCTCGAGCAATGGCCTTAGCTCGGGATCGGGTGATCGGTCCATCTGAACGAACTCTAAGAGCCTCGTCCTCCTCATCTATGGTCAACGTAAAAGGGACATCTAAGGGCGCATCAGTCCCCCCATCTTGGCTGTGAAACGTCCCCGTTTCACCATCGTCAAAGAGGGGCTCAACATAAGGGGAAAGGTCCTTGACGTTGAACGTCGGGTGTACTCCATAGGAATCCGAGAGCTCTAACTTGTATGCATTCGGGCCATGACGGGCTGAGATGCGGAATGGGCCATCACCACGGTCCGAGAGCTTGCTCATGCGGCGAGTTGGAAAATGCTCCTTCCTTAGGTGGAGCCAAACAAGATCACCGGGATCAAAAAAGACATCGCGGCGGCCCTTGTTGCGTTGTCCGGCAAGTTGGGCGGCATGACGTTCGAGTTGTAACCTAGTCCGCTCATAAAGCTCAATGATTTCGGCGGCTCGGTTCCCGGCGATGATGTGTTTTCCGTCCTTGAGCGGGCGGGGAGTGAAGTCCAACGGTGTATGTGGATTAAGGCCGTAGACGACTTCAAATGGGGACAATTTAGTTGCCGTGTGCCTATACCTGTTATACGAAAACTCTACAACAGAAAGTAAGTCCTCTCACCTACGTGGGTTGGTCTTAGTGGTGGCTTTAAGTAGAGCACCAAGAGTTCGATTAGTCACCTCCGTTTGACCATCGGTTTCGGGGTGATAACTACTTGAAAACAACAAGTTGGTTCCAAGTTTTCCCCATAACGTTCTCCAAAAGTGACTTACGAATTTCACGTCCCGATCACTAACGATGGAACGTGGTATCCCATGCAAAATGCACCACATTGTCAAAGAACAAGGTGGCAACTTCACTAGCATTTTGGGTGCTTTTACATGCAATAAAATGAGCCATTTTGGAGAAGCGATCGACTACCACGAAAATGGAGTCTTTGCCTCGTTTTGACATAGGCAACCCTGCCACAAAGTCCATGGATAGATCCTCCCAAGGTCCCATTGGTATAGGCAAAGGAGAGTACATTCCATCCGGACCTTGGCGTGACTTTTCATGATGACATGTGATGCAACCCTTGTAAAACCGTGTCACATGCATACGCATCCAGGGCCAAAAGAAATGCTCTTGGAGAGCGGAAAGGGTCTTGGTAGCACCGAAATGACCACGGCCCTCATGAGCTTCCTTGACCAACAAATGGCGTATAGATGAGCGCGGAATGCAAAGTTTGCCCGCTCAGAAAAGATAGCCATCGTTAATAAAAAAAGACTCATGCTCTCGGAGGTCGAGGCATTGTGCCCATATGTCCTTGAAGTCAAGATGCGTGGCATATAACTCTTTGATAAGAGCAAACCCATGTATCTTGGCATCCATATACACAAGGAGGGCATAGCGGCGAGAAAGGGCATCGGCTACCACATTCTCTTTGTCTTTCTTATGCCGAATGACATAAGGAAAGGTCTCTAAAAACTCTACCCAACTAGCATGGCGCCGACTGAGTTTTGTTTGACTCTAGAGATACGAAAGAGCCGCATGATCCGAATGAATCACGAACTACTTCGGCCACAAGTAATGTTGCCATGTCTTAAGACAACGAACTAGAGCATATAGTTCCTTGTCATATGTAGGGTAGTTGAGCGAAGGACCGGACTGTTTTTCACTAAAGTAGACAATTGGACGAGTCTCTTGTAAGAGAACTCCTCCAATGCCCACATTTGATGCATCACACTCCACCTCGAAAGTTTTCGAAAAGTTTGGGAGTTGGAGTAATGGTGCATTACAAAGGCGGTCTTTGAGCGCATCAAACGTTCGAGCATGGATATCACGCCACTCAAACGTGACACCCTTGGTAGTGAGCTCATGGAGCGGTACCGCTACCATGCTAAAGTCCTTGACAAAGCGTCGGTAGAAACCCGCTAAGCCGAGAAAGGCTCGGACCATGGTGACCGTAGTAGGAGTAGGCCACTCCCGAATAGCACGAACTTTAGATTCGTCTACTCGTAGTCCGTCTTTAGACACGACATAGCCAAGAAAGATAGTGGTGTCCGAGCAAAAGACGTATTTGTCAAAGTTGGCATACAATTGCTCTTGTCTAAGGAACTCGAGCACTTGGCGAAGGTACCCGATGTGATCCTCCAAAGACGTACTAAACACCAAAATATCATCAAAATAAACAAAAATAAATGTACCCAAGAATTGGCGCAAGACATGGTTCATGGGGCGCATGAAGGTGGACGGGGCGTTGGAGAGGCCAAAAGGCATGACAAGCCATTCATAGAGTCCATACTTCGTTTTGAACGCCGTCTTCCACTCGTCACCTTCGGCCATCCGGATTTGGTGGTAACCGCTCCGGAGATCAATTTTGGAGAAGATGGTGGCACCATGAAGCTCATCCAACATGTCATCAAGGCGCGGGATCAAGTAGCGGTATTTGACGGTGATTTGGTTGATGGCACCACAATCAACACACATCCGCCATGATCCATCTTTCTTTGGTACTAAGATTACCGGGACGGCACATGGTGATAAGGATTCACGCATAGCACGAACTTTAGATTCGTCTACTCGTAGTCCGTCTTTAGACACGACATAGCCAAGAAAGATAGTGGTGTCCGAGCAAAAGACGTATTTGTCAAAGTTGGCATACAATTGCTCTTGTCTAAGGAACTCGAGCACTTGGCGAAGGTACCCGATGTGATCCTCCAAAGACGTACTAAACACCAAAATATCATCAAAATAAACAAAAACAAATGTACCCAAGAATTGGCGCAAGACATGGTTCATGGGGCGCATGAAGGTGGACGGGGCGTTGGAGAGGCCAAAAGGCATGACAAGCCATTCATAGAGTCCATACTTCGTTTTGAACGCCGTCTTCCACTCGTCACCTTCGGCCATCCGGATTTGGTGGTAACCGCTCCGGAGATCAATTTGGAGAAGATGGTGGCGCCATGAAGCTCATCCAACATGTCATCAAGGCACGGGATCAAGTGGCGGTATTTGACAGTGATTTGGTTGATGGCACGACAATCAACACACATCCGCCATGATCCATCTTTCTTTGGTACTAAGATTACCGGGACGGCACATGGTGATAAGGATTCACGCACATGTCCCCGGTCTAGGAGCTCTTGCACTTGACGTTTTTAGCTCCTTCGTCTCTTCCGGACTAGCTCGGTATGTGGCACGGTTTGGCAAGGAAGCACCGGGCACAAAGTCAATTTGGTGTTCAATCCCTCAGATTGGTGGTAAGCCGGGTGGAAGGTCTTTGGGCATAATATCCTGAAATTCGGACAACAACAAAACACCTCGTGTGGCACATTACTCGGGTCATGAGAAGTAGATAAACAGAATGGGACAAGTAAGAAACATGGGAACTTGCCTTCCATGATCGGTTGTAAATCATGCCGGCGAGCTAAGAGTATCCTCGGCTCACACCGTCCTTTAATTACGGGATCCGAAGATGGTAAAGGTGCGCTCGGGGGAACGATGCGACCTTTACTACCTTTGGACTCGGTAGCATGGACAAGAGGGGCGGTGTTTCGGGATTTGAAAGTACTAGCATTAACAACATCGGGACTCCGGGGGTCCGATTTTGCCGGTGCCTTAGCGGACTCATCTATAGTTTGTTGCCTCTTCCGTTCCGCATAGTCAACCAAAATTTCGTGCGGAGTCATAGGCAAAAGTGTGACCCATTTTCCATTATATTGGAACATGTACCGGTTAAGATAACCATCATGATATGTTCGGCGATCGAACTGCCATGGTTGTCCTAATAGGACATGTGTGGCGTCCATCTTGATAACATCACAAAGGACCTTATCAACATAGGCGCCAATAGAAAACGTCACCCAAGCTTGTTGAGTGACGGTGTCACAAGCCGTATCGGAAATCCATTAAAGTCCGTAAGGCGTTGGGTGGGGGGTCGTAGGCAACTTGAAGTGTTTTACCACTCGTTCATTGACAATATTGCAACAAGAGCCCCCGTCAATGATGAGAGAAAGGCTCGTATTATTAACCAAGCAACGAGAGTGGAAGAGATTCTCGCGTTGATCAATAGGAATATGCTCTTTAATAGCCAAAATACGACGAGAAACAAGAGCGAATTTACCGGGTTGTGCCGGAGCGCAAGCAAGCTCGTCGTCACATGGTTCCATGCCAAATTGGAGGTCGGTGGCATGGTCATCCTCAATAATGATATCGCCGTCTTGTTGACCTTCTTCATCCTCGAAATATGCTGGGTCGGCAAACAAGACACGTTTGGTGTTTGGGCAATCACGTTGCACATGGCCAAAACCGCTACACTTGTAGCACACGGGCTCCCTTGGGCGAGCCGCCGGTGAGGGTCCTTGTTGACCTCGAGAGGTTGGCGCCGGTGCCGGGCCACGGGTTGGAGCCTTCTCGGTACCCGCTTGCCTATTGGAGGGACCCGTCCGTTGGGCTCCTATGGAAGTGTCGGTATCTGGAGGACTAGGCGCATCTCGAAAACGTGTGTTAGACGGATAAAGATATGGACTCGAGGAAGAGGTATACCTAGAAGATCGCGGTGTTTCGAGTTGTTGCTTGTATAGCTTCATGGCGGCATGGCATAATGCTCCCAAATCCTTGAATGGAACAATCTCGAGCGTCCGCCGGATTGAGGCATTAAGCCCACTCATAAATTTTGTGCGGAGGGCGGAGGGCGGAGGGGGAGGCCGAGACGCCGGCCTTAATGTGCATGTCCTCAAGTTTAGCCAAGTAAGCCACCGGAGTGAGGTTGCCTTGCTTGAACTCGGCAATTTGCAACCGCATATCATTCTTAAAGTCCTTGGGCACGTACTTCTTGGTCATGCAATAAAGCAATTCCTCAAATGTCTCAATCGGTTCCCATCCTCGCCTCTCACGGGTGAACTCATACCGGTTCCACCAAGACTTGGCATCTCCTTCAAAGTATAGAGTTGCCGCCTCGATTTTCTCGTATTCCTCCTCATAATGACAATGTTTTAATGCTCGTTTTATATCCTGCGCCCAATCAAGAAAAACACACGGATCATATTCACCATGAAAGGTAGGGAACTTAACCTTACCTTCCCTACGAGCTCGGTAGGGGTCCGGGCGGGGTGGTGGAATGTAGGCATCATCGGCACGGGCTCGCCGGTGGCCGCCATGAGGCCATTGGCGCCCATGAACGGGTGGGGCCTGCCTAGGTGGATTTGGGGGAGGCAACCATTCTTCACCTCGGTCTTGGTTCTCATAAGGGTCTATGACGGGTGGGTGCCACGGACGGTTATGTGCTACCCGTTCTAAATCGGAGTCATCACCGGAGAACTCGTTGAAGTTGTGTTGCTCATCGTATTCATCAAAGTCAAGGGTCCTTGGTTGCCGGGTTGACCGTTGGCGACGGTGTTCGAAACGATCATGCTCACGACCATGATTGGTGGTTGAGTTGGGACGGTACCGGGGCTCTTCCCGGGTTTGACGGTCGGTGCGGGGCACACTAGGTGGAGGTGGAGAAGGGACATACCGTTGATGTTGATACTCATAATATTGGTGCCGATGTTCCGTATCGACTATGGGCAAACCATCTTGAGGCGGGTCGGGAAATTCCTCCTCTTCTTCATGGGACTCATTTCCGTCAAGAGGTAAAGGATGGGTGCGTTCAATGACAGACGCAAGCCGGGTAACGTTTGATGGTCCGGCTCCCAAAAGTCTCTTGCCTTTCCGTTGTGCATCGGATGTGGAAGCATTGGTCACGGTCTCATTCGGATATGTTGGGGTGGGACGTTGAGCAATCTGAAAGGCCTTAAGAGCTTCTAGCTCTTTTTTCAAGGCAATGTTTTCCCGGGTCAAGGCATCAAACTTTTGTTGTGCCTTCAAGGCTTCCAATTCTCGCCTTATGGAGTCATTTTCGAGGGACAACAAAGCAGTTTCTTGAGCCAAAGGTTCACCGAACTCTTGCGGACCAAAGTCCTGAGAAGTTTCCATTTCAACGTTAGTCATTGCTCCAAATCAGCACACAATTGCAAGCAATCAAGTGATAAAGGTGACAAGTTAGGTCAACTTTACCCAAGTTCAAGTGCGTTATCGGGTTCTAATTTGGGGAAGGCCGTTTGGCGGTTAGACAAGGAAGGCAAATCCAACAAAATTGAACCAATTACACACAAATAAACAAGTGATATTTTGCAAACGTATGTAAGAAAATGGAGAGATAGAAGATGGACGGATTGTTCACTCGGCAAGCTTTGCTTGCTTTTGGTCTTTGACCGTTTTGTAAAATCCGATTTTTCGGATGGACCGGTTTGTCGGACGTCTTTTCACTTTGTGTGTTTCGTTTCTTTGAAACGTTTTGAGCAACACTTTCTTTTGTTTCGTTTTTTTTTTTTGAACACAAATCCGTATTGATGAAGAGTTTTTTTGCTTTTCTTGGAATATCAAATGCGAGATATCCGAACTTTTCGTTAACAAAAATACCCCAAGAGATTTGGTGAAATTAATTAACAAAATTGTCGGATTAGGTCAGTTTAAGAAAAAGACGGGTTTGATAAATGGTTTGAAGGCAAACCAAATATCTCCTATTTTTGTACTTTTTGTTTTGAATTAAACACGGAAAAGAAAAAAAAATTCAGGAAAAATGGATGAACATGATAAAGAACATGATGAACAACATGAAGATCATGAAGACAAATCAAGAACATCATGAACAAACGAAGAACATCATGAACAAAAAGGCTAAATAGGTTTAAGATAATAACGCACAAAAACAAGAGTAAAGAGAACTTAGCTTTGATCCCTTGCTCTGATACCAATTTGATGCGTCCTTGGAGGTAACCAAGGATAACTCCGGATCTAGATCAAGCAAAACTCCAACTACTCCTTGATTCTTTGTGCAACGTTGTATCATTTCGGATCCAAAGGGGCGGAAGCGATGAAGAAACAAAGGTTACTTCGATCTAGAGAGATCGAATAAACCTTTTTGTGTGATCGAAGGTTGGTTCTTAAGAAGAATCCTCGATTATGGATTTCTGGGATCAAAGACGAGATCCAAGGAAGAAATTTGAGAGGTAGAAGAGAGGTTTTGATGCCCAAGCTAAGTAGGAGGAAATTCTTCTCAAAACTTAGTAATATTGAACATGGAAAATAAGTGAGGCAAGATATCTCTTATATAGAGAGTCTTGCCTACCTATGGGCCAACGGGCCAAACAAAAATACATGAAGAAAAGCCCAAAAGGGGAAACCTAAAATGATAAGTTCAAAAGGGAATATTCTTATACAGAATATCCCTTTTATTACATAAAAAGGAAAACATGAAAATATAGTCTGAAAATAAGCTAGCTTCATGCCATTGAGTCCACGAGACATACCGCTAACGGAACCGGTAGCCTATGCCATGGTGGTGTAGAGACATGGCATGCCGGTAATGGAACCAAGTGAAGAAGTAATGCGGGCGATGATGGAGCCGGTGGCTCGAGCAATGGCCTTAGCTCGGGATCGGGTGATCGGTCCATCTAAACGAACTCTAAGAGCCTCGTCCTCCTCGTCTATGGTCAACGTAAAAGGGACATCCAAGGGCGCATCATTTCCTGGTTCAATGCAAGCCTAGGATGAGACTTACCCGGTAATTCCTTTGTTTGTTTACCCAAGATCATAAGTGTAGGTAATAAAGGTTTATCCTTTATTGGGGTTTGAGTGTGCTTTCATCCCATCTATGTGAGTTAGCCTGAGACTTACCCGGTAAAGATTGATTCTATTCCCTTAGTTGGAGTGTTAGTTTGAGGTTATAGTTCTTTTCCTTAATTCCTTGAGACTTACCCGGTAATAGGAGTTACGGTTTGGGATTAATGAGTAGTGAGACTTACCCGGTGATCTATTCCACTTTAGTAACACCTTCCCTATGCAAATATCTCAGCTTTGTCCGCTTATCTTTAGATCTTGAGTTGGAACCACAACTAGATGCTTTAATCCCTAGAATTGCATATTTCCTTAATTGACTTTTTATCATCTTTGATTGTTTTAATCGCTTTTGTGGTTAGTAGTTGCATTGACAAACCTATACTTGTTTTGTTTCACTAAGTCCTTGTGATCGACCCCTGGAATTTCTTGCTTTTTACTACGATTGACCCGTACACTGCGGGTTCGCATCCTTGTTTTAAGCTTACATCTAGGGTTATAAATTTAAAGCTTGCACACACCATTTGGAGCGAACACCTATAAACGAAGATTGAAAGAAGCTAAGATGGCCAATCAAGATAATCACGATCTTGAAGCCGAATTGAAGGAGGTATTGGAACAACTACACCTCAATAAAGAAGAACTGCAACGAGAGAGAGAAGAAACTCGCGCAAGAATTGAAGGAATTGAAGCTGATATGGCCGCTCCAAGGGCTCAGTTTTTACCTCGACCGATCCCAGATGCTCGACCGAGGCAGGACCCAGTCCAGTTGCCCCGGCCGAGATACACCCACCACCTCAGATGCCTATCCGAAATGTTCTTTTTGCTAGAGTTCCACGAACCCTAGGACAAAGGATAGACCCCAATCAGCAAGTGAGGCGTCCAGGAGTCAACCTAGGAGATCCAGCTGAGAATGATAAAGAACTTCGACCGCAAGTTCTAACCATGATCCGACAATGTCAATTTGGAGGTATGGAGAGAGAATCTCCGCATTAGCATTTGCAAAACTGTGACATTTTGATGGAGACTTTGAGACCATCATGATTGGAGAATAACAACTACAAGTTGAGGTCTTTCTACTTCTCTTTGAAAGACAAGGCGCTTGCTTGGTTTCAATCTCTTCCGGCTGGAAAAATCAACACTTGGGAAGAGATGACAACGGAATTTCTCACTAAGTTCTTTCCCCCTTCAAAGACCGTTGAATTGAGGGGCAAGATCAATGCTTTTATTATGAAGGACAAAGAGAGTTTGTCCAAGTCATGGGAGAGCTTCAAGGACCTTTTGTTGGATTGCCCACATCATGGGATTCCAAAGATCAAGTTGCTAGAAATATACTTCAAGGGTCTGGATGGAGATACTCAATTCAAGCTCCAATTACTTTCCGCCGACCTTCATGGATATGCTGATAGATGAAGCTTGGGATTTCATTGAAAAGCAAGCTTTACACATGAAGAAGTACTCCCACCAAAGAGTTGAAGATGGAGCAAGGAGAGTTAGCTTCGAAGACACATCATCAAATGGAGCTCAACTCACCTTACTTAGCAATGAAGTAAAGCAATTGAAGGAGCTTTTAGTAGCTCAAACGAAGAAGGAGCAAGATGGTGGATACCAAAGAAGAAACAATTATCAAGGGTCGCGGAACAACAACAACTACAACAACAGAAACTCCAACAATAACAATAGGAGATCAAATCAACAAAATCCTGGTAACCCTTATTCTCATGCTGAAAATGCTCTTAACACCCCCTCTTCTTCTTCTTCTACTCCATTGAGAAGCCAAGAGCCTGCATCAAGCTCGTCCCAACCACCAAAGAAACCAGATGTTGTATTGGAGGCAATTTTGATCAAGCTCAACGCTATGGTGACATCACTGAATTTATTTTCGAAGACACAAAAAGCCTTAGAACAGCAATTTTTCAATAAGGAAAAATGAAGCGCCAAGAGATCCAAGGAAGCTCCCAGCAAGGATAGAGAGCAACCCAAAAGGACAGATCATGGCCATCACGACACGCGGTGGATTGAAGACTGCAGATCCAGTACCTCGGTCGAGCCCCGACCAGATGAGGAACACCTCGGACCAAGATCAGACAAGGAACACCTCGGTCGAGGTGCCAACCGAGATGGAGCCCCAGAAAGCGAAAGCAAAATCTGAAGTTTATGTTCCACCTCCTGCTTATAAACAACCACTCCCGTTCTCTCAATCAAGGGCGCGTGCATATCTAGACAAGCACTTTCGTAAGTTTCTTGACCTCATGAATAAACTACATATTAACATCCCTTTCATTGATGTCATTCGAGGGATGCCCGCCTATGGGAAATTTCTGAAAGAGATCTTATCAAGGAAGACGAAGTTGGAAGATTTTGGTGAAGGATGACATCTAGATCTTCGAAGCTCATTCAAATCATGAAGGAGAAGATGCCACCTAAATTGAGAGATCTCAGTTCATTTTGCATTCCCATCCAAGTTGGGGATGTAACTTATGATGCACTTTGTGTTCTAAGAGCCAGCGTGAGCATCATACCGCTGGAGCTTTGTGAGAAAGTCGGACTTGGAGAGCCCAAGTTCGTGAAGATGACGTTATACATGGCGGATTGCTCCATTACCCGTCCCGTGGGTATCTTGGAAGACGTTCCCATCAAGTTAGGTAATTTCTACATACCTATAGACTTTGTTGTGCTTGATATTCCCGCTGATTATCTTATCCCTATCATATTCGGGTGACTATTTCTAGCAACTTCGGGTTGCAATGTTGATTGTAAGAACGCCAAGTTGAAATTTAACATTGGTGGAGATCATGTGGAGTATGCATTACTTGCTGCAATGAAGGGAGAGCCGCTGGAGGATGACATCTTCAACATCTATGATGAAGAAGAATCTAGAGAATTGGTGAGCTCTATCCTTATTAAAGATCTTCTTGAAAAAGTTTTAAGTTTAGTTTGATGGAGGAAGGTATAGATGTCTTTTGTGATGCAGATGTGCGAAGCTTGGAAGCATTGGAAACAAATTCAGGAGCTAGATTTGATAAAATGATTCAGGAGAAGAAAAGCACATTAGGTTTCGGTCACAGTTCCAGTACCTTGACCGAGACACTTTCTGGACCAAACGAGATGTTCTTATCTGAAGAACATTTCCGAAATCCACCTCGGACCCAAACCGAGACAACAAGCGATATGTTGTCAACTGAGGAGACAATCTTTTTTATTCTTTCTCTGATGGTCATTCACAGTTAGTGGAGCACTGACTTCATCAAGTTTCTGATGGTAAAGAGCCTTGGTATGCAGATATCGTCAATTACCTTGTTAGTCAATAAATACCGCCCGGATTGACGTACGCTCAAAGAAAGAAATTCTTCAAGGATGTACGCCATTACTATTGGAATGAACCTCTACTGTTCAAGAGAGGTCCGGATGGGATTCTTCGACGATGCATTCCGGAGGATGAAGTTGCTAGTGTCATTCTGCATTGTCACTCACTTCCTTGTGGAGGACATGCTAGCGCTCACAAAACATGCACTAAGGTATTACGTTCTGGTTTCTTTTGGCCTACATTATTTAACGATGTGCAAGCGTTTGTTGTCTCTTGTGATGCATGTCAAAGAACAGAGAACCTATCTAGAATGAACGAGATGTCACTCAACAATATTCAGGAGGTTGAGATTTTTGATGTATGGGGAGTTGATTTCATGGGACCTTTCTCATCATCCGCAGGGAACCTCTACATACTCTTAGTTGTTGATTACGTTTCTAGGTGGGTGGAGGCCATCGCTTCTCCCACTAATGACGCCATGGCGGTTGTGAAGTTCTTCAATAGAACTATCTTTCCACGCTTTGGGACGCCGCGCATCATCATCAGCGATGTAGGGACACATTTCATCAACTAGAAGTTCAAAGCACTTTTATCCAAGTATGGGGTAACCCATAAGGTAGCAACCCCTTATCACCCTCAAACTAGTGGGTAGGTAGAGATCTCGAATAGAGAAATCAAGGCGATTTTGGAGAAGACCGTTTCAAGGACAAGGAAGGATTGGTCCATGAAGTTGGATGATGCTCTTTGGGCTTATAGGACCGCATTCAAGACTCCCATTGGTACCACCCTTTACAATTTGGTATATGGGAAGTCTTGTCATCTACCCGTTGAGCTGGAGCACAAGGCATAATGGGCAATCAAGTGGTAAAATTTCGACATCAAGGAAGCCGGAGAAAAGAGACTTTTAGACATCAATGAGTTGGAGGAGTTGCGCTTAAACGCCTATGAGAATGCCAAAATCTACAAAGAAAGGACGAAGAGATGGCATGACAAGCATATCATTCCTAAGGAGTTCAGAGAAGGAGACCTTGTTCTACTCTTCAACTCCTGCCTCTGTCTCTTTCCAGGTAAGTTGAAATCTAGATGGACAGGACCTTACGTTGTAAAAACTGTTTTTCCCTATGGTGCAGTTGAAATATGAGGCGAAAATAGCGGAAGTTTCACAGGCTGAAGAAGTATCGACCGGAAGTCCCGGCTGAGGAGATTGCGCCATTATACCTTGTTTGATGATGACGTACGGTCCAGCTAGCGACCTTTGTTCACATCAAAGCGTGCGTGCAAATAAGTTCTAATTTATAAAACTGAAACAAAAGCAAGCGAACCCGCAGTGTACGGATCGGCGTAGTTAAGCAAGTATTCCAGAGTATCGAACTCAGGGATTTAGTGAGTCAAATTCAGTTTCGAATAATCGAGCAAATAAAAGTATAAAAGCTTTGCAAATATTGGGGAAAACAGCAACCCTAAAGATCTAGGTCTCTAATTGTGGCAATCGATTCAAGATATACTATAGATATAAGAACAAAGTTGAGATTGCAAAGGTATAACTAAATGTAAGGTTATGTACGGCGAAGTTCCAAAACCCTATATATCTCACCCAAGGACACTCTCTATAAAGGTTGTTGAGGCTGCAGTATAGAAAGGATCTAAGAACAAGAATTACTCTCAAATACCCATGCCCAAACCCAAGGAATCAAAGATAAACTAAAACGGTTAAGGTTGTGACACTCGAAACCGAAATAGAGGATGTTGAGTCTCACTACTACCTAGAAAAGGCAAGCCAAGGCTAGGTTAAAGCAAATCTTTAACTTTGGATTAAAGCAAAAGTAAAGGTCGTAAAACAGAGGAAATCACGGCTAGATCTTGAAGAACCACGGCCGTGGAACTCAAGAACAGACCGTGATTTAGGGTGTCGACGAGGTTTCTCACACTCTCAGGGTCCAATCAAGTTACAATCGATCTATCATCATCTAAGCCACAACTATCAACCATTCACCTTAGAATTGCTAAAGGGTTTTAGCCAATAACCATCATTATAATATCAAAAATCAATTTAAGAAGAAAGAAAGATGAAAACCCTCGAAAACTCAATAACAAAACAAAGTCAATCTCAAATCCGAATAAGAAAAGTAGTATGTTTATGAATTCAGAAAATGGAATAAGAATCCTCACAGCGATCTTAGGGAACAAAGAAGAACGGAGTGTCAATCCGTCTCCAAAAGTGAAAACCCTAAGAAAATCTCCAAAGTGCGTAATCTCCAATGTCGCGTCTTTCACCAATCTCCAATCCTCCAGGTCAAATGAACCCTAAGCAGCCGTCTTCAAAGCCCTAAGCGAAGATGTAAGCAAAGGTCCTCGAAACTCCTTTCCCAAGCCTTCTTATAGGGCGAAAATAGGGTTACGAGAAAGCCCAATGACGTTGTTGACGTGGCAAATATGATACGTCACAAAATCATGGAAATCATGGTCATGAACAAATTTCCACGGCCGTGGAATAGGCCGTGTAACTTTCTGTTGTGCCTCAAACTCACTTCCACGATCCAATTGTCAAGTCCACGGCCGTAATTTAGGGTGTGGTTCTTCAAATCCTTGTGAAAGCCTTTATTTCGTGGTGTTCTTCACTCATGCTCCTTCCTTAGCCTCTCCAAAGCATATCCTTGCTATCAAGCATGATCAAATATTCCTTTCCTTCCACATTTTGCTCCAATCCAAGCTTTTATTCACCTAAAAACAAAACAAAGCTAGTGTAGAACTCTATATCGACAAAGTGGGTGAATGAGCTCACAATTGCTCCAAACTCATATCTATGCACACATAAAAGAGGGAAAAACAACTAAAACAAGTGCCTAAAATATAGTCACATTTCATGCTAACAACCTTAAACCAAGCGCTTCTTGGGAGGCAACCCAAGGTATTGCTTTCTTTTCCCTTTTCTAGCCTAAGTTTAGATAGTTTGCTTGATTTGTTTTTTCGTCCTCTAGACAGGAACTAGGTACTCTCTAAGGAAGGATTACAGCTCAGGAGCTACATTGGAAGGAGAGAAGTTCAAGAAATTGAGAAGACGGAGCTTGACTGAGACACATCTCAGGTGCAGTCACAGGACCTCGACCGATATGTTCTTCGTCACCCAAAGCGACTAGGTCTGACACCATCTCTGACACATAGGTCCGCTCAAGAACACCTCGACTGAGGTGTAATCAAATTCAGCGAACAGCAAGGAAAACGCTTCATTCTATAGAATTTGGGGTATTTCATTCCAAACCCTAACTCTTCCCTTCTTTTGTCGATTCAGTAGATCTGGCTTTGGTTGCCATAGTTTGTTGCTGAAAGGGATATAAGTACCCCTTATGAAGCTTTTGGTAGTGTTTTTGGGGGAAAAAGCTTAAAGATTCAGAGAGTGCGTTCGAATAGCAGTTCGCCTCGGTCCAGTCGATTGTGTCTCGGTCGAGGTGTTCTTGGGCAACCGAGCTGTTCTTCGTTCTTCATCATGAGCAGCAGATTTAATCGACAGTTGGCCTTGAGAAACAGGCCTAGCAATTCACACCATTCTTCTCCTTCCTCCGCTTCCCAGTTTTCCATTCCGGTGATCCACGAGCGACACCAGAAAGATTATGACAGGATTTGTGAGCGCCCCATCATTGCCCCGTGATTCCTTGATGTAGATGCCTTTGAGTGCCTCAATGTGGCAGATGACTTGAGGAAGATGATCTCCATGGTTGGCCTGGAGGAGTTCATGGGCATTAGAGCGCCGACACACTGATGATTGGATGCATCGTACGGAGGAGAGCCAGCATTACTAGCGTCGTATGCAGGAGATCCAGTTCCAGCAGATGATGGGCTATCTGTTCGATCCATCCCAACATCCCTACATTCCACATCCACCACCGCCAACTGACGAGGACTAGAGCTTTATGGATTTCTTTTCTTTATTTATTATGCAGTTTAGGTGGGTCTGGTGAGTATTTTGTTCTTAGACTTATATTTGACACATTGGGACAATGTGTCCCAAGTATGGGGTATTTGGATGTACTATGTGACTTATGTGTATGACTTGTATGACCCTTGCTAGATATTATCGTTTATTCTGCTCTATGTGCTTATCTGTCATTACATGCATACATAAAGGTTTCTGTATGACAAAAAAAACTAGTTTGAAAAAAGAATTTTTATGGCTCGACTGAGACGTTCTTGACCGATCGAGGATAAACACCTCGGATGACGTCAGAACACCTCGACCGAGATGGCTTTAACTGAAAGATTTTCGAAACGTTTTTGTGCTTCTGTTCTAGATATGACCTCAATGATGATATTTGTTTGCATATTGGCTTTTGAAATCTTTATATGTTTGAAAGGTTTATGATAAGTTTAAGTTGCAAAATGCTTTGTTTGAAATTCTAGCATGTTTAATACTTTCTTTTTATCAAAATTATGTTGGATTTGAAGGTTGACACCACATGATGAGTTCTATCACATTCTTCTTGGGATTATTAAGGCACTTTATTCTCTTCTTCTTCTTCTTCTTGATCATGATTGGCCCCTCATATACATATTTGCCTCCCTTTACCTATCCGGGAATTTGGAAGCAAGTGATGAAAATCAAGTGAAGTGAAGTTGAGATTCCTGGCTGAAAGAGTTAGAAAGAAACAATTAGGTTTGGGGAAGTCAATCATGATGATGAGTAACTCGGCACCATTCACATAGTCGGGTGTTTGTGTCTTGCCAAAGTCGGATTGAGCGATATTCCTAACGGGTCACGATATGTGCATCAAGGGTTTGAGGCATCTCGAGAAATTGATGATTGTTGATCTCCTAGGCTTCGGTTATTGTCCACCTCTATCCATGCATCCCAAAAAGTAAAGTAAAAAAGTGAAAATAGCAAAGCTTATCGGTGAAAGATGTTGTGAAAGTGAAGAAAGGTTCCTATTCCTGGATTCTAGCACCACATTACCCTATATGCATCCCACCCTGACACGTTTCTTGACCTCTTTTGGAAGCCCATGAGACCTCGATTATGTTGATTGACTTGGTGGTTTAAACTGGATTATACATAATTGATTTCGATAAATATGATTTATTATGCATTCTATGATTTTATGCAAAGATGAACAGCTTTCTTATATTTATAAAATGTTTTGATCATGTCTTGATTTTATTTGACATGAAGCATTCTCTTAGGGTGATCTATGGATGGAGCACACATCAAAAGGTTTTGAAATATTTTTCATTGATCTTTTTTAATTTATAATTCATTCTATCTTGTATCTTAGATTTGGATCTTGCTTGGGGACAAGCAAGGGACAAGTATGGGGTATTTTGATAGCATGCATTATAGTGTATATTTCGGGATTGATTTAGACATTTTATCTTCATAAATTTGCATGTATGAATGCATATTCTTTGATCATATTGTTGTTTTGTCTACCTTTGCGGGAATCGAGGTCTACACCTAGTTTCATTGTAATTGTAGGGAAAATGACACATTTTGGACCAAAAAGGAGCTAAGGAAGCTAAGGAGTCGTTGGAGCTACATTCTGGAGCATTGCGAAGCTACAAGAGGAGCTCAGGAACCATAGAAATGATTTGGAGGATTAATTTTGCACCAGATTAGAGAGTTTGACACTCACTTGAGATTCACCTCGGTCAGCTACAGTACCACCTCGACCGAGGTGATCTTCAGGAGCGACTCGACCGAGGCGAATATCATAACGGCCATAAGATCTTTATTTTTGGCTGAGATCTCCTATTTTTGGGAAGAGAATTTTCTATATTTTAGGATGGATTTCTGGAAGGAAGCATGTCTTGTTGGGTGATATATTTCGGAAGAAAGGAAGATTGCAAGATATTTTCAAGAAGGAAATTATCTTTTTAAGATATTTTATCTTTGGAAGATAATTCTCCTACATATATGGGTTGATTTTCTGGAATTCAGCCATCTTCGGATCACGAAATCTCAGATCTTCGGATCACCAATATTCTGAAGAGTTTTGAAGGAAGTTTTGAACGAAGTTTTGAAGATTGAAGATTAAGGAAGGAAGGAATCTAGTTTGAAGTTAGCTTTGAAGGAAGTTGTAATATTTTCTTAGTTTGGTTTGATTGTTGTCTTTTCTGATTGTGATTGAGGAACGCTGCTTGTTTGTTTGTTTGTTTGATTGCTTGATTAAGTTATTAAGACCTTTGTCTTAAGGTTTTCTTGTTTGAATATTGATTCCTTTCTCATATATTTGATTATTGTTATCATGATAATTGTTGGATAAGTTCTTTATGCGATTTTAGGGTGATTGGCTGAAGGTTGCGGGAAAGACGATGAAAGAATGAGCCTTTACCCCGGTGGACCTAAAAGCTCGAGCCTTTACCTTAACCGACGAACACCTCGGTTAGTCGTGGAACATCTCGACCGAGATGGTACATGAACTGAGGGGAGGCGAGACCTTTTTTGATCCTTATCTGAGTTTAAGTTTCAGTTTGCAAAATTCTATCCTTGTTATACCTTTTCTTGTTCAACGCAAGCCTAGGATGAGACTTACACGGTGATTCCTTTATTTGTATACCCAAGATCATGAGTGTAGGTAATAAAAATTTATCCTTTATTGGGGTTTGAGTGTGCCTTCTTCCCATCTTTGAGAGTTAGACTGAGACTTACCCGGTAAAGGTTGATTCTATCCCCTTGGGTGGTGTGTTGGTTTGAGATTATAGTTCCTTTCCTTAGTACCTTGAGACTTACCCGGTGATAGGATCTTTGGTCTGGGATAGTGAATAGTGAGACTTACCCGGTGATCTTTTCCCACCTTAGAAACACCTTCCCTTTGCAAAACTCAGCTTTGTCCACGTTATCTTTTGAGATCTTGAGTCGGAACCACAACTGGATGCTTTAATCTCTAGAATTCTCATTCCCTTTACCTGGTTATTACATCATCTTTGATATCTTTGCTTTGTTGGTTGTTTTTAATTGACAACCTAAATTACCGATCTTTGTTTCACCATAGTCCCTATGTTCGACCTTGGAATTCTTGCTTTTATTACAATCGATCCGTACACTGCGGGTTCGCTTATTTGCAATTATTCTTGGTATAAATATAAAAGCTTGCACACACCTTTTGGAGCGAACAATGGACAGGACCTTACGTTATAAAAACTGTATTTCCCTATGGTGCAGTTGAAATATGGGGCGAAACTAGCGGAAGTTTTAAGGTCAACGGTCATAGGCTGAAGAAGTACCGACCGGAAGTCCCAACTGAGGAGATTGCACCAATGTACCTTGTTTGAGGATGATGTACGGTCCAGCTAGCGACCTTAAACCAAGCGCTTCTTGGGAGGCAACCCAAGGTATTGCTTTCTTTTTCCATTTTACTAGTTTAGTTTAGATAGTTTGCTTCGTGTTTTATGCGTCCTCCTAGACAAGAATCAAGTAATCTCTAAGTAATTATTACTCAGGAGCTACGTGGAAGGACAGAAGTTCGAGAAATTGAGAAGACGGAGTTTGATTGAGACACATCTCGGGTACCGTCATAGGACCTCGACCGAGATGTTCTTGGTCAAACGAGGGGACTAGGTCTGACATTCACTCTGACACCTCGGTCCGCTCAGAAACATCTCGCCCGAGGTGTTATCAAATTCAGTGAGGGGTATAAAAGGCGAGACGGTTTCTCTCTCTTCCCACCTTTCCCTCTCACGACCACCTCGACCGCAGCGGCTACTCCCACCCTCAAATATCGATTCTTGCTCGTTTTCCACGGTTCTTGGCTCGAAATCACTAGAGGAAGCACGAGATTCAGTTTCCAAGTAAAAAATAGCAAGGAAAACGCTTCATTCTGAAGAATCTGGGGTATTTTGTTTCAAACCCTAACCCCTTTCTTCTTTTGTCGATTCTGGACAGATTTGGCATTGGTGGCCATTAATTGTTACTGAAAATAATATAAGTACCCCATAGGAAGCTTTTGGTAGTGTTTTGGGGGAAAAAACTTACAGATTCAGGAAGTGTGTTTGAACAACAGTTTGCCTCGGTCTAGTCGACTGTGTCTCGGCCGAGGTGTTCTAGGCGACCGAGGTGTTCATCCATGAAGAACCGTTAGGTGAAATAAATAAGTTAAAAGATACTCTAGAAGGGGGGGTTGAATAGAGTATGGGAACTTTTCGCAAACCAAATCTCAAGGCCTTGAAACTCCTTTCAAGGGCCTTGATGTCGATCTGTGCTCTTCGTGTAACTTTGATTTCAAGGGCTTTGAAACAATTTTCAAGGGCCTTGACTTCGTGCTCCTGCAAAACAAAGTTAGTCACAATAGCAATGCAGAATGTAAAAGATTGACACGAGGATATGTTTACGAAGTTCGGCTCTAAATAGTCTACTCTCCGTCCCAAGGTATAACCTTAGGATCTAACTATCTATTATCAGCTTCAAAGAGTCCTAGATACAAACTAGAAGAATTCCCCTTCTTCTCTCATTATAGTCAATGCTACGATCTAGCTCGAACTCTCAACCTAACTATATTAGCCTAGTAACTACGCAGAGTAACACACACTCTAGTATAACACTATTTAGATCTTCCAATGGAGCTCTTGTGTTTTATCTCTCTAAGGGGATAAAGCTTTTGCGTAAATGAGAGAAAGAAACAACGAATCAAATGAAGATGTTTCGGTTGCTTGAAGACGTAAAGATGTTTTCCGTATATGCTTGTCCTTTCTTCTTTGATTACCATCTTCATTTATACTCTTCTATGGAGAGGTCTTCTAGCCGTTGGAGAGATGACCGTTTGAAGATGAATCTTCTTCTCCATGAATAACGCTTCCTGTTTTGAGATAAGGTAGACATTGCAAATCTTCAACTCCTGAGAACACGTCGAGTTCTTAGCTCCTTGATCTTCTCGTACTCTGTTAAACCTAAAGAGAAGATATTTTGACGCTTTTCTATTTTAGAAAATCTTTTTGAAAAGATTCTCTAATCTTCGGTTGAGATCTTCGGTTGTAAAAGATCTTCCCTGAAATCTTTCTGTTGAACAATTCATTCCTGGAAAATCTTCTTTGCATTTGAATCCTTGTTTTGTCGTGCAACTATATAACTTCAAGGCCTTTGAGATCGTTCCTTTGTAACGCTATCTTCCTTGTGTCCTTGAGTGATATTCCAAGGCCCTTGAAGTTTATATCAAGGCCCTTGACATTCGATAAGACCTGCACTGAATTCAAACCAACCAAGCATCTAGAGAATATAATCAATACATTGTTAGTATATCCAACTACTACATTTGTGTTAAGTCTTTCATCATCAACACCTATAAAACATTATAAACAAGGTGGAGTTTTCAATCCAGTATGAGTAGCCCACGCAGATCAGATCGTCAGTTCGCCTTGAGAGACAGGCCTAGTAGTTGACACCATTCTTCCCCTACTTCAGCTTCTCAGTATTCAATCCCGGTGATCCACGAGCAACACCAGCGAGACTATGACATGATTTGCAGGCGCCCCATCATTTCCCCGTGATTCCTTGATGTAGCTGCCTTCGAGTGCCTCCATGTGGCGGAGGACTTGGGGAAGATGATATCGATGGTTGGCCTGGATTAGTTCATGGCCATTAGAGCACCGGCTTATCTGGAGCCGACGATGGAGTTTGTCAGTTCAGTGACTTATGTGCCGGAGCATCATGGAATCAAGTACCGGCTGCTAAACAGGAACTACGTAGTTCCTATGGATCAGTTTGGTGAAATTTTCGGCTTCCCTACACCTACAATTTCTGATTTTTCTTCCCGAGAGGTAGCTTAGAGTTTTTGGGGCGAGATTGCCCACATTATTGATCACATGGATAGATGGCAGCCCGGCGATTCCTGGGAACGGATTATTTTCCACCTTGCCTTCCGTCTAGCTCAGTGGATCTTAAGTGAGACACTTTTGGCGCATATTGAGACGCCCCAGAAAGTCAGACAGGGGGAGCTTTTGAGTTTGTTTTGTATGGTGACAAGAGGAGTGTTGTACTTTGCTGTCATGCTGGCAGATGACTTACACAAGATAAAGGGGAAGTCGAAGGGCAATATCTGTTGTGGTGGGTTGGTGAACCACATCGTCACTTCCATGGGATTAGACTTCTCACGATGTACACTTGTCGCGGCTCCGAAGCCATTGGGATTGCAGAAGATGATCATTCGCCGCATTCTCGTTCCTCGTGGCCTTGGAACACCTTACGTTGCCATGACATGGGAGACGAAGTCACCTCAGAGGATTATGTGGTCATCTCAGTTTTCTGTCTTTGAACGTCAGTTTTGGTTTGTTGCCTGGTTCCCTTATATGCAGGATGATAGAGAGGCAGCAGTTGAGGAGGAGGAGGAGGATGAGTACGGAGGTGCAGCCATGGAGACCGGTACTGACACTGGCGAGCCCAGTATTCCCACCGTTGACCTTGATGACGAGGCGACGGAGGACGAGAGAGCAGTAGCACCACCACCACCTCAGCGCAGATCCCGCCGCCGTAGAGATCCTGAGGCCCACCGACGGATTGATGAGTTGACTGATCAGATGATAGACTCCTACGCGGCTATGACATTTGACATCTCCCAGCGCTTTGATGATGAGCGTCGATACACTAATGGATGGATGCATCGTATGGAGGAGAGCTAGCATTACCAACGTTGTATGTAGGAGATCCAGTATCAGCAAATGATGGGTTATCCATTCGATCCTTCCCAACATCCCTACATTCCACATCCACCACCACCAGCTGACGAGGACTAGAGCTTCATGGATTTCTTTTATTTATTATGCAGTTCAGCTAGGTCCGGTGAGTACTTTATCTTTCAAACTTATATTTGACCCATTGGGACAATGTGTCCCAATTATGGGGTATTTGGGTGTACTATTTGACTTATGTGACTTATGTGTATGGTTTGTATGACTCCCTTGGATATTATTGTCTATTTATGCTCTATGTGCTTATCTGTAATTACATGCATACATACAAGTTTCTGTTTGAGAAAACCATCAAAAACTGGTTTGAAAAAAAAATTTATGGCTTGACCGAGACGTTCTTGGGCAATCGAGGATGAACACCTCGGATGACGTCAGAACACCTCGACCGAGATGGGCTTTAACTGAAAGATTTTCGAGACGTTTTGTGCTTCTTTTCTTGATATGACCTCGATGATAATTTTGTTTGCATATTGGTTTTGAAATCTTTATATGCTCGAAAGGTTTTATAATATGTTTAAGTTACAAAATGCTTTGTTTGAAATTCTAGCATGTTTAATACTTTGTTTTTATCAAAATTATGTTGGATTTGAAGGTTGACACCACACGATAAGTTCTATCACATTCTTCCTGGGATGATTAAGGCATTTTATTCTCTTCTTCTTCTTGATCATGCTTTAGCCCCTCATATACATATTTGTCTCCCTTTACCTATCCGGAAATTTGGATGCAAGTGACGAAAAGAAAAAGCAAGTGAAGTTGAGATCTTGGCTGAAAGTGTTGGAAAGAAACAATTAGGTTTGGGGACGTTGATCTTGATGATGAGTAACTCGGCACCATTCACATAGCCGGGTGTTTGTGTCTTGCCAAAGTCGGATTGATCGATAGTCCTAACGGGTCATGGTATGTGCATCAAGGGTTTGAGGCATCTCGAAAAATTGATGATTGCTGATCTCCTAGGCTTTGGTTGTTGTGCACCTCTGTCCATGCATCCCAAAAAGTAAAGTAAAGTAAAAATAAGCAAAGCTTATTGGTGGAAGATGTTGTGATTCAAAGAAAGTGAAGTAAGATCCTATTCCCGGATTCTAGCACCACATTACCCTATATACATCCCACCCTGACACGTTTCTTGGCCTCTTTTGGAAGCCCTTGAGACCTCGAGTATGTTGATTGACTTGGTGGTTTAAACAAGATATACATGATTGATTTCGATAAATATGATTGCATTCTATGATTTTATGCAAAGATGAACAACTTTCTTATATTCATAAAATGTTTATCATGTCTTGATTTTATTTGCCATGAAGCATTCTCTTAGGGTGAACTATGAATGAAGCGCACCACCAAAAGGTTTTGAAATGTTTTTCATTGATCTTTTTGATGACTTATAATCCATTCTATCTTGTATCTAAGATTTGGATCTTGTTTGCACTACAAAAAATAATTCAATTAGCCACGGATGTTGGCGACGGCAGGAAAGCTATTTGACGACGCCAACAGTCAACGGCGACGGCTTGGCGACGGCGGAAGGGGGCGAAGCCAGAATAGGCGACCCGAATTTTTTTGCCACGGTAGGCTTCCGTCGCTAACATATTTTGCGACGGCTACGCAACGGATAGTAGCCGTCGCAAATATTTCGCGTCGGCAAAAGCCGTCGCCGTCCAGTGTGCCGCAAACTGTAAAATTGGTGCGAAATTTAAATTTGGTAAGAAATTTTTTATTTTTGGCGACGACAAGGAGCGTCACAATTTGTTAAAATATGTTTAAAATATTAATTTTTGGCAATGGTAAGATGCCGTGGCAAACTGTAAATTTGGTGGTAAAGTTCTACTCCAGCCTGTAAAACTATACCACAACCTGTATTATTTAAAAACATTTAAATGACTGCATCAAGCTGCAACGACGATTTTCATAAACCAAAAGAGTGCATCTAACATTCAAAACAATTAAAATAGCAGGATTCGAAGTGTAAAGAAGTTCACAATCTGAAAGTACATAATCGAGATGTCCTTCATCTTTAACAAAGTGGTTATAAAATCACAATCACACACACTTCCACATTCTAAGCATCTTCTACTTGGACAAATTCTTCATCAACTGTCTCATTTCCGTTAATGGTTCCTTTTCTGATGCTACGTGATCTCTATCTCCAATAGACTCTTTTCGATATGCACTAGTTGCAATCTATAAGATATAAAATAAAAAACTTCAGTTTAGGTGAGGAAAATTTACAGTAATGAAGTCTTATGCACTTAGGTGAGCATTAAATACATGAACATGGAATTTTTAAAGAAAACAAAGATCTAGATTATCAAAACTAACTTGTGTAAGTGAATGTGAGCTTCTCCCTTCATGTGAGATGAATATATCAAATCACCACAACAGAATAGTACTCCTCAAGGAACTACAGACATGAAAGATCAAGTCAGCAACTAGATAGATCTCTTGTAGTTCACATAAATGCACAACATCTTAATGAGGGATCTAAGACTCACAGTTTATCAGAAGAATAACATACCATTGATGATATAAAACTAAAAAAGACCATAAGCTTACTTGGACAAAGGATAAAAAGACAAGTGAGCAATGTCTAACTAATATAAGCATTTTCTTGTCCAAGTTCCCGAATTCCACCAAACTGAAGTTAGAATGAAGTTTAACTCCATATTTACGAAAAACAACATAAGCTTACCGGAAGTAGGATGGATTATAAAACTTGGAGATTTGGATCTTGGAGAATTGGCCTGGGTAATTGTGCGTGATGAACACCTCGAGCAGCAAGTCCGTGAATATATTGCATGATTAAAAATCTAAAAACATTTTACTTAAGGTAACATTAGCCCTGACCCAATAGAACTAAATGACTAATTAATATAAAACTTCACGCCTCCCAGTTTCAAATACTATTCAATGGTAGCATTGAACAATTTACAAACATGGAACCCATGATTGTAACACCCCAAATTCTGAGAACTCGGGGAGCTACTGGTTAGGACCTCACAATGGGTCCCGACCTTAGTTTGACAACAATTTAACTTGGATCTTACAACAAGGCACAAAAGTATTTAAAACATTTGAAAACTTTAAACAATATATACATGAAGAATATGTATCAGCCTTACAAAGCAAAGGTACTAAAATGACACATAAGAAGAACAAAAGACATCCCGTCCCCAACTAAATATGTACGTGGACCCGGCTGACCATTTCCTCCGGATCTCTCTACAACTGTCTTAACCTGCAAGACATCTACAAGCGGTATAAAACAGTTAGCTAACATTCTATGCATAAGTATAAAGGTAAAAGCACAAACACACAACATACACAATCAACATGCAACACTCAATCCTTTTATTATCTTTAATTAGGTGATAGGTTATTACTAATGATACTTATTTTGTGACACGAGGGATTCCCAAACCTCGCCCCTGTCCCCGTTTACCAACGCGGAATGGTACTAATGCATTTGACCGTCTACCGGACTGGGCTGGTCGCAGGGAACCTCCTAGACTCTCGCAAGAGATAGGCAGATGATGTCACGACCCGTTATCATACACTTGGGTCAATTACGTAAATAATAAAGTCGGCCTAATCCGGTTTCGTTGTTTATCATACTAGCAAACACCACTCATACACATTACACTCATACAAGAAAGTCAGCTAAGTAAGTCCGTGGACTTACCTGAATCAGATCTCGACTCTCTTAATCACAACTCAATATGTAACTGTATAACTCGGTTGCCTGTCAAAGGAGGCAAGTGTGTCAGCACACTTTCTTGGTAATTAGAAGTCTAAGACTTCTAAGGTAGTAGGTCCTATTAGAACAGAATTTAATACAGTACCAATTTATGGTAAAATGACTATTTTACCCTTGGTCCCGTAATTTCCAAAAACTCGGAATATGTACTTAAATTATAATTTGAGGCTAACTAACCATATTCTACTCCCTAGGATGATTTTTGGTAACAACTAGAAAAACTACCCATTTTCTATTTCTCGAAAAGTCACTAAAGTCCAACTACAGCTTCAAATATAAAATTCGAATAATCTTATAAAAATTTCGAAATAATTCCCTAGATCATCTATGATATCCCATCTATTCATAGGAGAAAGAATTTCTTAAAACTGTTCAACCATCACTTCTACAAAAATTTCCAAAGTTGGTTACCACACTTAACAAACAACACATTGTCTTAACTTTGAAAAATCATAACTCCTAAACTACTCGCTGGGTTTATCTCAAATTTTGATACGTTCTACTATAAAATCTTATCTATCATATATCCAAAATTCAGCCGCAAAGGAGATCAAAAGCCTATTTAAAACTATCTCACAAAACCGAATTTCAGCACAACAGAAAAACTGTTTATGACTAAATCTTTGAAAAATCGTAAATCCTAAACCACTCGCTGGATGCTTCTCAAATTTTAATATGTTCTATAACAATATGTCAACTATATCATATCCAAAATTCAAGCCCAACGGAGATCAAAAACTTATTCAAAACCCTCTCACAAAACAGCATCACTTGCTGTTTTCCCAACAGTCAGCACATATATACAAACTACATGAGGCGTCAACTTTGGAACACAATAACTCTCAAACCGTAGCTCGGATTGCTCTCAAATTTTAGTATGTTATACTATACAATATAGACTAAAACATATCCGAAAATCAGCCAGAAAGGAAGAGTCTAGCATACCAAAAAATGGACCCGAAGTTGACTGCTCAACACTTCCGAAAATTTTGGAAAACGTAAGAATCTGTACAGCTCTCCTACGGTTGTTCTGAGTAGGTTTAACAGACGAAACGGGTACACGTTAGACAAGGAAAAGGTGGACTGAAGTGTAGTGTAGCAAGGGTTACAAGCCTTACCCGATTCCGAGACTCGAAGGCATGAAGGAAGATGGCCCGAAGGCTGCTGTTGTCCCTGTGGCGCATCTGCAGCGTTTGCTGTGTGGGCTGCACCAAGGGGACGGCTGGTTCTGCTGTGCGAGAGAGATGGCTCTTCTGAAGAAGGTAAGTCGAGGAGGATGGGAGATGCTGGGCATAACCGAATACAGAAGGGAAGGCAAGGGATGGTACGTAAATCTAGTGCTGTTGTAGAAGGAAGCGTACAGAACGCTGGCTGCTTGCAAGGGGAAAGGGATTGCTGCGACTTGAAGACCCTACTCAGCAGCCATTACATGGAGTTAAGAGGGAGAATGAAGGCCGCTGCTCTTCTTCATCTTGCTGGGCTCGAAGTGCCGCTGTAGTCGACTAGGAAGGGTTGGAGCGTTGAAGATCGGGAATGGTTGGGGCGTTGAAAGTCGGGGCTGGAAAGCTTGCCCGGTCGGATGCACGCTGCAGAAGGGAGATGAGGCGTTTGTCTATACTTACCATGTGAAGAGGTGCGTTGAAGATCGGTCAATCTTCTGCGTAATTGAAGGTATGAACATCACGGTTACTCTGCCACGCTGGAGGATCTAATTTGCCGGCCCTAGAAGGTATGCAGCGCCAAGGAGCTGCTCATGGAGGGCCAGCTTGGGCTGCTCTTGTTTTGTTGGGCTCAAGTCTCTTCTAAGTAGATTATCAAACTTGTTTTAATGGGCTGAAGTTGTAAAAACCAAAAAGTGGGCTGAGTTGTCGAACTTGTCAAAACTTGTCATTGCCTTGCCAAGCCCATACATGGCCTTGTCATGATCTCGTCTTCGTCTCGTCAAAACTCGTCATGGTCTCGTCAAAAGGACGTCATGACTTTGTCAACGACATGTCATGATATAAACTAGGGTTTGATAGATTAGGGTTTGATATAAAAATCTATCATTTTATGTGAAATAAATTCTACATAAAATGATAAATAATTATAAGAATTAGGATTTGATATAATTCTATCATTTTATGTGAATTAAATTCTACATAAAATGATAAATAATTATAGGAATTAGAGGTTGATATAATTTTATCATTTTTTGTGAAATAGCTTCTACATAAAATGATAAAATTTGTGAAGAAAGAATTGCTAGATAGAATGGAAAACCGTCAACGGCTCAAAGTCCGATTTTATTCGGAATTAAACGGAAATAAAAATTCCGGATATTACAATGATTCTACCAAAAAACATACCTAACAAACAATATGTGACAAGAACATACCTGACAAACAATAGCAGCAAGAAGATACTTCCATTTTTCAAAGAGCAGCTGAATTTTGGTAGATATTTCGGCACAAAATCTCTTCCATAGCTTCAACCACAACACAAGAAACAAAACAAATAAACAAAAAACCCACAAGAGAGGGACATAACTTTGTACAGTATTCGAGAAAATAAAGAGGAGAAAAATCAAATAAAGAAAGAAACCTTTGAAGCTTCACGACGGATGTAAAACAACATTTTCTTTTTGATAATCATCAATAACCATTTACTTGAAAAATGAACGGGTAAGCCCACCATCATCAATTGAAAACCGTATATTTCAGGCAAATCTACCATCGTCAACGGAACTTTCTATTTCTACTCCATCTTTCTATTTCACTCTTACTATTTGACCCCATTAGGTTTGCTGATTTTCAACTTCGGTTCCAAGATTCCTGCCAGAAGAAAATATAATGAAAAATTGTTTAAGAATTTGTAGCATTATGCAACAAGCTAATTAAAGTTCAGAAAAGCATGATGAGAATTAGAGGACCACGCATGGGGAGACCTGCTTTCCACCATAAACTTCCTTTGTCAAGGATTTACAACCCAATATCGACCCCGACACGACTTGTGGGTTGGAACCCAACTACTCTTCCCTCAAATGAAAGAACTACCTAGCATGAACACATTACCCAAGACTTGACTTATAAGGCTTTAGTAATCACCTAGGAAGCAAAACCATTTCCTTCAATAAAATATCAAGCTATTGACAAATTGATTGACTACAAAGTGAAGAGTTAAGGTTTCACATGAACACCAAATAGTTTCTACTTATTTGGTCAGTGAAGGTTTCAATAGAACCCTTTTAAAATTATTCCATGCTAAGGCAGTGTGTAACTGTGTATCAAATATTTTCTACTTATTTGTTGAAAAAGCTCAGTAGGTGAAGATAACAGAGAGGAAATTTTATTCAATAGGTGTCAAGTATCACAATTAGCAAGAAACGGAAATAGAAGTACCAACCAAAATGAACAACAAAATCGAATTTCAAGATCCAACTACAACATGATTATCAAACAAACCACATAATCGATAATCTCAATTGATAAAATTAAATAAATTTTATAAGCAAATCCATCCTCTAAGGAACAAAAAAACCAAATCGAAGACAATACTTGTACAGTTGAATCAAACAAATCCAACAAGAACCCGCACAAATCAAGGCAACAATAAATCAAATTAGGGCTCTAACCAAAGTTAATGATAATTATAGTCAGTCAACTATGAAACAAGATATTTTATTCAAAACAATTCCAAAGTAATGATATATTTGTTGTTTTGTATGTTTAAATTATTGTGCAATTTTGATATGCTTAACAATGATATGTTTGATGTTCGGTTTTGCCAAATAATGTGGTGTTTAGCTTTTGACAAATTTTTGCTTAACCATGTGATCATGAAATGTCTACAAATGAAGGAAATGAATTTTTTTTATTTTTTTTGCAAACTGTGAACTGTGTACAGGAAAATGATGTCAATACCTGGTTTCCTAGAGAAGAATGCGTTGATGATCGATGCATTGAATCTGGTCATTTTCTTCTTCAACATTTCGTCTAATATGTGGTGTGCGTCTCCTGAAAACCAAAATTAGAAGAAGAAACCTCTAAATTCCAGTGATAGAAGACTGAAAACCTAGAACTATTTTATTTGGTCAAGAAAAAATTAAAAGCTAGATTGTTGTAACAATATAAGAGGAATGAACTTTGACACTACTAGGATTATGACAAGCTCCAATTGACTTAGTAGGTTTGCAATCAACACCATGGCAACAAGCAAATTAGGGCTTTCTAAAAAACAGCATCATACCCATCTTTGCACGCACCAAGTTGCACCTTTAGATGCTGCAATCAGAATGGAATGAACAAAAGAGAATACAAGTGTACATAAACTTCTTTGGAAGTGCATGTTATTCATAACTTACTGTTAATGCATGAATTTTTTTCAAAATATTGGACAAAGCCAACAACCAAATATTATAAAGTTTTTTCAAAATATAGATGTGCAAGAGAGAGCTTCCATAAAATATTATGTACAACATACGAGAAAACTGATGCAAAAAGAACCACATGATCTCAACAGAAATCCAAATGAATTATTAATAACAAATACTACCTTGACATTACTACATAACCCAAGAATCTTGATCAAGATCCAAAAGTCACCCACATAATGAATATATATGACTTGAATTCAAGGACAAATGACTCCCATTTGCATTGCTTTATAGCTTAAAACAAAAATACTTACCCTAACCTAACTTATATGCATCGTACCATCCTTTCAACTGGCATTCCCCAATCATGAGTCTATAATCTCAAGTTTATCTTTTGTAGGTTTACTACTCAATAGAAATATAACACCATAGTAATCTGACTTATGTATAGCCTCGTGTTCTTGGTCAATCTCAACATTATAGTTCAGCTAAATAATGTAATAAACTGCTATACTGACCGGTTTATCAAGAGGCATCGGTAGACCGTCAAACATTCTCATAGTGACACAACCAACGGGCAAGAAGTTCTCCTTTAACAAGACTAAAGAAAGAGGAAAATTATAAGACAGTTCATGTACTTCACTG
Organism: Fagopyrum esculentum; assembly: GCA_033239045.1. Taxonomy (NCBI): domain Eukaryota; kingdom Viridiplantae; phylum Streptophyta; class Magnoliopsida; order Caryophyllales; family Polygonaceae; genus Fagopyrum; species Fagopyrum esculentum. The sequence continues at coordinate 37,956,960 of BSUD01000007.1, forward strand.
GAAAAACTAGAGACTTGATGCTATGAAATCAACCTACAAGATTCAAGAAAGTGAGATTTCATCCCATTATCCTAAAAACTATAAACAGAAGAATAAAAATATTGTCAAAGGGTCAGATTTGTGCTTAGAAACAATGACATTGAGATGTCACTACAAAAGCAAGTATAATACCACATAATGTGAATAATACTAACCTAGTGTAAGTATCCAAAAGCAAGTATCTCAGTGTGAATAACACTAACCTAGTGTAAGTAGTAAGTACAGTGCTAACTGCTAACACTAATCTAATCATATAAATTTAGAAATCCAAAAGCAAGTATAATACCACATAGTGTGACATGTGAACTCGTAGAAAGATTGAATATCGAGCAAATGTGCATGGTGTTTCCAGGATCAAATGGCACAGATAAACAACCACCGATCACGATAAACCACAACTACGTTATATAGCATCCAAGCCATTATATCTGGAAAAATTGAGTTTTTATCCGCCAGAATTGGTAAAAGGATGCAGATTGACAACAAACTATTCTGAATGGAAAAGAATTGGGTTTAGTTTGTGTAACATTCAGAGCATTGATCAATTATATTTATCAATCTCACTGAAATCCGCTAAGATATATAAGTTTCATCATTATCCCAAATTTTGAATCATGGAAACAGATTAAAAAAAACTAATAAGCTTAAAAAAAATACAATAGCTCACACAACCAAGGGTTTGTCTTCAAACTCAGGTATGATACCAGAGATCAAAAACTCTACACAAATTGTTCATCACAGCACCTACTACAAATACTAAACTTGAATTGAAACTATCCCAAAAATGTGAAATTGAAAAAAAGAAGAAGGGGGTTCAGTGTGTGTAACAATTAGATCATTGATTGATAAATATTACCAATCTCACTTAAATCCGCTAAGATATATATATCATGATTAGCCCCAATTTGAAGAGCAACTTTAAACTCAAAAAACTAGAAGATAAAGAGAAGTGTAAGCTCAACAACCAAGGGTTTTTCTTCAACCTCCGATTTAAAACCGAAGATTAGAAACTGTAGTCCATAAATTCATCATCGCCGCATACATAATCAACAAATTATTGTATTCAAGATTGAAAACTTTATAAACTAGAACTGATGCTAAATCGACATATGAAAGAGAAAGAAAAGGCAAGCAGCAGGATGAAAAACTGTGTGTTGAAAGAAGGTATATAAAGTGATTGAACGGCGTAAGTAGTGAGTACAGTGCTAACTGTTATAGAACCAAATGATTCAATTGAAAGCATTCAATGTTTAGACAGGGGTAATCAAAACTAAATAAAAGTTGCAATTAGTGAATTAAACAAAAAGCATAGAAGCAAATGATTTCAATTGAAAGCATTCTTTCCATGCTATATTCCTACCGAGAATGCAAAACGAAATGGAGCAAAATTTAGGGCTCAAAGCAAAAACAGAAAGCATAGAACCACCAGAAATCATATAACGGAAAATCCATTGCTACTACGCAAATAGTTTTCTCGTTTGTTTTTCACCTTAGTAGCTCATTCGGCAAGAGAAATGAAAGAATCAGAAAAGGTACTCAAACGATAAGATACGAGATATAGAAAGGAGACTGAAATTGAAACTTTTGGAAACCTATTCCGATTTATTACCTGTGATTGTACCGAGTGGCAGTGACAAGAGCAGCCGTGCCGAAAACAACTAAAATCCTTTATCATAACCACCGCCAATGCTTGAGATATTGGTGGATGGGAAGAAAGAGAGGGCAACTCTGATGCACTTGGAGAGGGAGAAAACTAAAGCGTCTTGGTGTTGATAACCATGGGAGCGGATTTGAGTTTTATCGACGAGTCATTGGAAAGGGTGGAGAGGAAGTATGATAAGAAGAAAGGAGGAGGATGTTGATTCAATCGACGACGATGCCCGAGATTGTTGTGGAGTTTGGAGATGGATCGGAAAAGTTAGGGTTTTGCGATTAGAAGAGTGAGTGGAGGGATACGGAAGGGAAATTTTCATAGCGACTAGCGACTCTAAATTTTTTAAGTTCGGCGGGAATTTTTTTTAAAGTTTGGCTTTTTTTACCGTCGTTGGCGTCGGCAACGTAAATCCGTCGTCAAAGGTCCCGTTTATTAGCAACGGTAGATATTAGCCGACGCTAACTACATGACTTTTAGCGACGGCCCTAAACTACCGACGCAGATAATTGGTATTTTTGCCACGCCAGTATTGCCGTCGCTAAATAAAGAACAATGGCAACGACAAACTCTTTCCGTCGCCAACAAGCGTGGCTAATTGAATTATTTTGGGATATTTTGATAGCAGATAAAGTATGGGGTATTTTGATAGCATGTATTATAGTCTATGTTTTGGGATTGGTTTAGACGTTTTATCTTCATAAATCTGCATGTATGAATGTATATTCTTTGATCATTATGTTGTTTTGTTCACGTTTGCGAGAATCGAGGTCTACACCTAGTTTCGTTGTGATTGTAGGAAAAATGACACGTTTTGGAACAAAATGGAGCTAAGGAAGTTAAGGAGTCATTAGAGCTACATTATGGAGCATTGAGGAGTTACAAGAAGAGCTCAGGAAGCATGGAAATGAGATGAAAGATTAATTTTGGACCAGATTAGAGAGATTTATACCCAGTTGAGATTCACCTCGGTTGGCTACAGTGTCACCTCGACCGAGGTGATCTTCAGGATCGTCTGGACCGAGGCGAAGTGATGACGGGACACGAGATCTTTATCTTTGGCTGAGATCTTCTATTTTTGGAAAGTGAATATCACATATTTTTGGAAGGAAACAGATCCTTTTTGGCTGATATATTTTGGAAGCAAGGAAGACTGCAAGATATTTTAAAGAAGGAAATTATCTTTTTAAGATATTTTATCTTAGGAAGGTAATTCTCCTATATATAGAGGCTGATACTCTGGAATTCAACATCTTCGGATCATCTATCTTCGGATCACATAATTTTTGAAGGGTTTTGAAGGTTGAAGATCAAGGAAGGAAGGGAGCCAGTTTTGAAGGAAGTTGTAAGATTTCCTTAGTTTGGTTTGTTTTGTTGTCTTTTCTGATTGTGATTGAAGAACGCTGATTGTTTGATTGTTTGATTCAGTTATTGAGACCTTTGTGTTAAGGTTTTCCTGCTTGAATATTGATTCCTTTCTCACATATTTGATTATTGTTATCATGATGATCGTTGGCTAAGTTCTTTATGTGATTCTAGGGTAATTGACCAAAGGTTGTGAGAAAGACGATGAAAGAATGAGTCTTTACCCCAGTGGACCCTGAAAGCTCAATCCTTTACCTTAAACGACGAAAACCTCGGTCAGTCGTGGAACATCTCGACCAAGATGGTACATAAGCTGAGCGAGGCGAGCCCTTTTCTGATCCTTATCTGAGTTGAGGTTTCAGTTTGCCAAATCCTATCCTTGTTATACCTTTCCTGGTTCAACGCAAGCCTAGGATGAGACTTACCCAATGATTCCTTTGTTTGTATACACAAGATCATGAGTAATAGGTAATAAAGGTTTATCCTTTATTAGGGTTTGAGTGTGCCTTCATCCCATCTTTGAGAGTTAGCTTGAGACTTATCCGGTAAAGGTTGATTCTATTCCCTTGGGTGGTGTGTTGGTTTGAGATTATAGTTCCTTGCCTTAGTACCTTGAGACTTACCCGGTGATAGGATCTTTGGTTTGAGATAGTGAGTAGTGAGACTTACCCGGTGATCTATTCCCACCTTAGAAACACCTTCCCTTTGCAAACCTCATCTTTGTCCACGTTATCTTTTGAGATCTTGAGTCGGAACCACAATTGGATGCTTTAATCCCTAGAATCTGCATCCCCTTTACCTGGTTATTACATCATCTTTGATAGCTTGCTTTGTTGCATGTTTGTTATTGACAACCTGAATTACCGATCTTTGTTTCACCATAATCCCTGTGTTCGACCCTGGAATTCTTGCTTTTATTACAATCGATCCGTACACTGCGGGTTCGCTATTTGCAATTATTCTTGGTATAGATATTAAAGCTTGCACACACCTTTTGGAGCGAACATGTTTGTTTGTGAAATTTATCATTTTATGTGAGTAATAGACTCACATGAAATGATAAAATATGTGTTGGTACATGATACTAGGTACCATGAAAAAAATAATCCACGGGTCGAAGTCCAATTCTACTCGGGAATAACGGAAAAAAATTCCGGATATTACATTTATAAACTCGATACTAGAAAATAAAACCTCAATAATCATGTTATTAGCCACATCATTGGAACGATTTGTGTAACGGAATGACCAGGGTTAAACAACGAAATTCAGATTAACAACAGAAATTGCAACGACAAACATAACCATGGCTAAAAGTACCGTAACTAAATTTACCCACAGACCAGACGTTGTTAAATGTCACGGCTTTTTACAACAGTTAAACAGAAATTTGGATCCAAAAAACAACTACCAACATCAAATCTTTGGCAGTGCTCGACATTTAGCCCGGTTGTTTACAACACGTTAGTTTATACATAATTTACAATAGCTTAACACAAAATATCTTTGACCACCTTCCAAAGATAAAATTACAAATTACGTAGAAACTAACTAAAAAAATAAAAAAAAAACTAAGAAATAACTATAATTTAGTTACAACACCTTCCAAAGACAAAGTTATAAATTACGTAGAAACTAACTACAAAATTAAAACAAAATAAGAAATAACTATAATTAACTTGCAAAAAAAAAAAAAGAATACTATTTTTTTTCTTTCTAAAATGTCATTTGATTCTACACAATGAAATAAACAATAATAGATTGTAGTAATTCTTGTTTTTAAAAGCCCTCTCAACATCTTTACGAGTCGTCTCTTGGTGTTAACCAAATAATTTTGCTTTAGCGCCTTGAGGGAGCCGAATTGATTGAACAAATGTCGCCCAAGGTGGGTAGATACCGTCAGTAAGATAGTATCCAAGATTGTATTAATGTCCATTAACCATCAAGTTTATGTCTGGACCTTTACCTTCCAAAATATCATCAAAAACCGGTGACCGGTCAAGAACGTTTATTTTATTACACGTACTTGGTATACCAAAGAATGCATGCCAAAACCGAAGATATATGATGTAACGGCCTCCAATATAACTATTGAATAGCCATGATCTCCTCGTGCAAATTGACATTTCCATGCGGTTGAACAGTTTTTCCAACCCCAATGCATGCAATCGATGCTACCCAACATCCCAGGAAATCCGTGAGATGCTCCAACACTTAGCAATCGTTGTATGTCTTCGGGGGTTGGACGTCTAAGGTATTCATCACCAAAGAAGGTTATGACTCCATCAACAAAATGTAACAAACATTGTCTTGCAGTGGCCACACCAAGACGAAGATATTCGTCACAAGGATCGACAGCAACTCCATAAGCCAATATGTGTATGGCACTTGTGCATTTTTGCAATGTAGATAATCCAAACCTACTAGTTGCATCTGACCTTTGTTGAAAGTAATTCATTCCATTCTCGAGTCGTTCAACAATGCACAATAAAACATTCTTGCGCATTCTGAACCAACGTCAAAAAAGATCACCACAGTAGGTTGCATCATCGGAGAAATAATCTTTGTAAAGTCATGCATGTCCTTCTTCCGTCCTCTTTCATTGTGGATTCACCAACGTCGCCTTCTTGAATTTTCCGGTTGTGTGCTTCGCCCTTCAAATTGTTCACATGTAAACTTGTCACTCTTTAAAAGCGGCTTTTACGCCATTCGTTTCACAGCTAATGCTAGATAGGATTGGGTTTGTATATGAGGAATTTGATTCGGAGCTAAACCTTTTTTTATGTTAAGCTAAAAATTGCATAACCAACTTCACATATAGATATTGCTAGTTTTATTTTGATAATGATAAGGTATGTTTTGTTTTTATCAGATTTTGTAGATATTATTTCACATACATTATTATTGATAGCTTTTATTTTGATTTTGACAAGAGATAGTTTGTATTTATTAACTTTTGCAGAGATTCTTTCACATGCATTCTTATTGCTAGTTTATATCTTGATTTTGACATGAGATAAGTTGATTTTCTCAACTTTTACAGAGATTCTTTCACATGTATTATTATTGCGAGCTTTTATTTTGATTTTGACAAGAGATAGTTTGTTTTTATCAAATTTTGTAGAGATTCTTTCACATGCATTATTATTGGTAGATTTTAATTTGATTTTGACAAGAGATAAGTTGATTTTATTTACTTTTGCAGAGATTCTTTCACATGCATTATTATTGCTAGTTTCATTTTGATTTTGACAAGAGATAAGTTGATTTTATCAATTTTTACAAAGATTCTTTCACATGCATTATTATTTCTAGTTTTTATTTTGATTTTGACAATAGATAAGTTGATTTTATCAACTTTTGTATAAATTCTTTCACAAGCATTATTACTGCTGATTTTATTTAGATTTTGACAATAGATAAGTTGATTTTATCAACTTTTATATAGATTCTTTCACATGCATTATTATTGCTAGTTTTTATTTTGATTTTGACAAAAGATAGTTTGTTTTTATCAACTTTTACAGAGATTCTTTCAGATGCATTATTATTGGAAGATTTTTTATTTTGACAAGAGATTGGTTGATTGCATCAACGTTTGTACAGATTCGTCCATATGCATTATTATTGCTAGTTTTTATTTTTATTTTGACAAGAGATTGGTTGATTGTATCAACTTTTATAGAGATTCGCTTACATGCATTATTATTGCTAGTTTTTACTTTGATTTTGATAAGAGATTGGCTGATTATATCAACTTTTGCGGAGATTCTTTCTCATGCATTATTATTGCTATTTTTATTTTGATTTTTTATAAGAGATGATTGATTGTATCAACTTTTACAGAGATTCTTTCACATGCATTATTATTGCTAGTTTTATTTTTGATTTTGACAAGAGATAGGTTGATTTTATCAACTTTGGTAGAGATTATTTCACATGCATTATTATTGGTAGCTTTTATTTGATTTTGACAAAAGATAAGTTGATTTTATCAGCATATACAAACACTTAAATTGAAAATACTAGATTGAGACTTACAAACACTTATTTGAAAGTACTAGATCGACACATACAATCACTTTGATTAAAAATATTAGATCAACAGACACAAACACTTAAATTGAAAATACTAGATCGACTGATAGACACATATAAATACTTAAATTGAAAATACTAGATCAACAAACACAAACACTTAAATTGAAAAATACTAGATCAACAAACACAAATAGTTAAATTGAAATCACTAGATTGTCAATTGCATATAGATTCAACATACATGAAGTTCCTTCATTAACGAGATCTTCAAAGCTTCCCCTTTAGGAGGAAGCTCTCCACACGACATTAATTCCAAAAGCAACTCCATTTTATTCCCATTTTGATAGTCTTTTTGCTTCATTAACTTTCCCGCCTCCTTTTCCTCCTTAAGCTTGATCTCTCTCATCTTATAATTTTTCATCAATTGGAGATGTGCCTCTTCTTTAAGACACAAGGTCTATATCAACATCACAACTTGTTGACGCGAACCCTTTCCCCTTTCTCTTAGCAACTTAACTGTACACCGATTGGACGCTCAATAGGATGCTTATTAAACATACTTGTTGGAGTCTCTGACTCACCTTCATTAAGCATCGATCTTTTTGAACTTCCACTTCCTAGACTTTTTGCTAAATAACTAGCACTCCATCTAGGTTCATCACAAAGAATTCTACATGCATGCTCATCTTAAAACCTTTTCTTCTCGCTAGCAAAATAAATTTCATGTGCCCTCTTGATAATATATTTTTCCGTCTCCCACTAACTTTTTGTCGATTAGCCTGTTCATAGGAAGCAACAAATTTAGTAACATTTTTGTTAAGTTTTTGCACCTACACTTACATTTTCATTGGTCTCATATGACTTGGTGTGGTTCCTTGAAGCTCGTGTATTAATTTTGAATTCTCTTCCAAAATGTTTGTGAAGTTTGATCGGTGTTTGCAACCGGATTAGTGGATATGTGTATATACACCGATGAGTATATCATCTTCATGACTCCAATAGACTTTTGCTTCACGAGGACCACGAATACTAGCCTCACTATGCCCACCCCCACGACCTCTTTGTTGAGGTTGAGTTTCAATTTCATCGTCAACACTCTCGGGTTGGGTGCTATATATTGGGATATCAGAAGATTGAAAGCTTTGTGGAGCTGCACTTCCATTTGTTTCATGAATATTGGGTGATTGTTGAGTAAAACATGGAGGGTAAACATGAGAGGGATTTTGTTGATTTTGCTAAAGGATTTGTTGATAATATTAAAGAGATGGATCGATGGACAAACCTCTCATGTTAGGAAAGAAATTTGGAATCGAATTTTGGTGTGGATCCATTTAGAAGATCTAGGGTCCTGTGTTGTAATTTTAGTGAAGGTTCAAGTTGTTACAACTGGGTATATATAGACAAATATTCAGATTACTAAAAGTAACGTGTAAAAGAATAATATATACAACTTCGATATCTATGAATAAATAAAACATTAAAAAATATATAATAAAAAAATAATACATAACCCAAATATATATAATAAAAAAATATATAAATAAAAATATATTTTTTTAATACCATATTTTTGAAGAAACAATTTGGTTTACTAGGCTTTTTCTAGTTTTGTGTTTAGTAAATGTACCTCTTGAGAGAAGAGTGTGTAGAGTTTGAAAATAAATACAAAAGGTTGGGATATATTTAATTAATTGAAATATTAAAAAGCCTAGTTACTACTTTATCAAAATTGCCTTATTTTGAAAGAAATTAATATAAACATACTAGAAATACAATGCACAACCTATTATTTACACATAAAAATAATTTTTATTATAAAATAAATCAAAATATATAATATAGATGTCTATAATAGATAAAAATAAAATATAAATGATGGTATAATTTTTTTTATTTTCATTTATTAAATTATAAAAGCATTTTTAATGGTTTATTTATCACTTAAATCTTGCCAATTATATTGTGACATGTCCTACTCATTTCATTTCTTTTTAAATTTTGGTTCAAGCATTTGAAAATGAAAGGTGGTGAGGAAGCATTCAAATTTCAAGTTGTGTTGTTTTTTTAATTATTATTTTAATATATAGGTTCAAGAACCTTAGAACCTCAAAAAATACACCGATAAACTTGGTCTTAGAGACCATCTTCTCAATCTTCTATTGTCGACACCATTGATGGAAGTTGTGAAATTTACTATCTAAAACCCTAAATTCTCTCTAACCATAGAAATCAAACACTGTACAATTCTATGTTGTTTGTTGAATCGAAGTTGTGAGGGAAAGTCAAAATTGTAATTATTTCAAAGAGAATCGAGTGTTTGTGGTTTGTAACTAAGAGAATTTGTTAACAATCAATTTATGTGTGTTGAGGGAGTTCTAGAGAGTTTGAACGAGAAATTTGTATGCGAGGAAAAAAATGAAATATACAAGTTTATTTTTCAAAACTGAAAATTTTAACAATCATTTTTGTAATTTTACATTTTTGAGAGGTTATTTCAAAATTTTACTATTTTATCATGCCTAGCGTAAATTCTTATGACTAGCATTACATTAGAATGAGAATTTGTCTAACCTCCAAAAATATTGAATTTAGTTTGCATTTTCGATTAAATAAATTAATAATTATTAGGGAAATTCCGTATGGTACCCTCGTGTTTTGGGTATTCCGGATTTTGCCCAACAGTTTTTTCTTTTCCGAATGGTACCCCCGCATTTTTGCAATTTTCCTATTTATGCCCTGAATCGGTTCATTGAATAAAGATTTAAACACTAGATTATGTCAATTTAAAACTCAACCGGTTTAAAAAAAAAGCCCTAACCCAACTCCCATTGTCATCTTCTTCCAGCACCTACACAATTGTCAAAGTGACAATCCAGCAGCCACAAATCAAAATTGAAACCCCCCAATATCATCACTGGACTTCTTCTCAATCAATAGTTGATTGATTTCCAAATGAGGTTTTAAGGTCTTTTATTGGCAGCAATAGAGTGAAACAGATGATGAAAACAGAGATGGATATGGGAGTCATGGTTAGTGTGTGAATGCATGCTTACCCTTATTCATTGAAGAAAACACACGCAACACTGTGACTAGAGATCGAGATCCTTGGGGAAATCCAATCAAACCATATCAATTTCAAAGAAAATCACTACCTATGTAGTTGAGCAAATTAAATCGACATTTTGGGGGGAGAAAGAGAACAAAACCTGACAAATCGGAATTGGCAAGTTAAGTTCACCAAGATTAATCTCCTCCAATGGTGCTTGTACTTTAGTCAACTTCATATAATGTGAGTGCCCTAGTCTACGATTTCAAGTCCTATGCACTTCCTTCGTTCCGATTCAGAATTTTGTTGGCAATAATGGAGTGAAATAGGGTATGATGAAAATAGAGATGGACAGTGTGTCATAGGTTTTAAGGTCTCAGGTTTCAAATTGAAAAGATTTCATTTGAAAATCAACCAAATATTGAAGGAGTAGAAGTTCAGTGTGATATTGGAGGTTTCAATTGTGAGTTGCGGTTGTTGATTGTAACTTTGGCAATGGCGTAAATGATGGAAAAAGATGATAGTAGGAGTTTGGGTTAGGGTTTTTCTAAACATGTTGAGTTTTAAATTGATATATTGTAGCGTTTAAATCCTTATTCATTGAACCAGTTCGGGGCATAATCAGGAAAATTACTAAAGCACGAGGGTACCATTCTGAAAAGATAAAATTATTAGGCAAAATCCGAAATATCTCAAAGCACGAGGGTACCATCCGAAATTTTCCTAATTATTATACGTGAGAATTTAAATAAGCACACCATAACTGAAACATTAAAATTAGTTTGCATATCATTACACATTGCAATTCCTTTTCTTTTTCTTTCCAAAAACCGAGAGCCGACTCTCACGCTCGCCGCCAGCCGTGCATTTACGCTTTCAGATTCTGACGCTCGCATTAGCGACCAACGTAATTCAATGTTCATACACGCGCCTATTTAGCGCGTCTATGATTGCAGGCCCTATTGGTGAACGGGTTAGAACAAAATAACTTAAAAAAAGAAAAATCAAAAATAAACAACAGAGGTAAGAAAAGAAAGCTCAAATGAAAGCGAGAGAGGGCTTGTTGAATTCGGAAGACGACGACGACGATTCTCAAGGACTTCCCGACCCTGAAAGTCGGGCTAAGGTATTGTTTCGTTCCCCCTTGTAGACTTTCAATCCTCGTAAAGCCATCGATCTTACCTTCTCCATTTGCATCCTGATTTATCTGATTCGATTGTATGTTGGGGATGATGGGTAATGGATCATTGATTGAGACTTTGATTTCCGGTAGGGGTTCTAGGAGGAGGAGCCTAAGAAGGATATGAGTGGATGGGATAGGGTTCATAGATCATCAAAATCCTCGAGCTCGGACGAGATGGAGCGTCTTCAATCGTCTCGAACGGTTCGACTCGGTCAAGTTCAGCCTCAGGCTCCTGGTCACCGCACGATCTATTGCAATAACCAAGAGTTGAACGCTGCCGTCAAATTCAAGGTATTTTGATTGCTATGTCTTATTGTACTGGAGTTGCTTTTCGATTGCATAAGACCTTTTGGATATTGTTGAAATCTTTGGATGTAAAATGACATTGAGAATGAGAAATGCTTTGTAATTTTGAGAACTGAGAGGAAAATATGGTTTTTGCTGCAACTTTGGGTCAATTCGAGATTGATGTTATGCTGGAACCCACATTGGTGGAAGAGCTATCAAATTGGTTGGCTCAAGGCCTGTTTGAATCAGAATTAAGTTTCGTAATAACTAGAACTGATCCTTGTTCTCAGTTTACCAAAATTTACTGGCTTGATTCGTTCTCGGGATTGGGTCATTTCCACAATTTTTTTATTCCCTTGACGAGGTGGAGAGGAAAGGACGGTGCCAGTGATGGTATTGGAAGGGGAGACCGCGTAGCAAAACATATGGCATGCAACTTTTCGATGATTTACATGTGGGAGGTTTTAATACGTGGAGGGGATGTACGTAGAGTGAACCTTACAAACAAGCCTCCGGGGGTTCTATCCTAAAACCAATTGGCAATAGGAGGAGTAGCCCTAGCTCGTATATGTTAGGTTCGGGTATTATCATTGTCGATGTGGGACAATATATTCCACACATCTTAACAAGGAGGAGGTTGTGATGAAACGGCTATCTGGGTCTTTAGCTACTGCATTTTTGAAACAAAGAACCAAACCAGGCACAGAAAGGCTGGTGTAGATGTTGAGTGAAAACGTGCAAATTGGTCACGAAGATGGTACGTATGAATATATGATGGGTCCCTTAAAACCCTAATTTGATTCCTGATCTAACGGAACAAGTATTACGAGTGGTTAACCTGATTCGTGGATTTGTATCAAACGAGCACTAGATTCTACTGCAAAGTATTTAGCTGTAATTGATTACAAAGGTGAAAACGGTAGTCTATCTTCTATTTTTTGGCATATTTTTCGTTATGGTATTTCATTTGAGCAATAAGATTTGAAATCTAACATGTCCTTGTGGCGTTATTTAATCAACAAAGGATACATTTTCTTCACAAAGTACAATGTCCTTACCTTTCTACCGAAAGGGTGCGAATGATAACACTGAATTGTGTTACCTGAATATCTCTTTTATATTCTTGTTGCTGACCGAATCCTTATTTATATCCTTTTGAAGGGCTTGTAATTTAATTAGATTGATTTCAGGGAAATTCAGTGTCAACCACAAAGTACAATGTCCTTACCTTTCTACCGAAAGGGCTGTTTGAGCAGGTATTCTCTCTTTTTTTTTTTTTTATCTCGTTGCCAACGAGTTAATGTTTCTTACTTCCTAATTAGGTGATTCTACCTCTTATAGAGATTACTGATCATTTTAAATTTCAATATTGACAGTTCAGGCGTGTTGCTAATCTCTATTTCCTTATGATCTCCATTTTATCTATGACACCTATAAGGTATGGCCTCTCACATGAATGCTTTCAGTTTGAACAAAGGCCATCATCATCATAACTTCTTAAGCCTATTATGCTGTTAGAAGTTCACAACAAAGAAGTTGCTCTTTTAATTATTTTCTATTATGTTATTCTTCAGAAGCTCAATTTTCTTTTTAGAAAAATATGTTGAGTAGATTGCTAAGACAGTTATTTGCTCAAGGAAAGAGCTGATTGCTGCACAATTGAGAATCAAATTGTTTAATTTGATGGTATTCCTAGCAATCAAACAAGTAACATAAAATGTGGGTTAAATCTGGTGTGTGTCAGTGAGTGTCTGTGGGCACACCAGTTTGAAAGGAAGAAAGGCTTTGTTTTCAATCCAGGAAAATGCATGGATTGATAAAACTGCTTTTCTTTTTAGAGTAATTTTTTTCTTAATTATCTTCAATATTGTTATTCATTTCCCTCCCTACTCTTCCTTCAGTGTTTTGATAAAGATCAGTTTCCATTTACATTTGGATAGCAGTGCAATAGCTTGCATTTTGTTTCAGCTCATATCTTCTCTGTTTTGTGTTCATTTGATGAGTGAATGTGCGGTGTTAATGTCCTGTGATTCTTCTGCAGTCCAGTGAGTCCAATTACGAATGTGATCCCCCTTAGCATAGTGCTTCTTATTTCTCTCATAAAAGAAGCTTTTGAGGATTGGGTGAGTTTAATGCCTTGTCTTTGTTGTTTTTGTAGCTTGAGATGGGATCTCAATGTTTGTCTGACATTTAAAATTTTTTTTAGCTGAACTGATTTAGTTCGTCCTAACATCCTCGTTGTTTCCTTTTGTATTATAATTTTAACAGAAGCGCTTCCAAAATGATTTGTCAATCAATAACACTCCTGTAGATGTATTACGGGGTGAAAAGTGGCAAACTACTCCATGGAAAAGATTACAAGTAGGGGACATAGTGCGAGTGAGTGTCCTTTTTCTTTTCTTTTTTCAATTGGTGTAACAACATTTCCGAATGTACTTTACGTAGTTTTTTCAGCACTCGTGAAAAGTATGTATTTTCTGGATTTAGTAGGTTGGCTTCTCTTAAATATCATCTGGATATATTTACTCTGTTAACCTTTTATTGTTAATAACTTATTTGCTCTGAGAAGATTTGCTTCCATGCTTTGGGTTGTTCAAGTGGCATTTTCTATCACAACAGGGCAATTTGTAGTGTTTTATGAAGCACATTAAATCTGAAACTTCTGCTCCCTCATGTATATGTATGTAAAGGGTTTCTACCTCCTATATCAATTACACATTTATGGCCAAAGCTGCTGTAAATATTTGGTTCATTCTTGTGATAAAAAAAGATGGTGTTTGGGGAAGAAATGTGGTTTTAAAGTCTGACGAGTCCCCTTATGAAGGTTCCTTCTAAAATGCTATAAGTCATATTGTCATTCCTATTCATCCGTATCTTTGTTTTCCACATTTAATCCAATCATTATGCCATATAATGCCTTATGGCAGATTAAGCAAGATGGATTCTTTCCTGCTGATATCTTATTCATTGCTGATTAAGCAAGATGGATTCTTTCCTGCTGATATCTTATTCATTGCAGATTAAGCAAGATGGATTCTTTCCTGCTGATATCTTATTCTTTGCTAGCACAAATCAAGATGGTGTCTGCTATGTTGAGGTATGTGTGAGAAATGGAAGCGAATTCTATATTTCATTCATAGGTAATAAGGTATAAATACAAGGGGTTGGTTATAGAGAGAGTGAACCTAGGGAGCGGGAGCAGTGATAATTACACCTAGGAAAGGAAGAAACTAGTAATTACAGAAGAATAAAAATTACAGCAGCCTATAATATGCCAATGCAACTTACAAGACTAGTCATTGATATTATACTAATAATAAGATAAAATCTTATTCAACACTCCCCTCAAGCCGGGAGTCTAGAGGGCTTCCATTCCCATTGAGTTCATTGAAGCGATTGTGTTGTAGAGCTTTAGTGAGAAAATTTGCAAGTTGATATTGAATTATAATATGTGATACAGTGATAAGACCTACCTTAGTTTTCTCCTTGATAGAGTGCCTATTGACTTCTAACATGTTGTGTTCTATCATGCAAGACCAATTGCAGATTTATTATCACAATGCAAACTCACCGATCCTTCCCCCTTAACTTTCATATTATTAAGGATGATTGTGAACCAAAGTACTTCACAAATCCCATGGGCAACTCTATACTCAAATTGTTCACTAGATCGCGTCATAACGCCTTGCTTATTACTTTGCCATGCAAAAAGGTTACCAGTAAAAAATGAGCAATATCCAGTGGTAGTTCTCCTATCAACTATACACCTAGCATATCCTGCATCCGTATAGGCTTCTAGATCATATTCACACCTCTTTTGAACAATATTCCTTTGTTGGGATTGTCTTTTAAATAATGTAGGAATTTGTATGCTGCTTATGAACCTTCCTTGGATCGTGCATAAATGGACTTGTATTCGGAAACAAGTATATTAGCTCCCCACAGAGGCACTGATACATAGCCTTGTCGACGACCTTGTTACCTTTAGCTTCACCAACAAACAGTTAGAATCCATACGAGTATTACTATTACCAACTTGCAACCACTCTTCCCAACTTCCTTGAGTAGATATGTAATATACTTTATTAAGATATTAAAATATATTCCTTGGAATGAGCCACTTCAATGCTAACAAAGTATTTAATTCTTCTCAATTCCGTAGTTTCAAATTCAGTAGATAATGCTTAACCCATGTTGTTCTTGAACATCAGTACTACAAAAATGATATCATCCACCTACGTAAACCAACATAAAATTTACTCCCTTGAGACAAAGTGTCGCATAAATAAAGTGTGATCACCCTCACTTTGTGAATATACAACATACTTCATAATACTAGACATACTTCATAACACTAGTAAATTTTCCAAACCATTGGATATTGGTTAAGGCCACAAAGGGCTTTATGTAATTTGCACACTTGATTGGAAGCAAATAAAAAAAACAGGAAGTATATCCATATAGATAACTTCATCCAAGTAGTCGTTAAGAAATGCATTATTAACATCAAATAGAAATATATTTCAACCAAATTGTGCAACCAAGGAGAGAGAACGAACGGTATTCACTTCTATAACCGGGGCAAAACTCTCTTGATAATCTGTCCCATAAGATCGAATAAAATCCTTAACGACCAACCTGACATTGTAATGCTCGAGAGATCCATCAACCCTATATTTGACAATGAATAGCCACTTACAACCCACAACATTTGTATTTTTAGGCTCTCCACAACAGTCCATTTGTTATTTTTGCAAGAACCGCCATTTCTTCTTCTATAGCCACCAACTGCTCTTTGTTAGTACATGCCTTCTTAGCATTCTTAGGAATATAAACCTACTTAAGAGTAGAGAGAAACCCCCGATGAGAGGGTGAGAAACAAGACAAAGAAACGCAATTGGGCATGGGATATTTGTGTCGGACCTAAATTCTCTCTTGAGAGCAATAGGCGGTGTTGTTGTATCAATGAATTTGTAGAAGATTCAGGGGTGCATTCCTCATTGTAGAAGATTCAGGGGTGCATTCCAAATGGGGTTGTCCTCGTGGAGTACACTTGCAAGGGCACCTAACCCTGTTGGAATAGTTGTGGTGCTATGAGAATCAGGTAGAGTAGGATTTTAGGCAATTTGTGGTGTTGAAGTAAGGTACAAATCAAGAGATGGGATGGGAGAAATTCCGGGTGTATGCAATTATTTTTGAGAGACATTACAACCGTTGTTTGGAGATGCAAAATAATAGGATTTGGTCTCAATGAAGGTAACATCAACACCGAAGACGATCTTTTTGGTGGGAGGATGGTAGCAATTGTAACCTTTTTGGGTTGGAGAATAGTCGATAAAGTCACACTTTTGAGCCTTGGATCAAGTTTCCCACAAAAAGGAATATGAATGTGCAAAAATAGCACATCCAAAGGAGGGTGATGTTATGAATGTGAGAAAGATGGGGAAAGAATTGCTACAAACTTTGAAGAGGATTGTCATAATTAGGAACTTTAAAGAGGACTGGCATAATTTAGGACTTTAGAAGGAAGGCGAGCAAGAATAGATTCATCCCAAAGTTTTTAGGATCATTGTGGTAAAGAAGGACATGAGTGACAATAAGAAAATGCTCATTTTGTCATGGTGTGTAGTCGTATAAAGATTCGTTTGCGATACCTTCGGAAGAGAAGAAAGAACCAAGAGATTTGTTGATGTAATCTCTTGCATTGCCGTATCTAGATTTTTTTTTAAATTGAGTGTTGGCTTCAAATTTATTTTTGAGGAGGAAAAACCACATCACACGAGTGCAATAATTAATCTATGATAAAAACCAATGAGCACCGTTAATATTTCCCATAGAATATGGCCCCAAATATCACTATGAAACAACTGGAAAGGAAATTAACATCTTTGATCGACGGCAGGAAAAACACCATGAGAGTGCTTGGATTTTACCCGAAGTTCACAATGATTAATGAAACTCTGAGAATTTTAAACCCTTGAAAAGAGAATGTAAATACAAATGTTGTAAAACTGGAAAAGAAGGGTGTCCTAAACGATTATAATGTAACCGAATACTAGATTAGTTTCTGGTGCTTAACATAGCAATGGTTGGAATGGTGTTGAGCAAGTGTATAGGAAGAAAAGTCCATCACGCTCATCAACACACCCGGTCATCTTCCCCAAATCCCGTTCCTGAATGACACAACAAGTAGAGAAAATGGAAACCACAATTAAGGTCTTTGATCAATTGAGAATAGACAACTAAGTTGATGATAATGTAGGCATATAAAGGACATTAGACATATGCAAATCAGATCACTGTATAACACTCCCTGACCGTGGTCCACGGTCTGGACACTGTTTTCGTAGATACAAGGAGAATAAGTATGAAAAATGGGTAAAGATGGTGTCTTATGATTGGTAGCACCCGAGTCAAACAATGAGGTTTGGATTTATAGCTCAAATGACAATAAAGAATGGCAACATCGCCCGAGGGCTATCAATAAAGAGTTGATGGGAGAAATACAAACAAGTTTCTCACTCACTAATAGGAGGTTTTCCATGGGATCTTCTTGAGTATGAGGGTGTTGCTTCCGCCCCACTCACGACTAGGAGGCTTTCCATGCAGATGTCTTTCCTTTGTGTGGCGAGGTTTATTGCAACTTTTCAGTTTGGGTAGCAAGAGCTATAGTCTCGGGGGAAAGCAAGCATTACACCACACATGCTTTCTTCGACCATCGTAGTAGAAATAATTTCTTCGAGTGATGGTAGTTCATTGCGCCGAAGCACTTGAACTTTGATGGGATCAAAGTTGGAATCAAGACTTGCCATGTTTTCATATAATGTGTGTCTGTCAACAAATTGTTGTATGAGAATAGAAGCAACATCCTTGCACTTCATCTCAAGGGTGTGATATTGGTCAAAGTTCTTGCCAAATACTTTGCAAAGTATTAGCATGTACGGTATCCGCGTTTTCTCCTTGTTGGGTGGAGTATGCTTGAACTGTGAGATCAAAAGTTAGAGCCTTGTCCTTGGCTTTAGTATAGGATCTCCATACAAACTCCCAAATTTCCTTGGTTGTATCAAGGAACATGCATTTGATGCTTCCACGGAATCCTAAAGCCACAACAAAATCATCGAAACAGCCCAGCTTCCCATTCTGCAATATTTTTCTGCATAATCTTTTGTAGAGTTGACTGAAGTGAGATGATGGCATTTCCCTTTTTAGATAGGTTTTGACAACATGAGACCGGGTAATATAATTTTTTCCAGTGAACTTTTAAGCCTGTGGAATGTTAACCAAATCAGTTGTGTTATGGTGAGATCAACCATGAGAAAAGAAAACAAATTGAGAGGGGCAATTAAGGTTGAGAAAGAATAGCACCGAAGGCTATAACAACAGAAATAGAGATCAATTCAGCTCTGATACCTTGTGAGAAATGAAAGTGAATTCTATATTTCATTGATAGGAAATAAGGGTATAAATACGAAGGTGTTGGTTGTAGAAAGAGCTGAACCTAGGGAATGAGAAGTGATAACTACACCTAGGAAGGGAAAAAGTAATAATTACAACAGAATATTAGCTACACCAGCCTGCAGCAGGTCAACACTACTAACAAGACTAATTATTAATTGTATTCCAATGATAAGATAAAATCTTATTCAACAATATGTTTTTTTTATGTCTTCCCCTTTTTTTAAATTAATTTTCCCTTGTATAACGTACGATTTATTGTATGCACCTAAGCGTACTTAGCTGTTATTCCCTCTTTTTTTTTTATTCTTTCAGTTTTGTTTTGGGATGGGGGGCATCCCCCTTGCCCTCCTACTCAAAGAAGAAAACATTTGCATTATGTTTAAGTTATTTTCATTATTTCATATTCTAATAGCGTGTTACATTCTCTTTGGTTCATTGGCTAGTAATGTTCTTTTCTTTTTTTTCTTTTTTTTTTT
>BSUD01000007.1:37979665-37997629 GCA_033239045.1 Fagopyrum esculentum
CCCCCCCCCCCCCCCCTCAGTTTTTATGAAGATGTAACTTTAACTAAAGCTACTCAATGTAGTCAAGAGCATCAGGTGCTAGCTAATACTCCACTACCTCACTTTGATCCATGAATTTTGGAGTGCTGGTTAATTTTGGTTCATGCTGACTCTGACTAGGCAGATGATCAATTTTATTCTTCACAGTAAATAGTTTCGAGTTAGAAAGCAGGTGATTTTTGTACCAAAAGAATCACCCAGAATAAATTATTGTGCTAAGCACCAAGTGGGGACTTCCTGGGTAACACGACACTATTGAGGAAGCTTATCATTTTTCATTTCAAAGATCTATTTCTAATATTAAATGTAATTTTTGTTTAGTGGTGCTCCACAACACAGCTTATTTCCCTGAGAAGTCCAGCATTCCTTCGCGCCAACAATGATAAGCTACAGCTACTATATTAATCTTATCAAATTTCTTTTATCCAATCCCACATTTGAGCTCCTTCTGCACCATGTATTCAAGTTACTAGGTCACTTAGCTGTTTCAGATAGTATATCCCAGTCACAACAGTAAAGTAGCTTTTTGGAGTAAAATTAAACATTAGAATTCTTTGGTGGTTCATACATTTCCTCACATAGCACGCTCGCTTGGTTTATCCTCCATCACAATCTTGTAAATTTGTTCAACTCTGTCCTTGCTAGTATACCTGCCACACAGCTGAGTCATGTGATCAGAGGGTGTTAGGTTGTTTTTTGCTGCATAGTATGTCCCAGTATCTTAAGTTTTGTTTATTTCCCAGAAGTGACCTTTAAACTAATGTTAATAGAGTATGTTCTGTTAGTGCTGGGTTTCCAGATGGCCCCATAAGTATCAAAAGCTCCTCTAAATTTTTCCTATAATCTCCGCATCCTTGTCTAATACAACTACTTGTGGGTGCTGATTTATGCTTAGGGATGACAATTTCACCCGTACCTGACCGATATCCAGCCACTCAATCCATCGAAAAAGGGTAAAACCCTTTAAAAGACGGGTGAAAGCGGGTGGTGGATGAAGCGGGTGGTGTATCAGGTAGGATGCGGGTGAACGTTTCATCCACCCATCCATCTGACCCGATTCACCGTTAATTTTTCTTTTTATATATTTGTGGTCTTTACTTTATAAACTTTTACCTTTATTTCCTTCCTACATATATTATATTAAACTAAACTATATATTATCTTTCCCAATATATATCGGTCCTTAAATTGATTTGTTATAATTTGTTTATTTTGGATCTTGTCTGGTTACAGTTTTGCTCTTATGTTATTTTTTTGTTGGATCTAAGTATGCTATTGATTTTTAGTAAAATATTTGATTTATTTTTTTTATTAATGTATAAATAAATTGTAGAACACCCGAAATCTCACCCGATCCACCCGCTTCATTCGTTTGATGCGGGTGAGAACCTTACCGGTGGTGGGTGGGCAGGGTGGACAATTCTGGGTGATGAATCGGGTGGCGGTCAAGGTCATCCACCCGCCACCCGATTCATTGCCATCCCCATTTATGCTTTATGGTGCTGATGATCTTTCTTCATCCACTTATTTGTAGATAAAGGGGCTCTAAGGTATTTAACTGAAAACCTGCCAGATTGAAGGCAGTTCTTTCGGTCAGCCTATCTTGTGTGAATAGTGGACCATAATAATGAGAATTTTCAGTTGCATGTCTGTGGTTATACCGTAAAGCAAGATCCCGAATATATTCTGTATTCAGTTAATACATATAAGACTCTTGGTTAATGCTTCTGTATAATCTATGTAGGAGTTTTTCAGGTGTCTTGCGATATGTCACACGGTACTTCCTGAAGGTGATGAATCCCCTGAAAAAGTAGTATATCAAGCAGCTTCCCCTGATGAGGCTGCTCTGGTGACTGCTGCAAAGAATTTTGGCTTCTTTTTCTATAGGTTTGCTGCTGTTTGTCTAAATTAGACTCCTGTTGTATATGCCATGTCAGGTTAACAGATATTCTGTTAACAGTGATACTTGTTCACATTTTTGATATTTTTAATTCAATTATGCACGTGGAAAAAAAAAGAAAGTTTAAGTTGCTAGAAAGCTTATCTGCGTAATAATATCTGAACTGTATTTTGTTCATTTGTTTGCTGTAGGCGCACCCCAACTATGATCTATGTGCGTGAATCAAATGTTGAAAAGATGGGTAAGATTCAGGATGTGACCTACGAAATTTTAAATGTTCTCGAGTTCAATAGGTGTGTATTTCACATGATATTAGCTACTTGTTTATCTTTTAAAGGTTGCAGTACTGATGCCAATTTTCATTTTGCAATCAAAACAGTACAAGGAAGCGTCAGTCCGTTGTTTGTCGATATCCAGATGGCAGGCTTGTTTTGTACTGCAAGGCACGTTTATTCATTCATCTGATTGATAAGAGCAATTTGTAATTTGAATATTGAAACTTGGACTGAATTGTTCTACAGGGTGCTGATACTGTTATCTATGAGAGATTAGCTGAAGGAAATGATGATCTCAGAAAAATAACAAGACAACACTTAGAAGTGTTTGGATCTGCTGGATTACGTACACTTTGCCTGGCCTATAAAAATTTGAATTCAAATGTCTACGATTCCTGGAATGAAAAATATGTACAGGCAAAATCTTCTCTACGGGACCGTGAGAAAAAGTTGGATGAGGCAAGTGTTATGAACTGCAATGTGCAATTTGAAATCATGATGATTATGTGCCTTCCCTTGTTCCCTTATAGTTAATTAAGTAAGCTTTCATTGATTTGCTGTTCTTGTTGTTTCTTGCTTTCCCTTTGTGCTGTGTATGTATGTGTATTTTTCAAGAGAACTGATGTGGTACTTCAACATCTCACATCAATATGTCATGGCAACCTGTAAAATAAGCACTACTTTAATTCTGTGTAGTATGCATTTGTTCTGGATTTTAGTGTAAAATAAGCACTACTCTAATTATATATATAATTAGGTGATATTTATAAACAATCTCATTGAGGAGCTCATGCAGTTTCTCATTGTTTTTGTTGCATCGTTGGACTTCAGCATAATTCTTCAATGACTCTATTCGAACAATGATTATGGACCAGATTGAAGTTTGCTTAGAGCTTGTCAACAAGTTTTTTCTTGAATCCTCAACAACTAATTTTGAATTCTTCATTACTTCATGTGCTTTACTTATATTATGATGCTTCTCTTCTCCTGGAACATAGTGTCAACTGATTAAAAAATTGATTTATTTTGGGACAACTGTACTGAAAATTTTATGTGCAGGTTGCTGAGCTTATTGAAAAGGACCTCATTTTGATTGGTAGCACTGCTATAGAAGATAAACTTCAAGAAGGAGTGCCTTCTTGTATAGAGACTCTTGCAAGGGCTGGTATCAAGATATGGGTGCTGACTGGAGATAAGATGGAAACTGCAATAAATATTGCTTATGGTTAGCGTCAACTTAAAAATTAATTTGTCTCCTTTCACGCATATTTTCTAAATGATCTCTTTCCATCACGCAGCCTGCAATTTGATAAATAATGACATGAAGCAGTTTATAATAAGCTCCGAAACAGATGAGATCAGAGAAGTGGAAGAGAAGGTATGTGGCATATTAGTGTCTACATTTATATGCAGTTAAATAAAGCTTCTTATTGGTTCAGGGTGATCCAGTGGAAACTGCCCGAGTGACAAGGGACGCTGTCAAAACGCAATTGAAGAAATGCCTCGACGAAGCTCAGGAATATCTCTTAGCTGGTTCTGTACCTAAACTAGCACTAGTAATAGACGGGAAGTGTCTGATGTATGCATTGGATCCTAATTTGCGTGTAATGCTTCTCAAGCTGAGTCTGAGTTGTACTTCAGTGGTTTGTTGTCGAGTTTCACCTTTACAAAAAGCACAGGTATTGTACCTAAGCTTCAATAACTGAATCTTGTGTGGCATTCACTGACTTTCTAATCTACAACACACGATCTTTTGACAACCATAAGAACATGAAAATAGAAAGTATATACAGTCATGGTGGGACGTGTGAAACCTAAGTAATATGTGCTTACCCTTCCTATTTTAGCCTTCTGATTTGTTTCTTGTCTCCAGCAGTGAATGTTTCTTATTTTGATGGATTATAATTGTACTAACGAAAGTCTACTCTCTGTAGGTGACAACCCTGGTGAAAAAGGGTGCAAAAAAAATCACACTTAGTATTGGAGACGGTGCCAATGATGTTAGCATGATTCAAGCTGCTCATGTCGGTGTGGGAATCAGTGGACTAGAGGGAATGCAGGCTGTCATGGCTAGTGATTTTGCAATTGCACAGTTTCGGTTTCTGACAGATTTGCTTCTTGTTCATGGGCGGTGGTCATATATTAGAATCTGCAAGGTTAATTTTCTTTTTTATACTTTTGCCAATTAATTGGGCCTGTGTGTAGTGTTACGTTGTGTTTATAAACACTAATCTTGCAGGTTGTCACATACTTTTTTTACAAGAATCTCACTTTCACCTTGACTCAATTTTGGTTCACCTTCCAAGCTGGATTCTCTGGTCAGAGATACTATGATGATTGGTTTCAGGCATTCTACAATGTGCTTTTCACATCCATGCCTGTCCTAGTACTCGGTCTTTTTGACAAGGTAACCAAATATGAAAAAAATACATTTCCAATTTGTAGTGCTTCATTAATGCTACTTGATCGTACTACAATCTTGCACTTTGTATTATACCTGCCAGGATGTCAGTGCTTCGCTTTCTAAGAAATTTCCACAGCTATACATGGATGGTTTGAGAAATATGTATTTCAAGTGGAGAGTTGTGGCAAGGTGGGCATTCTTTGCGGTCTATCAATCTCTTATTTTCTTCTATTTTGTCACGGCATCCGGCACTAGTCCTCAAACATCATCTGGGAAGATGTTTGGCCTTTGGGACATAAGCACCATGGGCTTTACTTGTATTGTTGTCACTGTCAATATACGGCTTCTTATGTGCTGCAACAATATTACAAAGTGGCACCATCTAAGTGTTTGGGGAAGCATTTTGGCGTGGTTTGTGTTTATTTTTATTTATTCAGGTATCATTACCAAGTACGACAGACAAGTAAGTGCTCTCTTCCCGACTTCCTCTCTATCTGGTGCAACTTGTCTTCTACATTTGCTCATTTGTCTGTTGATTGCAGGAGAATGTTTTCTGGACCATATATATCCTCATGAGTACTCCCTACTTCTATCTCGCAATTGTTCTTGTCCCAGTTGTTGCACTTGTTTTTGATTTCTTATCCCTAGGGTAAGATAGATCTCCTGAAAATGCAAATAATATAATATGCCAAGGAAATGGAAAAGATTTGATGAAATTCAAAATTTATGCGGGTTGCAGGATCCAAAGATGGTTTTTCCCGTACGATTATCAAATTATACAAGAGCAGTACCGTGAGCTACCCGAGGACACGAGAAGAGAAGAATTTTTACACATAGAGAGCAATCTGTCACCCGAGGAAGCAAGGAGCTATGCTCTATCTCAACTGCCTCAACAAAGGTCGAAGCACACTGGGTTCGCGTTCGATTCTCCTGGGTTTGAGTCGTTCTTCGCATCCCAAGCCGGGGTTCATACCCCACAGAGGGCCTGGGACGTGGCCAGGAGAGCCAGCGTTGTGCGTGCGCACTTTAGAAACCCCCTTAGGAACAGCAGCTAATTTCCGGAAAGGTACTGTCTGTACAGAATTCCCCTGATTTTGAAGATTCTGAGCATGCACCCTTTTGAAGAGTACGTGTAAAATGGTTGTAGCATATGTTTGATTTTGGTTCGGGTTTCGTGTTGGGTTCTATTTTTGTGTAGACAGTACTCTGAGAGTATATACCGATACAAAGCGCCTTTGTTGTGGAGGTGCTGGGGGCTTTCTGTGGGGATGCTGATGAGATTGTACGAAAGTGATTCAAAGCAGTAATACAAGCTCGTACATTCTTTCTATACTTTTACCATTACGATTTACGGCTTGTTTAAGGTTGAACTGTTTGAATCAGATTGTTGCTTATAATGAAACTACTATAATTAAAAGGGCTTTATAAAATAACAAAAGGCAGCTTCTTGTTCAATTTTTTGGAAGATGGTCTGTGGTGTTTTGCTTAGCAGGTAATGTGAATTGTGTATGTTGGTGTTTTGTTTAGCTGGTAATGTGAATTGTGTGTGTAATTGAAAGTGTATATATCTTAGCAGTCGTTGCCTTAACCAAAGTATTGTTGTATGCTTGTATGTAAATGAAAGCTTCGTACATATCATTACCTCAAACTAGAAAATTTATTGGTTCTGCTTAATTTATAAATCTATAATTCAAGCTTTTAATTTCCTGGTTCTACTTTATCTATAAATCAACGATTTGGAGTTTTAATGTCTGATCCAACGTGCTATGTATGAATGGTTTTAAGCTTTGTTTGATTTTCTCCCTTGTATTAAAGTGATCTCTTTAAACAAGGTTGTGAAATTTGAACCGAACCCGAAAACCCAATAAATAAATCCGATATTTACCTACCCAATAAAACACGTGCACTGCACGCGTATGTAACTAGTTTATATAAATGAGAATAACTTTTTATGAGAAATAAGATCTTCACTTTCACCTTATTTACCCTTTTGATATTAATGAAGATATATGCTCACTTTTCACCTTGATTTTCCGCTCATTCAAGAAGGAATTCTTGATGATACAGTGAGATAACTACAACAAAGAGATTATGTACTCGTAAGCGTCAAGGATAATGTTGCACAAGGTCGTGAAAAGAGAGACGATGTCACATATGACCTATGGGTGAGACCTTAAATGCCGAAATGGGAATATCCATACATGAGCCATAACAATAGGTGATAATGTGACTTTGCAAGTGAGGGTGAAATAAGGTTATGCCTTCTCTAACGTCAAGTTTGACGAATGGATATGAATCGAGACCAAATGACGAGATGAGACGTAAATTGCAATGTTGATGATACAAATATGTGGTGAGCCATATACTAATCCTAACAAGTATGAGTTATTGAAATGCTATTAGGATGGCTATGAGGTCCTTTGTTTGAAGATCTGTACATGGCGGACCTTATCCATCAAAAATTTGAAATCATAGTCTCCAAAAGATTTATATTTTTAAGCAAAAACGTGTCTCACAGGCTAATTATTATTGGTTAGGAAATTCAATTGAGATACTAGAAGCTTTGAATTTCCAATGTGCAAACAAATTTGGGCAAAGACCATATTGGTTCCAACTTTTGAGGGAAGACTTGGAAAATTGGTCCTTAGAATCGAGCAAAGGGCCCACCGTGATATCATGGCTATTTCTTTTGTTAATGTCACACGCAAACCCTAGTTAGATAATATGCTAAGTTTAATCTCTTTATATAACCGATATGAGATTTTAATCAATCTTGTTATGAATTGATACGATAAGGAAAAGCTTAAAGTAGAAGGGTTGGAAGTAGGGTTAGGTAGTGGAGATTTTGTAACCAAATGAAAAGATTACAAATGATATCGATGGTGGAGGTGGGGGCCACACAAATCTTTTAGTATTAAAAAGGGGACCCCACCAAATCTATTGTCGTTGACATTTAGCCAACATTTCTCTCTCTTCCTCGTTACTCTTTTCGCTGTCAAAAATCCCGATGAAGGATTATCTTGTAATAGAGGCAGAGGGAGATTTGTTTGGGGTAAATGAGATCTTCTTTCCCTCATTATTATTATTATGTATAAACCACCACAATCGGTCAAATACTCGAATGTATTCGGATATCATCTTTTTCGGCCAATTTCCTTATGCTCATAGACGTTTATAATTTGTTTTGGTGAAAATTAACATCCAATTTCTAAAACTTTAAACATGCACGACACGCCTTCAAATCTTCTAATCTTTATAACCGTATTATTTTGAAAAGTTATTTTAGGTGATGAATTATCAAGTGTAACGGTATGAGTGCAAAAATTGTTAATAGTTTGGTGGAATGAAGAACTCTTTGGCAATAAAGATGAGTATATTCTGAAAAATTATAAATTTACAAATATCATTTTAAAGCTGATTTTTTTATAAATATAATACGATAAAGTTTAAAGTACAGGGACACCATCAATTATTTTTCTAAATTTTATCGTTAATAATATTACTAATATAATGTGTAACTTCATATTGAATATTGAATGTATAACCTGATGTACGTTTAACAGCTGATTTAATTATATAAGCTATAATCTATATAACTTACTAAAACAAAGGACACTAAGTCCACATGTCAATCAACTAGGTATGCCACATAGGATTTTTTGTGAAATATTTACTGAAATGTCACTCCTAAAAAATTTATGAGATTACTAAATTACCACTCCTAAATAATAGAATCCTAATTACTAAATAAATATTTAAGATTTCTATCTATAAATAATAGAATCCTAATTACTAAATAAATATTAAATATTTACTAAATTTCCATTATTACTAAAAGTTAAATTTAAATAGTTAAAAAATTAACCTCAAACCACATTTTTTTTAATTACGTAATTTATATCTAAATTTTGTAATCGGAATTTTTAACAAATTTTTTTAATTTTTTTTTACTAAATTGCCTTTGTTTTGTTTATAAGTTAGGGGAAAAAATTAATCAAAATTCGAAAAATTCATAGCGTGTATCGGAAGTCTAATATTAACAAAATAAATGATTTTAGAGTCCGAAAATTAAAAATTTAAGTTTGACTAATTATAATAACAAGGAATATTATAATCAGGAAAAAAACATGAAAAGTTGTAAAAACAAATAATTTGAATGTCAAACACGTGTTAAAAATATTGTAGAAATAAAAAAGTTGTTAGCAATTAAGCAGAAAAAACATTAACTCATTATTTTTAAATTAGATAGAAAAAATAAACTAAACAAAAGATATGAATTGATGTTAATCTAACATTACGAATCAAAAGATATTAAAAAATTAACTTAAACAATAGTAGTTCAATCAATTTGTTATAACCGATTCAAAAGATAAATGTTTTCATAAAGTAAATCTTTCATTATAATTTTTATTATTTAGGAAATAATTTTATAAATTTTAAACGTGTAATCATTAAGCTTTCATAGGAAGCTTTATTAGTCCTAAAGCTTTCTTAACAAGCATTGTAAACCCTAATTATTTTCTACACTATATATATCCGTACAAGTTTCGCTTCTTTTGCAAATTCAACATTTTTCTTGATCATTTTGATGTTGTTCTTAGAAGATACTTGCATTCTCCTTGCAAAAATCAAGACGCATTATGTAAGGTATGTGTATATCGACGACAATAAGTAAAACTATATGATGATTCCGATCACTAACTTATGTTTGTGCAATTTTCAATTCGATGCTATGGATTTACTACGTCTTGCTCAAAACTAATGGTTTTCTACTCATCACCATCCACAATTTTGATTGTGAAGTTGAAGCATTTATATCGGCGTCTTCCTCACTTACGCTCTAAGGAAGCAAAGATAACTTAACTTAGATTAAAAACTTAATTATCATTTATTGTGAAAATTAACTAATTGTATTAATATGTATATGTTCTTGTAATCTTGGAGATTAGTGTTTGGAAGAGAATGAGAGATCTCGGTTTTGCAGATGTTGATGGCGTTTACAAGGCGCAAAAAAGAGGGCATGTCGGATGCACCGTCTCAAAATAATCCATTTTAGGGTTTTTTGACGACATTCCATGTACTTTAAATAGTGATATGCATCAATTGAATTGTCAATACTGTATAGATTAGGGTTGAAAAAATATATATTCTAGACAATGAATAAAGCTTGCAATTACGGATGAAGCTTATAAATTGTGTGTTGTTAGATATTGAACGATGTATCATTTATTTTAAATTTCAATTATTTAACAAAATGTATAACTTTTTAGTGATATAAGATAAGGTTGAAATACTGTAAAATACTTTTTTAATTTTATTTTAATTAAGTCATGTTTTTGTTTTGATTTTAAATTAAAATTTAAAACAATACATGTAATATATATATTTGTCTCAATATTTTTCCATCTTGTATATCAATCCAAATCTCCTTTCCATATCAACTAATTTCTCCGATAGATTTCATCAAAAAAAATCACCGATAATTAATGAAAATAATTATTTATTATATAAAAATAAAAGCAGCAAACAACCATTTTACTCCACAAAAGTTCAATGTTTTTTTTTTGTTAAATAATGGACAATATTTTATAATTTGATTCTTCTTAATCAATGAGCTAGCTATAATTCTAATAAATTTTTAGTCGAATATAATTACTACAATTGAATTAATTAATATTTAAATTATGGAGTATATTATATGTTCAAATCTCCTTTTAAATATTAAGTTATAATTTTACCAAAAAGTTAAATTATTTAAATTTCAAGAAATTTATGCTAAGTAGTTAATAAAGAGTTCTCGGAACAACTCAAAAAATTTAAAATGAAAAAACTTATTATATATATTAAAGAATTTATATGTGAAATTGAATTTTTTTTATTTAAATAACTTCAATTTTTCTAATTTTGTTGAGGCACATAATTCCATCACATCTCAATTGTCTTATTAAAGTTGATATTTACAATTCTTTTGTTCAAATATTTTTATTTGTTTTTTCCAGATTGTTAGGTAATTTATCTCATCATATTCGTAATTTGTTTATTTATTATATTTTTATTTATTCAAAAACTAATCTATTTTTTATTAGATACGTGAGTTGTCTAATTTTTTAAAATAGTCAATTTAAAAACTGATTTATTTATGTAAAAAACGTCTATTTATAGTTGTAATTTACGTTAACTTTTCTCGATAATATATTAAAATTTAAAACCTATAATTAAATATTTGGTGAAATTATAAATATGTTTGTAGGTATATATGAATATAAAATTTGGTTAAACATGCATATCTAAATTGGAGTAATAACGAGAAAAAAAATATATATTTTAACAATTCCCGTGCAAGGCACGGGCAATACACTAGTTGTCCATTTAAATAAAGCATTTTTTTACCCAAGCATATGTGAAATAAAAGTAATTGGATAGAAACAAAAAAAGTCTATTCAAAATATTTATTGATATTTAAACTGAAAAGGGAGTTTTAATTAAAATTAAAACTACCTTTACACTTTTCATTACACCATTAGATGTTGTATATTAGAATAAGTAAAAATAAAAAGATAGTTAGGGCCGATTAGTAGTATGTTATGGGGTTAATTTAGCTTATTTAACCGAGGTTATAAAATGTAGGTGTTTAGAGATCGAGTTTATGAGAAGAACGAAAGACGTCCCAAGTCAAGGTCAGGAGAAGAACAAAGCAAAAGCACCCGTCTTGAGCAAAGACAGGAAAATAACCGGAAAAAAGAAGTCGCCGGAGAAGAACGAAGGAGAATGTTCCTTCGTTTATGGCGTGTTGATGCATAAATTAGGGGTAGGGATATTTTGGTCATTACTTGATCAAAACCAATTTTGAATCATTTAACTAAACACGTATACAAAAATTTTTTTTTTTATAAACCACTAATCTCAAAACAACAATTACTAAAACTTCAACCCTAAGACCATGTACAACAGAGAGCCCGAAGACTCTTAGTTTTTTTTCTTGCCGAGTCAACAAGATTACTGGCACGCTAAATTAGTAGTCTCATTTAGCTTTTTACTTATTTTCACTCACAACAGAGAGCCTTGGGACTCATATTTTTCACCTTTAGTTTCCTATTTATTTTCAACAAATCAATGAATGATATATTTATATATCATCTATTACCAAATAATGTTATTAATACTATTGTAAATAAATATTAGCCATAAAATTTTAAAAATAAATATTTTTATAATTGATAAATAAAATTAAATAACTAACAACTTAATAAAAAACACAATTTAAATAACAACCAACATAAAAAAAATTATATAACGAAAAACTTAATTTAAATAATAACAAACATAACAAAAAAAAATACATAATAAATAAACAACAAGAACGGAAAATAATTTTATAAAATGCTAAAAATTTATCACATAAATCCTTAAAGTCCGTTTAAAGAGGTAAAAAAAATTTTCCAAACATTTGAAATTAAAACCTGTTCAAAAATATATTTAATTTTTTTTTTACTTAGTAATAAACCAGAAAATGAGGTTTTAAATTCTTTAAAAGCACTTGCCACATGGTGCATTCTCATTTGTTGATTTTGACCAACGAGGGTGCGCCAAGTGGCGCATCCCCTCAATTGTCCAATAGCCAAAACAAGTCATTTTACTTTTAAAAAAACGTTAGGGGCCGACCCCGAGGCTCCTATGTCCCTCTCTTCGTCATGTCATCGATTTGATGACATAGAGGGGGCTTAGGAGCCCCGACCCTCCGTTGTGAAGGGTTTAACCAAAACCACAACCACAATTTTACAAACACACCCTATATTTACTGGTTTATTAAAAAGTATAATGAAGAGACTAAAGTGAGGGTACTTTCCAAATAATAAAAAAAGGGAAAATATTTCTGAAATAATAGGCACGGAGTAAAACTAATTTTTAGAATAGGAATAAATTAGGGTTGGAGCAGACTCGCAGTTTAAAACTGTGGGTTCTACTAGTTTTTTTAGCCAATTGAAATATTACAGGAAACCGCAATTTAAAATAGCATGTTTCTTGTTTATATGAAAGAAATGAAGGCACCGCAATTTACAGTTAAAAAACACGTAACACCATAACTTTTAGAAAAAAAAACATAACCCGCAGTTTAAATTGTGGGTTTCTTGTTGTTGTTTTTTTTGAAAAAATCACCGCAATTTTAAAATGTGGGTTATTCATACGGATCTGGTTCAAGCCTAACTTTGTTCCTATTCTCGGAATTCATTTTGAGAATATTGGTGAAATAAGGCACATTTTTTTTATCTTGTAGATAACCCGTGGTTCAAGCCTAACTAGGCACCCTATTTTTTCAATTAAAAAATAAAGATAAATTGAGTAGATAAAACCGAAAATAAGGGAAAGAGATAATGTAATTATGTAATTTTATTTATTAGTAACCACCAATTATAGAAAATCGTTTGATAAATCTATTACACTTACTAAAACACAACACGGGTTGATGACGTGGCGCGCAGTGGACGCAGAATTTTTGAAATTCAGCTCCCACAATTAAAGCCAATAAATCTTTATTTCTTACACTATTTTTTAAACCATAAAATCTATTATTATTAAAATAATAATTTATAGAAACCAAACCTATTATACTTACTAAAACATAGCACGAGTTGATGACGTGGCGCGCCGTGGACGCAGGATTTTTGAAATTGAGCTCCCACAATTAAAGCTAATAAATCTTTATATTTTACACTAATTTTTAAACCATAAAATCTTTTATTATTAAAATAATAATTTTATAGAAACCAAACCTATTATATTTACTAAAACACAGCACGAGTCGATGACGTGGCGCGCTATGGATGCAGGATTTTTGAAATTGAGCTCCCACAATTAAAGGCAATAAATCTTTATTTCTTACACTAATTTTTAAACCATAAAATCTTTTATTATTAAAATAATAATTTTATGGAAACCAAATCATTTTTTTAATAATAATAAAAAAATTAATCGAATTAGCTTTAACAATCAAATCACCTTAACAACCAAATCATTTTTTTAATAAATAAATATTTATAAAAATATATTAAAAGATATTGCGATTTTGATTTCCCTTTTAATTATATTTTTGGTTAGGATTTTTATTCGACGGATTTTTTTTCGAACGTTCCATCAGATTTTTCCATGGTTCGCTTAGAACTCTTATGCTTTACAAATTTGTCGAACAAAATTTATTTTTTTGAAACTACAACTTTACGTTATGTGCGAGTTTTAATTAAATTGATTTGAATTGAATTTTATTTTCGAAATATTCCATCAGATTTTAAGCGAACAATTATTTTTTGATAAAATCCATCAAAATTTACGTTGTTTTTTTTTTGAAAAATACCTATAAATATATAATAAATTTTTACATGATTCCATTGGATTTTTTTGATAGTTTTTTAAATAAAAAACTTCCATTTAATCAACAAAATTGATTTCCATTTTGACAGTAAATTGATTTCCATTGTTATTATATCTTTTTATTATGGATTTTAATTAAATTGGTTTCGATTTCATTTCCATTTTAGTTATATTTTCTATTAGGATTTTTATTCGAACGAATTTTTTTTTCGAACGTTCCATGTGATTTTTTTCATGGTTCCCTTAGAACTTTTTATGTTTTACAAATTTGTCGAAATTTTTTTATTTTTTTGGAACTAAAAATTTTACGTTATGGGCGAGTCTATATCTACTACTAGAGCAGTATACATGACAATTTACGTGGTGTGTTGTGAGAGTAGTATTTCAAAATGGAGCTCCCACAATTTTTTTTTGAAATTGTATAATTAACAATCGTTTTTCTATTGTTTTATCCCTTGATTTGATTTTTAACCGTAACCCCGTGTATCTGATCTATTTTCAAGTTATTAAAAAAAATTGACGTGTACATCTTTTTTTATGTTAATTTTATTTATTTATTGATTTTCTTCCACCCATCAGCAAATAAGTTATTTTTAGATAATAGTTATCGGACTTTGAAGTTAATTTTGAATTAAATTAAAAAATTTTTAATTTTTTTAGCTTGTAGATATAGACCGCGTTATATTAATTAAAATTTTGTTTAATTATGTTAAGTTTCTTAGCTTGTAGATCACATAAATCTTTTGTAATTTTAATAATTAAAAATAAAATTAACTAATTAACTAATAGATTTATAGTCGAAAAATAATTAATTAAAATAAAAATTTTAATACACCAATAAGCATTATAATCCAAAAAAAACAAAAGAGTTGTTAAATACAAAAAAAAAATTTAAAATTAAATTGTTACCCATTAACCAAGAAAAAATCCCTAAACTCATTACATAATCGGAAAAAAACAAAAATGTTGTTATATATATATAATATTATTATTATTATATTAAGCATGTCCATAGTATAATCTCATTTAGTAAATTTATCCTTAATAAAGTAATGTTGGTAAGTCGATTAGATTAGAGAAGTATACAAAACAAAAACACGTAAAAAAACCTATTTCACAATATTCTTTCTCATTTTTTTCAAAACCCGCACAAGGTGCGGGTATTATACTAGTTACAAGGAAACTCTATTTTGAAGATTTGCAGAATCTTCATCTTCATCCTCAAGTTACAAATCTCCTTCCCTCATCTTCATCGTTTCAAAATAAATTTGAGTAGATTTGCACAATCTCTCTCTTCCCTCAAGTTCACCATTGTTACCGTTTGAAGTTGTTCGCAACACCCATCGTCGGCGCTGTCTACAAGATCTCCTTCGTCATTGTTACAGACCTTGCTTCTTCATCTTCACTCTCTACTAGTATAGTACCCGTACCAAGGCACGGTTATAATTTTAAATTTTAATAGATAAAAATATATAATTTATAATTTATAAAACACTTTCGATGTATGGTAATGATTTTATTTAATTATCCCGGAGAGAAAATAAAATAAAATTTTTACTATCAAATTAATTATAATTTTAGATAAACGAAAAAATAGACTAAGTTATGTGATATTATATATCCTATTTTTTATCTCTTATAAAATATAAAAGTGTGAAAATAAGTTAATATCAATTAACTATTTCGAAAGATGACAAAATTGAAATGTAAATGATAAAATAGAAAATTTAAATTGAAATGTAAATGTTAAAATAGAAAATTTTTAATAGTTCAAGTATAAAAAATTTCTCAGGATTTTAAATATGATATATAAAGAACAACGAATATGTAACACCAATATTATTATAATGTATATATTTGTTGATTTAGTGAGTACTTACTATTTATGAAAAAACAATAATATATTTATAAGGTAAAGTTAGAATAGGAAATTATCTAATCATTTTATAAATAAAATTGAAAAGATTTTAAAGATATCTTTAAATTTATGATAAGATTAAAAAATGGAAACAGCGTATTTACTATCTATATAAATAATTTGTATTTATTAATTAAATAGTAAAATTATAAAATGAAATTTTTAAAAAAATGACATGTAATACGAAGTTAATATATGAATGACACGTGGTTTGAATGTCTTCCGCTTTAATATAAGCAAATAGATATAGATATAGATACGGTTTTTAATAAAATTAAAATACATTAACATACATACGTATATTAAAAAAAGTATGTTTAAATATAGATAAATATATGTATAACTATATATATATAAAGTTATTTTGATATAAGTTTTATTATATAATAATTATTTCATTAGTACAATTTGAAGTATGTTTAGTATATGTAGATGAGGGAAATTACCGGAAACCACCCGCTAAATAGGGCATATTGCAAATAACCACCCGCTCTATCACTATTTACCGGAAATCACCCTTTATAAATACTTCGTTATCAGAATACCACCTTGAGTCAAAATACCGTATGTTTACCGTCTTGTGAGCCCCACTTTATAATAAAATAATAATTTTTCCTATTTTTTGTATTTCTAATTTTTAAAATGTATTTAGATTTTTTGTTTGTATACCTAAAATAATAACTTTAGAACTAATGGATTGCCTTCATCTTTTTAACTGCTTCATAATCTTCAAATCCTCCAAGACCTTCTGATCTTCAACCTCAATATGTTCAACACCATCTGACGGCCAACTCCCGAGATGAATGTCTGAACTACTCCAAACCTCTTCAGCTTGTTACAATCATCAGTATATGTCGCCCATAGCTGACAAGACGACAACGTTTCTTTCGACTTCACCAAGCAAGCCCTCTATGAGAGACCGAATCTCGGCATGATCTTTCCATCCTACTCACTTAAATCAAAGAAACCAGCTCTCTTTGCAAGTGCAGACATGAAAGAGTGTACAAAAGGGTGCATTAGGTAGAGACTTCTTCATGACAGGCTCTATGAATCCCTTCTCCATCAGAACCTCCAAATTTTTTCCCCCGATTTCCTTAACTGTCTCTTCACCTCAAATTGGGGAATTTGTTCACCAATATGAGAAGCAACATTCGAATTTGGAATGGGGTTTAAGTTTGGGTCTTCTTGAAGATTCTGGTTTCGATCAGGATTTGGATTTATAATTGGGGCTGAATTAGGTTTTGGGTTACTACGAATTCAAGTCTGAAATTGGATCCAAATTTAGGTTTAGAGCATGATTTTCCCTTGAATAAAGTTCAATTAGACCTTCAGCAACCCACCAATGGATTAAAATCCTCTTTTTAATCACCAAGCTCTTCTGAATCGAAACCCGATTTTTCTTATCTTTACCGACATCACACTGAAAAACCGAGAAACAGAGCAAGCAATTTTTCACTATATCCGTGAGTTCATCGTAAGCTTTTAGAAGACCATCCATCCCTCACTGGCCACACCGGAGAGCGACGAGCTCCT
Organism: Fagopyrum esculentum; assembly: GCA_033239045.1. Taxonomy (NCBI): domain Eukaryota; kingdom Viridiplantae; phylum Streptophyta; class Magnoliopsida; order Caryophyllales; family Polygonaceae; genus Fagopyrum; species Fagopyrum esculentum. Next base: position 37,997,101 of record BSUD01000007.1, read on the forward strand.
TGACGATCTTAGTTGCGGCATTCTCCCTCTCCTTGCTGCTGACAAACCTCGGTGGCTTGTGGGTCAGTAGAGATGGTGGTACTGACATTGTTAGCGATGGAGGCAGGAGCGTTGACTTTTCCGTCTATTATCCTACTGTCATAGGTGGTGGTGGTGGGCAAGAAGGCCTTCGATTAGATTTCGGAAACAAGTTTATGGAGCTTGTCATACTTGTCTTTCTCTTTGAAACGCTCGAAACCAAGGGGAATTTCTACGGGCTTAACCTCGGCAACATCATAGGGGTTGATTTCGACTAGTGGTTTTGGTGGTTGTGAGTGAACCATCGCCGGAAAGTAAAGGAGATGATGAAGTGTGATGAGAGTAACACAGCAGATAAAGAAAATCTGCCTGTTAAAAAAGATGAAGGCAATCAATTAGTTCTAAAGTTATTATTTTAGGTATACAAACCAAAAAAACAAAATGTATTTAAAAATTAGAAATAAAAAAAAATACAGGGAAATCATTATTTTATTACAAAGTGGGGGGGGGG
>BSUD01000007.1:38006452-38076222 GCA_033239045.1 Fagopyrum esculentum
TAAAAAAATCTCTACGCCTACTTGAGGAAAGGATGTCTACGGTGAAAGCTGTTGTAAAATACGAAGAGATCCTCCCATATGTTGGGATGTCATAGAAAGCAAAGGAGATTGTATCGAGTTGTATAAGGTATGATCGAGTCTTGTAGTAAGACCTTTGTGACTGAACACATGCGCGAGATCAAGACATGTATTATCGCCTTTCTTTTGAAGTGAAAAGAGGGATTAAGCTGAACTATTGCTTAACCAAGGCTTCAATAGTCGGAAGACTCGAGCAAGATCCACGAGTCTAGGAGATGAAGGATTTGTAAAAGGAAGACGGTCGACATGGTAGCTACGAATGGAATATTACACGTGTTTAAAGGACATCACCCCAACAGATCGAGGTAGATCATTAGTGTCACGATCACTTGTAAAGTGATAAGACAAGATTGTGTCGGTTATTACGATATGTGACGGAAAGAGAAAAGATGAAAGCTGAGATATCACGGATTCCAATACGTCGGAATGTGGAATTTTCCCCTAAGGTCGAGCTTGACTTAATTCCGATGTCTAAGGCGCCGCATAGAATAACACTTGTGCAGAGACATGAGTTGTGGAAGCAAGTGAAGGAGAAATTGCAAGAACTTAGTGATAAGATTTCATTAGAACTAGTGAAACGCCATAGAGAACATCAGACGTTATCTTGAACTCTTGATTTGAAGTTCATATTGGAATATATCTTAAACTCTTGATTTGAAGTTGTTATGGAGAACATCAGTTTACGAAAAGTGAGACAGTTATCTCCGTATGTACATCGATTACCGAGAGTTGAACAAGATAACAATGTGGAACAAGTATTCCTCACCACGGATAGATGATCTACTCGACTAGTTGCAAGGGTCGGTAGTCGCTTCTAGGAATGATTTAAGGTTTCCCTTCACAAACTGAGAATTCGAGATTGAGATATTGTAAATACGGCATTCTGGACGAACCATGGTCACTACGAGTTGTAGAGATTCCATATGGGCTTACTAATGCCCTGATAAGATATCTTGGTCTACTCCCGAAGAAGAGAAAAGTTGTATGAAAAGTTATCTCGGGATGGCAACCCCGAAAGATGTGAAAGAAGTTAAAAGTTTTCTTGGATGTGTTGGTCATTACCAGATTTGTGGAGAGATTTTTCAAGGTAACACCATCTATGGATAACCTACTCCGGATGATAATGAAGTATTAAGTGGGACAGAGATTGACAATGGAGTTGTTGAGAGTTAAGAGAACAATCATTGGTGCAACTATCTAGAAATTGCCTTGAGGTATGATGGGTTTGAAGTGTACAAGTGGTTCTCAAAAAAAAAAAACCAGGTCTAGATTAAGTATTAAGGAAAGATGTAAAAGAAATATCATATGTGACTCTTTTGTAGAAGCATTGTGAATTAAGTATTTTCCTTCATTACTTGAAACTTACAACAAGATTGAAAAGATGTAACCTCAACATTTGGTTAGTGGGACCAATAAAGAAGTTTGACCTTATGTGTTAGAGGCAATCAGAGAGAAACAAAATAGAAATGTTGCATTGAGGAGGACCCGAGAAGAGAGTTGAGTTCCGATATATCGACCTTTTAGATCTTAGCGCGAGTTGGGGAAGTGTCTTATAAGTTGGCGTTACCGCCAAGAGTAGAGAGTGTTCACCCGGTGTTTCATGTGTACCAGACGAAAGATAGTATCTTTGGTTGAGTTTTATGCCGAGCTAGTAGATTTGATAGAATCGACGGGTTAGACCTAACTCTTCCCTTAAGTTGGTTGTGTACATGTGTGATGTTATATGTGGTTTTGTGACCCGTGCAGGAATGTGTTTTATGTCCGGTTATAAAAATGTTATGATAGTGGTTGAAGCAGTTTTGTGTATATAGATATAAAAGTTCTAAGCCTTCGTAGTTTGAGAGTTCATACCTCGGCCTTAGGGACCGAGCAGTTCGGCGTATAGTAAGTTTCGGGACGAAACTTGTTTTTAGGGGGATCTAATGTAACGCCCCAAATTTTTTGGCGCGTTTTCGATATTTATATATCCGACTTCTATCGATATTTTATTAGATTAAATTATTTTTATTAAAAGTATTTTAAGGCGTAAAATATTTTTCCCGAGCATATTTAAGTTTTTGATACGTTTACGTATATCCGTTTTATTATTTTCGGAAAATTCAGGAAAGTTTTTCAATTCGGAAATCCCGTTTCAAATGTTTTCGATCGAGTTATTCTTGATCGATTTATTTATTTATTTATTCCCTTTTCATAAATGTTCTTCCTTATGCCTGATGACACCCTTGTGTCACCCTTGCTGGCCTCTGATCCCGCCCAAGCTACCCGAGGTAGCCCCTGCACGCTCCTTCTCTCTGTGACTAGCTCAGCTACCCCCGACCCCTTGATCCCCTCAATTTGACTCAGCCTGTGATCCATCATTTCTTCCCTATCGTTCCAATTGTCCACTGTCTGCAAATTGAGCCTCTCAACTCTCCACCTCTGCTCATCTCAACAACCTTCACACATCTCCTCAGCTCCTCACCTTCGTCCTCCTTTGTCGAGCCAACACCGCCACCGTCGAGCCTGTCTTGAGCAACGACCACCTGCAAACAACAACCCACAACAAACGTAGTAGCAGCACAAATCGACCTCTGTTCCCTCCTCCTCCTCTGTCAAATCGGCACACCGGAAGCAACATACGCCGGGAGTCGAAGCCCTCGCCGGAATGATCGTGCCTTGGCCCGCCTTCTCGCTTGGGCATCCAAACCCACCGGATCCTGGAGTCGTCGCCGCCCACGCAGTACAGAGGTTGAAGAACCTCGCCTTGCCTCGCCTTGCTTTCTCCTTGCCGGAGTCTCGCCTACGCCGCCGCCCTCTCAGCACCTTGCCCTAGCCTCCACATTTGCCGCCGGATATCGGAGCCTGCGCAGCCCTCAATCTCCGCCTGTGCAGCCCCTCAACCGCCTACTGTGCAACCAAGACGTACTCGGTGCTGTTTTCCCTCACTGCTGCCTTGCTGTCGCCCTCGACGCTAGCCGAAGAAGCGCCTGTTGTTGTCGCCGTCTGCCCTGCCGCCTACTGGAGCCACCGAGGGCCAATGCCGGAGAAGGTCCCTGCCAGTTCTCCTCCTCGCCGCCGCTGGGTACCTGCTTCCCTAGCCCTCACCAGCGTCCCTAGGGTTAAAAGAAGGGGCTTTGTATATTTTTCAATTGGCCCCCCCCCCTCTCTTTATGTTTTATTACAATTGTACCCATATGTTTTTGTGTTATTGCAGATTTTGGGGCCAAAGTTTTAGAAGTTACAAGTATGCCCTCTGCAGGAAATTATTTACACAATTTGACCCCGATTGTAGTTATACATATTGTACCTTTGCTGATTTTTATGGGGTTTATGACCAAATCCTTTACTTTGAATAGTTTGTCCCGGAAAACGTTTTAACGAGTTTTAACATTTGTTTTGAAAATGGGTTTTACCTTAGATTTTTATATACGTTATACATCCCGTTCAAATTTAGCATATGAGCTAAATTTGTTTAGTTTGGTGCTAGGTTCGGAAGCGCCCCGATAAAGGCCTAACAAGTCCAATTCGACATCCGTTGAACGACTTCCATCTTTTGACGTCGTGTGAGTATTCTTACCCCTCGATCTAGTTATGTTTAGTATTAGTAGTAGTATCATGCTAGGTTGGTTATAGCATAACTTAGAGTGAATACCAAGTAGTGGTTGAGGATTGTGAAATGTTGTAAGGCTTGAGGAGTTGATATTATCTTGTGAGGTCGTTTATGGCTTTAAGTTGTATGTTGAGCTTGTGAGAATTTAGGGGTTGAGTTTGTATGATTGTTGAGGTTGTGGACTAGAACGAGAGTATCCTAGCATGGTTTGGTTTATGATCTTGCGAGATCATTGGGACTAGAAGTCTAAGGACTTTTAGCATGTGAGAGAGATGTTGATTGTGTGCCTTGTCTTGACCAGGCGTTGAGTGCCTTCCTACGGGAAGTTGAGAGCGATGGTTAGCGGGATTATCTTTGGGACGAGGTAAGTCTCCGGACTTACTTAGCTCGTATTCTCTGTATTAGTTTCAATGAGTGTTTGGTGGTGTGTGTTTATTGTTTATGTGTGTGTTTATTGTTTATGTTATAACATCTAAACCGGTAATAGGACCACCGACTTTATATGTTTATATTTGGCCCAAGTGTATGATAACGGGCGGTGACCGCTATGTCCGGTCCAAAATGGGGATGACTGGGAGGTGCCTTGCGACCAGTCCATCGGGTGATGCTGATCCGCATCAAGTACAAACCCGTATGGTGAAAGGGGACAAGGGCGAGATCTTTAAGATTCTCGTGTCACAAAAGAAGTGAATTAGAACGGGATATGACCTAATAATAAAAAGATAATAAACCGGATTGTGTATTTTGGAACATGTTGTGTGTGTATGATGCCTTATGTGTGTGTGCGTGCCAATACCATGATTCTAATGCCTTGAATGCTAGCTAACGGTTTTATACCGATATTGTTGTAGATTGCATTGCAGGTTAGGAATGCGGCCGAGAGATCCGGAAGAGTGGGCAGCCGGGGTTCCGTACATTTTAGGAGTGAGTTTGGGTTAGAGTCGGGTTGTATTTTATTCTTTGTTTATTATGTTGGTATGCCGCGTGTATGGCGTTTTGGTCTTTGATGTTGTTTATCGGCTGAAGTCCGTTGTTTGTTTTCTTTGGGTTTTCTTACATTGCATAAAATGTATTTCGGTTTTGCCTTTATTTGTGCCATGTTGAAAGATCCGGTGAAATTGTTGTCAGGCTAAGGGTCGGGACCCATTGTGAGATCCCAACCCGTAGCATCCCGAGTCCCGCGGATTCGGGGTGCTACATACCACCTGCATATTCAACCCGTACACCTGCCTTCAACTGGAGAGCGAACCACGCCACCCCGCCTTCCACCGCATCTCTTCGCCGGCGCCAGTCCAGCCACCATATCCCGACGCTGCCTTCAGCCGGAGCATCGCCGCCGAGGCCTGCACGTCTTCCGTCAAGTCCGAAAACAACAAGCTGCTGTTTCCGTTCCGCTTCAACCGTAGCGCCGCACCACGCCTTCAGCCGGATCCATCGCCGCCGAGTCCTGCACGCCTCCAGTCAGGCCGGTAAGATCCCGACCTCCTTCTTCTTCCCGTCTCCCTTGCGTTCCGCCTTCTGGTTCGATTCAGAGGACCGTAACCCTCCCTTCCTGCGCAGCCAGCTTTCCGGATCTCACCGCACCGCCAACTACTGCAATCACCGGACGCTGCGGCACCAGGGAAGACCACCAGCGAAGGGCCGCCGGACGCCAGTGCACCGCCTGGACTCACCTCGCCGGACTGCAGCTCCGGTAAGCCGACTTCTCCGTCTCTTCCTTCCTCTGCAGTAGGTGTATGTAGAGTCGAGATGTAGCGTAATTCCTTCCTGCAACATGTATATACGTATAGATTTATGGGTATAAAGGACGTATTGTGCATATATATATATACGGGTACGGTGTTGTTATATAGTATGAAACGTGAGTGGAGATGCAAGATGTGTATGAATAAGTTGATTCGGAATATATATATATATATATATATATATATATATATATATATATATATATATATATATATATAGGATACATATAAGTACTTATGTACTTTTGATTACGGAGGATTTATAAGAGCGGGTGTGAGCCTATTTAAGAAAAGGTATGCCGAGAACATAAATATACGTATATATAGTTCTTGAAATAAAAGTATACTTATGAGTTGAGTTGGTGAAATTATAAAATATGAGAATTTATATATGTACCTAAATACCTAGGAGTTTCGGAATTTTTATATAATTGGAGGGAAAGTTAATATGCACAAAAGTATATATATATATATATAAATATATATATATATATATATATATATATATATATATATAGTTATATAGTTTTATAAGATTAGATAATACCGAGAATGAAATAATGCGTTCTAAATGACGAATGGACGAGATTAATTTTTATAACCCTAGTAAACTGTTTTGGAAGTAATCTTAGATTAGAAAAGTGTTCCAAAAGAAATATTAGAGGTCAAGAAGTGACCCGGAGATTTTTCTACACTAAGGGTAAAACGGTCTTTTACCGTATGAGAATCGTTCTTTCCGTAATTCCTTCGCATGAGGTTGGACATAGAGATGTGAGTTTGATACACATGCCTTCATTGACAGGCACTTGAGTTACACGAGTACGGACTATCTGAAGAGTGTTAGAGTGTTTTGACTCAGGTAAGTCCTTGCGACTTACTTAGCCAGTTTCTGAGTGTTAGTTGAATGATAGTAGTTGTGTGTGCATTTTGCGTGTTTAATAATAATAACTTGCTAGGACGACTGTTATTATTACGTTTAAGGCCCAAGTGTATGTATAACGGGCCGTGACATCACTGCCCAGCTCTGACAGGAGACTGGGAGGTTCTCTATACCCAGGCCATGCAGGTACAAGGTGAGATGCATCGGATCCATTCCTGATGGTTACACGAGGGCGGAGGCGAGGTTTGGGAATCCCTCGTGTCACAAAATAAGTATCACTAGAGTGAACGAGTAAATTAAAGCAAGATAATAAAACGGACTTGTTTGAAGGATGCTGAGTGTTTATGTTTATCTGAGTGTGTTTGTGCTGCTATTATTCTGCTAATATTTAGATAACTAGCTAACGGTTCCTCTTGTTGTTGTTTTAGATTTACCGCAGGTTAGATCAGCAGCTGAGTGATCCGGAAGTAGTGGTCAGCCGGGTCTCCGTACTCCTTAGAGCGGGGTTGGGGTTGTTTTGTCTTTCCTTTCTTTTGGTTAAGACAGTTGTTCTTTTCTTTTGTTTAAGTACTGTAGGCTGCTAGACAGTGTTGCATTCATTACTCTAAAAACATGTTTTTTATGAATTTCGGTTTCTTTATTTGTGTCTTGTTGCAAGATCCTAGTTATGTTGTTGTCAAACTGAGGTCGGGACCCATTGTGAGGTTCTAACCAGTAATACTCCGAGTTCTGAAAATTCGGGGTGTTACAACATGGTATCAGAGCTCTAGGTTGGCAACAATGGCACTTGAAATCTTCTGAAAGACCGAATAAGTACTTAAGCAGAACCCGAAAAGGGATCTGAGTTTTAAAAAGGACCTTTGGTTTTCAAATGCATGCATAGTCTGGTTGGGAATAGAAAGTACGGCTGACCACCACTACTACCGCGGATCTCAGTATGCTTAGTTGGACTTTAGGTTACTGTAGTTGGACTTTTGGACTTTCAGCTAGTAGTAATTATAGTTATTAATCTTGCGCAGATGGCACGTACTAGAGCTACGCTAGCTACTGGTCGAGGCAGAGGTCGTCCACCTCTCCCTCCAGCTGGACCAGGTAGGGGAGATAGGACCCCTACAGTTAGAGGACGCGGCCGTGGAGGTAGATCCCCACTAGCCCAAGGTCGGGGTCGAGTTCCACGAGAGGATCCCCCAGCAGTGATCATGCCAGAGGCTGGAGTGGAGGAAGTAGCTGAGAGTGTTGGTCCTGAGGTCAGGAACGAGACCGTTGCTAGGTCTGGAGCACAGAGAGCATGTTCGACAGAGTCAGAACGTGTTTCCATTGGAGCGACTGAGTATAGAGAGTACCGAGCCTACGTTGAGCGTAGGGAGGAGGCTGCTAGGACAGAGAGACTTACCCAGGTACCCCCAGTACCGGTTAGATCTGTCCAGGTGACACAGGAAGCGCCTCAGGTGCCAGTTGTACCTGAGAGGAGAGTTGTGGCTGATAGAGCGCCTGTTGGGACTAGAGCACCGAGGCCAGATGAGTGGTTGAAGGCTTTCAACTCTCAGAAGGTCCCCTCATATAATGGAGAGATAGGATTGGAGGTGGAGCACTGGATTGGGCAGGTAGAGACTGCGTTAGAGGCAATACGCTGCCCAGAGGATCGGCAGGTAGACTTGGTGCAGACCTGCTTCACTGGAGATGCTCATTCCTGGTGGCGGACCATGCGTAGTCGAGTCACCAGTTGGGAGCAGATGAGGAGCATTGTTAGAGACAGATACTGCCCTGTTTCGTTGAGGAGAGAGAGATTCCAGGACTTCATTGAGGCTGGATTTGAGGACGTTCCGATCGCTGCTGCCATCAAGAAGTTCCAGAAGGAACTGACCCTGCTTGGACCAGCTGCACCTCCTGAGGAGCAGCATGTCTATCTCTTTTCACGGAGATTGAGAGAGAGTACCCGTTCCTATCTGGCAGGATTTCGCTGTGAGACTCTGTCAGACTATCAGGATAGAGCATCTGCTTATGAGAGAGACAGACCAGTGTCGAGGAGAGCTGCTCAGTCAGATAGGCCGGATAAGCGGCAGAGGACAGGTTATGCTAGTGGTAGTTCAGGAGTAGCTGCTTTTGGACGGGGACAGACTCAAGGGCGACAGAGTCATACAGCTACTGGTCAGACTTCAGCTGGTGGCTTGCAGTGCCACAACTGCAATAGCTATGGGCATATCCGATCAAACTGCACGAAGCCAGCAGTGACTTGCTTCCAATGCGGTAAGATTGGACATAGAGCTGCCTTCTGCCGTCAGGGCAAGGCTCCATCTCAGCAGGGTTCTTCTCCTGCAGGCTTATCAGGGAGTGTACAGAGACCGCCACAGTACCGGACTCCTAGTCAGCAGCAACAGTATAGAGCTCCTAGTCAGCAGCAGTCTTACCAGGCTCCAGGACACACACCACCACAGAGTTCTATGCAGGGATCAGGTCGGGGCAGAGGACGTGGTAGTGTGGCTGATACTAGAGGAGCTCAGGCACGAGTGTTTGAGCTGAGGGATGCTGATCAGCCAGATGCACCGACTGCCACAGGTACGATCCAGATTCATGACTTACCTGTACGAGTTTTATTTGATACGGGTGCTACACACTCCTTCATATCTGATGCATGCGTAGATAGGTTGTCCTTAACTACTGTAGAGGGGATACCTTTTATGATAGGCTTACCTGATGGAAGTAAGGTAAGAGGGACTAGAGAGATCTTTGGATGTCCTGTTCGCATGGGAGATCGAGACTGGCTAGTCAATTTTCTAGTCATGCCCTTAGCTCATGAGGATGTCATTTTAGGGATAGACTGGATGAGGAAACACGGAGCAGTCTTAGACATTGGTAGGAGGACAGTGACCGTTGCCACGGAGGAGGGCCATAGGGTAATATTCCGAGGTTGGGACCTCGGAAAGTCAGGTACCGTTATCAGTGCAATGAGAGCAGCGAGACTGATAACCCAGGGTTGCGAAGCCTTCTGGTGTTATGCCATGAAGGAAAGCAAGAGCCTGACTATAGAGGAGATACCTGTTGCATGCGAGTTTGCAGAGGTATTCAGTGACGACCTGCCAGGGCTACCCCCACAGAGGAGCGTTGATTTCAGCATTGACTTGGAGCCGGGCACGAGACCTATCTCGAAGGCCCCGTACCGTATGGCACCTATAGAGCTGCTTGAGCTGAAGAAGCAGTTAGAGGAGCTGGCAGAGAAGGGTTTTATACGCCCCAGTGTGTCTCCTTGGGGTGCGCCAGTGTTGTTTGTGAAGAAGAAGGACGGATCGATGAGGCTGTGCATAGACTACAGAGAGCTGAACAAAGTAACCATCAAGAACAAGTACCCACTGCCACGCATAGATGATCTGTTGGACCAGTTGCATGGAGCGTCCGTGTTCTGGAGGATAGACTTGAGGTCAGGTTACCACCAGTTGAGGGTGAGAGATCAGGACATACCTAAGACGGCATTCCGGACTAGGTATGGTCATTATGAGTTCGTAGTGATGCCATTCAGGCTCACTAATACACCAGCGGTGTTCATGGAGTTGATGAATGGGATATTCATTGACTTCTTAGACCAGTTTGTAGTGGTCTTCATCGACGACATCCTAGTCTACTCTAGGAGTCGAGAGGAGCATGCTGGACACTTGAGGACAGTACTGCAGATTCTACAGGATAGCCAGCTATATGCTAAGCTATCCAAGTGTAAGTTTTGGATGTCAGAGGTGGCTTTCTTAGGTCACGTAGTGACTGCTGAGGGTATTAAGGTCGATCCGGCGAAGATCGAGTCAGTATCTTCTTGGCAACCTCCTAAGAATGTTAAGGAGGTTCGCAGCTTTCTAGGTTTAGCAGGTTACTACCGCCGGTTTGTGGAAGGGTTCTCTTTGATTGCCCGACCACTTACTTGTCTTCTGAGGAAGACCACTCGGTTTGTCTGGTCTGAGCCGTGTCAGCAGAGTTTTGAGGAGCTGAAGAGGAGATTGACGTCCGCTCCGATTTTAGCACAGCCTGAGGGTATTGATGACTTTGTGGTATACAGTGATGCATCCAAGATGGGCTTGGGGTGTGTTTTGATGCAGAGGGGTAAGGTCATAGCCTATGCGTCTCGACAGTTGAAGACGTATGAGGAGAACTACCCAACACATGATCTAGAGTTGGCTGCAGTAGTCCATGCTCTTAAGATCTGGCGTCACTATCTCTATGGAGCGACATGTCAGATCTTTACAGACCACAAGAGTCTGAAATACATATTCACTCAGAGAGAGTTGAATAACCGCTAGAGGCGGTGGTTAGAGTTGATCAAGGACTTCGACCTTGAGATCCTTTACCACCTCGGAAAGGCGAATGTGGTAGCTGATGCTTTGAGCCGGAAGACGCCTAGAGAGAGGGAGATAGCCCGGTTAACAGTACAGCCACAGTTGCAGAGGGACTTGACTTGGTTGGAGATAGAGGTTCAGTTTCCCGATACGGATGGTCAGTTGTCTACCATGGAGTTACTTCCTGATCTGTTGGATGAGATTCGACAGAAGCAGGAGACTTGCCCTACTTTGATCAGGATCCGAGACAGGATGTCTCGAGATGAGGCCCCACAGTTTACTATTGGTGCAGATGGAGTGATGAGACGTCAGGATCGCGTTTGTGTACCGTCAGACAGTGAGTTGAGACAGAGGATACTAGGTGAGGCTCATGCTACCCCATACTCAGTACATCCTGGAGCGAGTAAGATGTACAAGGATCTGAAACGGTCCTTCTGGTGGGGTGGTTTGAAGCCCGATGTGACTCGGTATGTGGCCCAGTGCGCGACCTGCCAACAGGTTAAGATTGAGCACCGTAGGTCTGGAGGAGAGCTCCACCCACTTCCAGTACCACAGTGGAAGTGGGAGTATATATCTATGGATTTTGTCACTGGTTTGAGACTCAACAGAGGATTTGATGCTATTTGGGTAGTGGTAGACCGCCTGACGAAGACCGCACGTTTCATTCCGATTAAGGAAACGTGGCCGGTGAGTCGTCTGGCTGAGGAGTTCACCAGGCACATTGTGAGACTCCATGGGGTACCGAGGACTATCGTCTCTGACAGAGATGGACGTTTTACCTCGAGATTTTGGCAGCAGGTACATACTGCTTTGGGGACGAGTCTCCACTTCACTACAACCTATCATCCACAGACAGACGGACAGTCTGAGCGGACCATTCAGACCTTAGAGGACATGCTTCGGGCGTGTGTACTAGACTGAGGACAGGTATGGCCAGATCATCTTCCACTGGTAGAGTTTTCGTATAATAATAGCTGGCACGCGTCTATTGGGATGGCTCCTTATGAGGCTTTGTACGGGCGGAGATGTCGTACACCATTGTGTTGGGATGAGCCTAGAAGAGTTGATGGAGTAGCTCCAGATCAGATACAGGATGACATCGCTCGGATTGCCCTAGTCCGAGAGCGAATGTTAGCAGCTCAGAGTCGTCAGAAGTCCTATGCCGACAAAAGACGTCGACCTTTAGAGTTTAGAGTGGGTGCTCAGGTGTGGTTGAGAGTGTCACCCACGAGAGGAGTCAGGCGTTTTGGCATTAAGGGGAAGTTGAGTCCCCGATATGTCGGACCTTTTGAGATCTTGGAGAGAGTTGGAGAGGTGGCCTACCGACTAGCACTACCGCCGAGACTAGAGAGTGTCCATCCGGTCTTTCATGTATCTCAGCTGAGAGAGTACATTCCGGATCCGAGACACGTCATCAGCCATGAGGATCTGATAGTGGAGCCTGACCATACATTTGTAGAGTACCCAGTAGCTGTCTTGGAGCGCAGTGCCAGACGTCTGCGATCCAAGGAGATACCTATGCTGAGGATCCAGTGGTCTAGGAGAGGAGCTGATGAGGCCACTTGGGAGACTGAGGAGAGTATTAGACGTAACTATCCCGAGTTCTTTGCGGGGTTAGAGGTTACTCCTGTTTGACGAGTTAGTACACGGATGTTGTGTTGGTTGACTTTTCAGTTTTTTTTCTTATATATATTGATTCGAGTGTTTCCGTTTTGTGAGACTTGTCTATGTGATGGTTGAGTTGTTGCATGGTAAAAAAAAAAAAAAAAAAGAAATTGTCGAGAAAAGTTAATACCGAAGAAAATGTGTGAGTAAGAGGAACATTCTAAGTTTCGGGACGAAACTTCTAATAAGGGGGCACTGATGTAATAACCGAAAATTTTAAGTTCCGGTAAATTGAAATTAACCAAAGTCCGATGAGACAATCGTAAATAAATAAATAAGTAAAATAAAACGAGGTTAGTTCTATCATTTTATGGGACCTAGATTCACATAAAATGATAAATTAAATGACCGGAAATAAATTTACGTTTTTAAAATAAAAATAATTATAATTTATAAATACGGAACTTAATTCCGTATTATATAAATTCCCGCACAAAATTTACGAGTTACGAGTTCCGCAATTATTTTATGAGCTAACCGCTCAATAATTCCATTTGGGCCAAATAGTCGGCCCATTACCCTAAGCCCAATAACTTAACCTAATCACACTAATAACCCTAATTACTCTTCTAATCCATGTGCCGCTTCTTCCCTCTACGCTTACCACCTGCATATTCAACCCGTACACCTGCCTTCAACTGGAGAGCGAACCACGCCGCCCCGCCTTCCACCGCATCTCTTCGTCGGCGCCAGTCCAGCCACCGCATCCCGACGCTGCCTTCAGCCGGAGCATCGCCGCCGAGGCCTGCACGTCTTCCGTCAAGTCCGAAAACAACAAGCTGCTGTTTCCGTTCCGCTTCAACCGTAGCGCCGCACCACGCCTTCAGCCGGATCCATTGCCGCCGAGTCCTGCACGCCTCCAGTCAGGCCGGTAAGATCCCGACCTCCCTCTTCTTCCCGTCTCCCTTGCGTTCCGCCTTCTGGTTCGATTCAGAGGACCGTAACCCTCCCTTCCTGCGCAGCCAGCTTTCCGGATCTCACCGCACCGCCAACTGCTGCAATCACCGGACGCTGCGGCACCAGGGAAGACCACCAGCGAAGGGCCGCCGGACGCCAGTGCACCGCCTGGACTCACCTCGCCGGACTGCAGCTCCGGTAAGCCGACTTCTCCGTCTCTTCCTTCCACTACAGTAGGTGTATGTAGAGTCGAGATGTAGCGTAATTCCTTCCTGCAGCATGTATATACGTATAGATTTATGGGTATAAAGGACGTATTGTGCATATATATATATATACGGGTACGGTGTTGTTATATAGTATGAAACGTGAGTGGAGATGCAAGATGTGTATGAATAAGTTGATTCGGAATATATATATATATATATATATATATATATATATATATATATATATATATATATATATATATATATATATATATAGGATACATATAAGTACTTATGTACTTTTGATTACGGAGGATTTATAAGAGCGGGTGTGAGCCTATTTAAGAAAAGGTATGCCGAGAACATAAATATACGTATATATAGTTCTTGAAATAAAAGTATACTTATGAGTTGAGTTGGTGAAATTATAAAATATGAGAATTTATATATGTACCTAAATACCTAGGAGTTTCGGAATTTTTATATAATTGGAGGGAAAGTTAATATGCACGAAAGTATATATATAGTTATATAGTTTTATAAGATTAGATAATACCGAGAATGAAATAATGCGATTCTAAATGACGAATGGACGAGATTAATTTTTATAACCCTAGTAAACTGTTTTGGAAGTAATCTTAGATTAGAAAAGTGTTCCAAAAGAAATATTAGAGGTCAAGAAGTGACCCGGAGATTTTTCTACACTAAGGGTAAAACGGTCTTTTACCGTATGAGAATCGTTCTTTCCGTAATTCCTTCGCATGAGGTTGGACATAGAGATGTGAGTTTGATACACATGCCTTCATTGACAGGCACTTGAGTTACACGAGTACGGACTATCTGAAGAGTGTTAGAGTGTTTTGACTCAGGTAAGTCCTTGCGACTTACTTAGCCAGTTTCTGAGTGTTAGTTGAATGATAGTAGTTGTGTGTGCATTTTGCGTGTTTAATAATAATAACTTGCTAGGACGACTGTTATTATTACGTTTAAGGCCCAAGTGTATGTATAACGGGCCGTGACATCACTACCCAGCTCTGACAGGAGACTGGGAGGTTCTCTATACCCAGACCATGCAGGTACAAGGTGAGATGCATCGGATCCATTCCTGATGGTTACACGGGGGCGGAGGCGAGGTTTGGGAATCCCTCGTGTCACAAAATAAGTATCACTAGAGTGAACGAGTAAATTAAAGCAAGATAATAAAACGGACTTGTTTGAAGCATGCTGAGTGTTTATGTTTATCTGAGTGTGTTTGTGCTGCTATTATTCTGCTAATATTTAGATAACTAGCTAACGGTTCCTCTTGTTGTTGTTTTAGATTTACCACAGGTTAGATCAGCAGCTGAGTGATCCGGAAGTAGTGGTCAGCCGGGTCTCCGTACTCCTTAGAGCGGGGTTGGGGTTGTTTTGTCTTTCCTTTCTTTTGGTTAAGACAGTTGTTCTTTTCTTTTGTTTAAGTACTGTAGGCTGCTAGACAGTGTTGCATTCATTACTCTAAAAACATGGTTTTTTATGAATTTCGGTTTCTTTATTTGTGTCTTGTTGCAAGATCCTAGTTATGTTGTTGTCAAACTGAGGTCGGGACCCATTGTGAGGTCCCAACCAGTAATACTCCGAGTTCTGAAAATTTGGGGTGTTACAATAAACTTCTATATTATGTACATATTTCACACGCAATGTGTGGTCAAACACATACACGGAAAACATAAACTTTTGTATTATGTACGTACTGATGTGTAATATGGTCAAAGAGTACTCTTGTACATAAATTTTTATCTTTATGTACATATTTTCCAAACAATGTGTTTGAAACACGCAACCAGAATCGAAATTGACACACTAATATATCGATATGTACACATATTTCATATCCAAAATAAATCGAATACAACATGTACATATTATTCCCAACGAACGTCACTAAAGAACATATCGTACAAAATTGTTGAATACATAAATATGTTATAGTTACACAAGCCCGGAAATAATGTGAGAAACAAGTTGAAAAACGTTCACATTCATTCATGCATACACAACTTTCAAAATACGACTTAAAATCAATAACTTACCTCGAACACAAACTGAAAATTTTGAACTCCAAAAAATAGTATAGAAGATGGATGGTTCACCGTTTCCTTGCGACTTCAATGACTTATGTAGGACCGATATTCGACGGCAAAACTCCATTGAAGTTGTTGAACAAGAACTCCAAGATCGTATTATGTTAACAATGGAGAAAATCAAAAAGAGCGTTGGATTTTGTTATATATCGTGAATAAATTAGGAGAGATATTATGATTAGTTATAATTTCATTTCTTATTGAACGTTGCAGAATAATTATTAGAATCTTTAATTAGGAAAAAAAATTAAAATTATATAGGAGAGAAAATGTTGACTAATTAAGTAATATCTTTAATGATTTTCTATTAAATCTTTTTCATGAAAATAAAGGGTGCCTAGTTTGTCTACACATAACAAAAGGTGCATAGTTTATACTACATGTTACATAAACTACCTACTTAACCAACTCATTCTTTAGTTTTTTACTTTGTTTTTTTTTATACAAAGCTAAGCAAAATAAGAGGATCAATTTCAAGAAACCCAATGACCTAGATCATCCTTACGGATGAGGGCTTCAACATCATCTGGAATTGCGTCAATGTCAATGAGTGAATTATCTCCATGCTACGCTATTATGTCAGCAACAATGTTGATTTCCCTTAAGATGTGGTGAATGGTAGAGTGCATGAATCCCGAGATCAAGACGGATATGTCGAGATGATCATATCTAGCTCCCATGGAGACTTCCAAATCTGGTTGATCGCATTGATAAGCATCAATTTGTCTCCTTCAATCTCTATGGATGTTGCACCTACCTCTTTGGCCTTTTTAAAGCCCTCATGTAAAGGTAAAACTTCAGCCTCTAGAACTGACTAGGCATTGCATTTACCATTACCGATAGCAATAAGAGTGACAAAATGATTTCTAATAATAAAATCAAAGGTAAATTGATTTAATGCATTGCTTGAGGCGTCACATTTTAGTTTGACATAGCCATTATGCGGTTTATTACATTTGATATTTTTTTATTTTCATTATATGTTTAGAACTTTTCTTATTAGTCACGTTCACTTTTGCGTTAGCTTTGTTCCAATCAATAATTTGGTTTATTACTTTACTTGATGGCAAAAATATTCTTTTTGTTCTGATTATTCAGAAAGGATGGACGACACAACTAGTTGTCCGTCTTCTTTCTACCTCGATGTAAATTTAATTTTTTATTAAAGGGAAATTCCGGTTGGTACCCCTATGGTAAGGGGTATTCCGGATTATGCCCATGACTTTTTCCAAGTTCAGTTGGTATCCTTCAATTTTCACATAATTTTGGAATTTGCCCAATTGATAGTAAATTCTTTAACATTAATGTTTTCTATTAAAAAATTAAGAGAAAGGAAGTTGAAAAGATATTAAAAAGCAAAAGGAAATTGAAAAGAAATTAAAAAAAATAAAAGAAAATTAAAAAAAATAAAAAATGAATTGTATTAAATATATTTCTTATATATGAAATTGTAAATTTTTGATATTTTTTTATAATTCTGGAATTTCTTTTTGTTCTTATTTCTTTTCAATTGTATTTCCCTTTATTTTTTAATAGAAAATTTTAATGTTAATGAGTTTTTAAATATTTATTTATTTTTATTTTTGTATCAAAAAATTATAATTTCAGAAGTTATAAATATATTTGATAGGTTTTATTTTTTAATTTCTTTTCAATTTCCTTTTATTTTTTTTATTTCTTTTCAATTTCCTATCCCTTAATTTTGTAATAAAAAACATTAATATTAACAATTTTTCAACTGTTGGGCAAATTCTGAAATTATGTAAAAACTGAGGGGTACCAATCGAACTTGAAAAAAGTCATGGACAAAATTCGGAATACCCCGTAACACAGTGTAAAAACCGGAATTTCCCTTTATTAAATTATGATGGACTTAAATAGTAACATTGTAGGAACTACCGTTTGATGTAAAAAGCCACACGGTCACAGGTTTTACCATTCAAGTAAGTTGTGAGTCGTCCCTCCCATTGGGTATTGTCGGAGCGAGTCAGGGTCTTCGGTTTGACCCTGAGTCAAGAGTGACGGATCACCCGACCAACTCATCTTATCGCGATACGACAAGAAGAACGAGACGAGAGATAACGACGTCTATGTATATATGGATTTGTGGGATATGGAGATCTTACCAAAGTGGATTGCAGAATCTCTCTCTCTGTCTTTCTCTTCCCTCCCTCGTGATTTGCTTTTTAAAGTCATTAGTTGCAAGATTTTCACCAGATTTCCTGCATTACAATTTCAAACGCCTTTCCCCTTTCCCATTCCCTTCTTATATAACGCTCCCCACTCAACCGCTTCATACTTTCAATATTTCTCTTCTTCCTTCGATTTCCAGATTAAATTTAATCCGGTTTCAGTCATGATGGCCATGAACACTCTGTTTTCTCACAGATTCGGTTTGCCGCCATCGCTCGGCGAAGAAGCTCATGTTCTCGCCGTCGATGATAGCCTTGTTGATCGGAAAGTCATCGAGAGGCTCTTGAAAATCTATTCCTGTAAAGGTGTGAGCTCCTCCTCACTGTCGATGATAGCCTTGTTGCACTCTGTTTGGATTTTGAATCTAATGTTTAACTTGTTTACAGTTACGGCGGTTGATAGCGTCAAGCGAGCCTTGCAATTCCTTGGATTGGATGACGAGGTTTCTGATAAGAGATCTGTTGTAGACGGACTGAAGGTGGATCTGATTATCACCGATTATTCTATGCCTGAGCTGACTGGTTACGAGCTTCTTAAGAAGATCAAGGTTCCGATCTTCTCTTTATCGATTTTCATTCAAGCTATTTTGAACCATCCAATTCATTTCCTGATTTTTCTGCTTTGATTTGTGTGATCAGGAATCCTCAACTTTTAGAGAGATACCAGTTGTAATCATGTCTTCCGAGAACATTCTAGCTCGAATCGACCGGTACTAATTTAAACTTTGAACAGAATTTTTGCAATTCAGTTTCTTGCGATGGCTGTTTTTTTGATTGTATATGTTTGATGCAAACAGCTGTTTGGAGGAAGGAGCGGAGGATTTCATAGTAAAGCCAGTGAAATTATCAGACATGGAAAGGCTCAGAGAACATTTTACGGCAAAAGACGTTTCCAAGATCAAAGACAAAACGCTTGGCAACAAGAGAAAGCAACCAGACGGTCCTGATCTCGACACGTCACCAACCTCATCAGAATCTCCACCTTCAATCGCCTCACCGGAATCATCACCGTCGCCGCCACAATTACCCGGCCAGTCCCCTTCGCTACCACTTTCGTGTCCAGATTCACCAACTACAACATCAAAAACGCTGGATTCGCCGTCTAGAAAGCTGAAACCGAGTAGCTCCGATCTCATAGTTCCTGAATCTCCGTTGTGATGGTTCTAGTCGGAATCCCATTTCTGCACATATTGAGGGTTATAGATAGTTTGCATTACTGATGAATCATCATCATTTTTGTACTTGTGTTGGAGACGATAGCGCCATTTTTTCACCTTCTATTAGAGTTTTTAGCATTTTAATATTGTAAAACTTGAGCAATAAGAGCAAATACAACATTGAAGACCGAATGAATAACGGCGTTATGAATTCTTCAGTACTCCTACTGACATATTGAAGGAGATAAATTTGTTTTCACGGCCATTCATCAAATCTCAACCCTTATATTAGGTGAATCATGGTCATTGATGATTACTAGCTCCCGTTCCTTCATCTTTTACCTATCACTGATAGCACAAGTTAAGTATGATATGAAAATATTCAGGTTGGCTCTTCATTATCTGCGGCATAGCTTGTTGTCATCCTGGTAATCATATTCATGATATGGGTTGTTGTCATGTTCCAGAATGGTTTCATTGTAATCTCTTGTTTTGAAACTTTAGACATCAGAGAAGTTGAGTGAAAAAAATCAGTATTTCACGTTTGTAGAACAATTGAATACAATTTGCAAAGGTAAACGAAGATGTTAGCAGACATTAAAGGGATGAAGATTAAGGTAGTGATATGGGCTAAGGTGACTTGCATTTCTACTGAAAAAAACAAAGATGTATGTGACAACTGGTATGAAGAAGCCTGGGAGTCGAGACGCACATGAGGTCCTCCGAGATGGGGTTGAGATTGAGAAGTTCTAAATTATAACCTTTTTTCTGGGCTACTGTTAATGTCAATTGTTAAATGACTATTTGTTGATTACTGTTGTTTGTATAATGTTTCTTCCAATAAAGGTGCTATTGAAGAACATCTGTTCAAAAAAATTGTTTATGGAAGTGTTTCTTTACATTTGCATTTGACAATTGTGAACACTCGCATGAGTTGTACATATAAGAAAATGGAGGAATGGAGATTCATGCAACTGATTATTTTGCTATATATATATATATATATATATATATATATATATTTGTAACCGACCATCTGATGTAAAAATATTAAGCATTTGATTTGATAGAATAGTTAGGGGTGGTGCGGGTATGGGTGGAGGTAACAATACCCATTATTGAACCATAGCTTAAAATCCTAAAATTCATAGGATAGTTGCGTTTTAATAATTATCTTCATTTTGTCAAAGAATTTCAACCACACCCCACACCCCATCTCCAATCTCATATTGTTGAAATCTCTTCACAACAACTCGAGCTTTCGACAACTCAGTCCGACAAACCTCCAACCAAGTTCAGTAGTTCACTACCCTAAAATGTTACATTTGATTGTATTGTTGATGTATTATTTGCAATTCGTTTCGACGTTGGCTGTAATGTTGGTAATATTTCATATTAGTAGACTCGGATTCGTATTAATTTAAATATAATTAATTTATATTTATAAAAATCTAAAAACGAAAAAAATAATACACATCCGGTTATTTTTTCCAACCACGTACCCACATACATAATAGGTGACAGGGGTGGGGGCGTTGATGTGTGAAATGTTAGGCCGGTGGTGGACCAGATGGTAAGAGATTAACTAAGTCTAGTGGTTGAGCATTTTATATCCATCACGGTGTACCTAAAAACTTAGTATTGAAGTATGCGCGACGTGATAAAACCATCATTTTTGTTTTCCTTCCTCATCTCATTTGTACGTGTCTTACAATTGCATACATACACATGTGATAGTATGACTGACGCATGCAATATGCTATATTCGTGTTTTCTGGTTTTAACGCAGCACACATTCCCATTGGGTTAAATGAACGAGAAAATGAAACGCTATGCAAATAATAGTTGGACAAGCGTATTCAGGCCGGCCTGACTATAAGCATGTAAATTTGTTGCAATAGTAATGTATAGCTTGTGTACAACACCTTCATCATTTTAATAAAAAGTCGTTTTTTTACCATTTTATAAAAGAAGAGCTACAATTTCACACACAAATCAATATTTTGATTTTAAAATTATCAACATTAAGTATACTTTTGTATGCGTGGTACTTTAGTCAAAAGACGTTAGGATATTTATTATAAATTTTATTATTATTTTTTTTTATTAATAGGATCTATTTATAAAAATTAAACGGGTCATCAAAATGATTGAACCAATCCTGAATAAAGCTTATGGGTTTATTTTATTGAATTTATAAATATGGTAATTCCTTGCATTAATTCAACTCTTTTTCTTTGGTTTTCTCTTGTCTCGTGCAGTCGTGCCTCAGTTTCTTACATAGTTTGTTAGCAAAATTTAGTTGGATAATTGAGATTAACAAAAAATATAATACAAATACATGAATGTTAGGATTCGAGGCCAGGTCTCCACGATCACAATATGAAATTCTACCACTAAACTCTTACCACTTGATATTTACAATATTTATATATACATACTAAAGTAGAGTACAAATTGGTTTTAAAAATTGAGTAATAAGACCAAATCTTCATATATTACTAAATTGCCATTACCTAAAATTATTTAAAAAAATTAATGTTAAGTTGTTACAAAATTTGTCTAGCATATCTTTTAATTCCTTCTATTTACTAATCATTTAAGATTATCAATTTTAATATAATTATAGATTTCAAATAATTATTTTCTTTTTTTATAATTAAACTTTATTTAAAAAGTTTTGGATATTATTATTTTGTTAATAAAATTCGAATAATTATGAATGTTTACCTAATATTTTAGTTGATTTTTATCTTAAAAATCATGGTGTATAAGATTTGATATATAAATAAAATCGGTATTACTAATCTATATATTTATATATATGCTAAAGTAACCTACAGATTACTGACGTGACACGGTTATAATTCGGTTTTTAAGTCAAATAACCATATATTGATAAACTGCAACTCCTTTAAAATTATTTATTTTTAAGACTATTTATTTTTAATAACAATATCAACCAAATCACCAAAACCATTAAATTTTGTGATTCACAATTTTTATTTATAAATTATCTATTGTTTAGGGTTCCAATAAAATTATTTATTTTTAACGTGATATGTTTGTCAAATTATTTTGGGTGTATTGTCTGTTTATTTCATTAGCAAGAATAATTATATTGTTATGATAAGGTGATTATTTTTTAAAATTATTTTTTTTCTTTTTTGAAGTATTTATGTAACTTGATAGTAATGCAAATTTGTTTTACTTATATGTATTAAGCATATCCATGCACGATGAAGAAGCTAAGGTTCATCTCGTCCCAAATATTTTTTAGCAAGACGGAATTGCTACTTTTTATGAAATTCCGCCGGGATTGAGACGAGTTCAAAACAATGACAAGATCGGGATATGTTCCCACACTTATTTATATGTATTAAAAATACCCGTGTGGCACGAATCCTAAACTAGTTATAAAGTATAATATTGAAGAGTCAACTTATTTTTACAGGTCGGTTTACTAATATTAACCTTGCACGTCAGGTTCAAAAAATCTTACAAATATAACATAAATTGTGTTAACGCTTCTCATCGGTAATTTTAGTTAACCCTCTTAATCTCGCATTCTGATCAAATTTGGGAAAGATACTCATCGAGGATAAAAACCTAATGTTAAGTACAAATGATGAAATTCACTCTATTCACAATTATCAAACTAATGAGCACGTCATGAGTCCATAAATGACACTTATTAGTGGATTGTCAAGCCCATCACTGTAAAGTTCGAGTTCAAAACTCAGGCCCATATCCCTAATTGTTTACTATTTTAACTTCCACTTCAAAATATTTCATAAATTTTTTTTTGGTAGATAGAGGGTGTGTTTTGTTGTGTGGTTTGGGGATTTTTTTTTAGGTTAGGGTTATAAGGGGTTATATAATAGTGGTGTTTAGTTGAAGCTTTGTTGTTTCATGAGTTTTACGGGTGATGGTTTTTGAGTTGAAATACGTGGGTTTTCAAAACCTTCTACCTCAAGGTTATGGGAGATTTTCCAAGAGTTTCTCCAATTATATACCACTGATGCCCCTCGCATCATTCATCTCCTCTCCTCGTTCATCGAGACACTACAGAAGTAGTGCTAGGGTTTGCGAAAAATGGCGATGCCAAAAGGAAAGAAGCGAGCCTCTAGTAGCCGGCCTGGAAATTCTCCTACGACCACCTCCAAAACTAAACCCGAAATCCTACGTTCTCTCAGGTACCAATTTCTCACTTATCTGTTTTCAATTTTTCAGGTTAGAAATGACATTTGTGGTTAGTTCCCTCATCTGCTTTTCATTATCCGTTTGGTGATGCTTGTGCTTCATTTTTGTTGGGATGGATGGTTGGATTTTGTGTTTGTACTACTTGTGCTTCATCCCTTTGGTATTGCAGATTGCTCGTTCTAATGAGCTTGTATTGTTTGTACTGCTTGCCCATCATAACAACCCCTGTTTGTCCATCATAACAACCCCTGCTTGTTTTGTCTCCTTGAATGCCATCAATACTGCTTGTGATGTCCCTTTGGTATTGCAGATTGTTTTCCTCATCTGCCTGTTTGTACTGCTTGTGATGTCCATCATAACCCCTGCTATGAAGGATGGGTGGAATTGTTTTTCATCAGTATGCGAAATTGGAAATTGAAGTGCTCTATGGCTTAAATGTTTGTATATCCCATGAATGTGAATAAAATGTTAAGGACATTGTGGCATCGGATTTCTTGCTTAGCCTATATTTGTTTATGACTTGCTCTATAGTACGCTTGAGATGGAAAGTTAGAGTTTAGCTTTGGACCATTTAACTTGTATGCTTGTATCTATAGTTTTGAGCATCTTCTCAAGCTTATCTTGAAATGAATAGTTTGAGTGAAGCAAGTTCTGATCGTGTAGCACATCTTGATTCTTTTTCCTTCAGGTGCATTTGGAAACAAAGTTATCTGATGTTGTAATTAATTGAAGTGAAAGTTGAAGTATTAGTTGGGATTTTAATTATGCATTTTGCTAGTTATGCAAAGATTTATTATATTCCGACTAATGTGGTATAGTGATGTTTAGTTATGCAGTTTCTATGTGGTATTTGGTGAAAGTTCATGTACTGTATTTGTCATTTTCAGCATCTCCCACTCAAATCCATGTGTTAGGCTTTTATTAAAATCTTACCATACAGTTGAACCATTTTTTAGTGATTTGTGATATTTGTTGAGAAGAAGGGTACCTAAGCTGTTATATGGCATTATGAAATATTGATCCACTTTTCAGATTGTGTAAGTTTACTTTGAATTTTTCATTTCATTTTGTTTGTATTATTATATCCATATTAGTATCAATAAATCTGATTTTTGTAATTGCTTATATTTATATGAAATATTGATCTTTTCAATGTGTTTGATGATAACAAGGGCACCTAAGCCTCATACAGTTGAGCCATCTACAATACATGAATGGGTTTGGGACTCGAGCTCACCTTTCGTAGAAATACTACCACAAGTATGTAACCCTTTATAATGCTCTGTTCTGTCATTTCATTTTGGTATTGTAAATTTTATAATGACAATGCTCTTGTAATATAT
Source organism: Fagopyrum esculentum (assembly GCA_033239045.1). Taxonomy (NCBI): domain Eukaryota; kingdom Viridiplantae; phylum Streptophyta; class Magnoliopsida; order Caryophyllales; family Polygonaceae; genus Fagopyrum; species Fagopyrum esculentum. The sequence goes on from BSUD01000007.1 coordinate 38,030,847, forward strand.
ATAGACTTCTACAGAAGATGAGGAAACAATTAGGAAGACGGAAGATCAATCATTTGGGTATGTCAAGTCTTTTGGGAACTGTGAGCTCGCACAACGCTTGATAGCTATCAATAAGCGACAAGAGATAAAAATTGATGCCCTAGAAGTGTGCAACAACGCCTTGGTTGATCAGATTGCAAATGTGGCGACCAAATATTGCCTCCTCGGCGTCGATAACTCAACTTCAAAGCCCCAAAACAAGAAGCCGAAGATCGTCGTCATTTGTATGATCTTGTGTGGCTTCATGTACTTCATGTCGGAGTACATGTGTCAGGGTTAGAATGTACTCTTGGTAGTTATTAACATTTTGAAGTCCTTTGTAATGGTTATAATGTACTTGTAATGCTAGCTAACGTAACTGTTTGAAGTCTTTTGTAAATCCGGTTATGTAACAGCGGAAGAACCCTAACTTTTGTAAGTCATGACATGGCTTGTAACTCGTGGATGATTGTAATATTTATGGCATTATGAATGTATGTTTCCCATCTGATCATGTTGTATGGCATCATGTATGTTTAATTGTGTTGTTTATGGATCGGTCAAGAACTGCTACTGAGGAGTTGTTTTTGGTGTTGAATATGTGTGAAATGTATGTTATTCAGGAATTGTGTTTTTGGTATGTTTTGTGTGTTTACCATCTGCTCAGCTGACATGCAAAATTGTTGAACTCTCTATTTAGACAGTTATTAAAATTTTTTGGTCTGTTTATACGGGTTTGTCTTGTGTGTTTACCATCTGTGAATGTATGATGTTGAGGAGCTGCCTTTTTGGTATGTTTTGGGTGTTTACCATCTGCTAAACTCACAATGTATATGTTGAATATCTGTGAATGTATGTTGCTGATACCTGTGTTGCAATGGACGAGTCGGTCCAACACCCGACTGACCACACAACCTTGGACGACAATGCCACTGCACAAGTGGAACGAACCAGGATGAGTTGCGTGATGTTGTGCTGCTATGAGGTAAAATCAATATTTACTTTCTCTTAGGAAGATCTTGCTTCTGCTTGCATTGCTGTCATACTGCATTCCCAATCAATTTAAAGACAACAACTACAACAAATGAAATATGCCACATCCTTTAGAGTGCAAATCGGTTTAGAAATAGCAACCATCAAGAACTGCAACAACAAAGTGAGCCATTTCAGATATAGGGACAAAAGACGTAATGTCCAGGGAGGAGATGTTTGCGCTGTCAGATAAACAAGAAGCAAAATTTTGCACCCACGCATGAGGGGAATCATTAACGAAAGAGAGTAGTGTTTTCAATGATTCTCTATATATCTCATTTTTTCAATGATTCTCTGTATATCTCTGTATATCTCATTTTTTTTCAATGATTCAAGTCAAGAACTAAAAAGGTGAATGTTGAACCTAAAAACTGCAAAACTTAGGGTCATCACCCAGTATATATAAAATCTGAATTCATACCGGATAAACCGTTCATCATAGCTTCCGAAAGGGGAAGTGGAACGAACGATCAAAATCGCAACCCAATCAAGTAATTTGTGATACCAACTTTTGGAACGTTCTAGTTCCAAAACTGGTTGCCTCCTTAATGTCATACTATGAAACTTCTCCAGAAGAACTGTCAATCTAGACAAGCCAGAAAGTGAAATCACAAGGCTATCATTTTACTACATATTTTATAAACAAGCCACATAAAACAATTGTGAATAATCTTATTTGCACTACTTATTACTTGCAGCTTTATACATAACATTGCATGTCTTCAGGATTATCCTTTTCAGTCGAAGACTAGGCTTGGTTCTTGGTGCACTTCCACTATCATATAAATTGACAAAGAAAGTACCTCATCATCTCGTTCTAGTGATCCATGACCCTGCATTCATAGAGAAATTATTAGAATGGTTGACTCAACATATAACTATAAAATAACATCCAAGAAAAGTTTTATTTGCTTAGACTTTTTCTCTAACAATTTACTCGCTGACTGATCTATTTTCATTTTTCTTATGTTGACTTCTTAGTGTATGTTGGGCAATACCAAAAAAGTAGTAGTAGAGGTAGAGTTTAGCGTTTTTGGTGATTACAAGGGTGTTTGGTAACTAGCAGTAGCTTCTAGCATTTCGAACGCTACTTTCCTGAAGCTATTTCTTACTAACTTTTAGATTTATTTCTGCCGCTACTTCTATCTCAACCTCTACCCCCACCGCTTGACACGCCCTTAATCTTTGAATTGATAATTTCTCCAAAACTGATTTATAATTGACTTCCATGTTTCATACACACCTAACTCATAGATACATAAACTAATATAAATCTCGATAAAAATTGATCAATTAATGATTGTACCATGAAGATTTTATCCCATACTTTTAGTACATCACAAAGGATTAACCAGGATGAACCTGATGCCTATATTCAAGTTGAATCTACAAGTGGAAGGCCGATTAAATTCCCAAGTGGTTATTTCCTAAGCATTCTAAACCTTGCTATTACATTATGTGTTTGTATTAGTATGGATTTTCAAAGGATTTTTATGTTGCCCATGATTGAAGAAAGAGCCTTGAAAAAATCCAAACATGCTAAACCTTGCTATTAGATAGTGGATACATGTAAACAAGCACACATGGTGGATTTGTCGGCTTGTTTAGGATCCTTGTTCAAGGACATATGCTACAAATACATGATTTATGACCAACTCCTAATCATGGTTAACTTTTGGCAGGACGTCTACTTTGACGATGAGTCTGCTGAGGTGGTCATTTCATCCTTGCGTCTTGGGGAAGATCAAGAAACGTAGGTTGTCTAGTAGTCTTAATGTCATACTATGAAACTTCTCCAGGAGAACTATCATTCTAGACAAGCCAGAGTCTGACATATCTTTAAAATGTCCCTTGTGTGCTACATGTGAAATTTTATGGCAGCAAGTAAGTCCTACAATAGGATCAAGCTTATCACTTCGTTAAAAGATAATATTTCAGAAAGACAAATAATACTTGGACCTTAATCAAGAAACTCTTCAAATCCAACTTTCCATACTATGGAATATAAACATAAGCTTGAAAGATCTTCAAAAAATCAAAAGGCGCAACAACTTAAAAATTTTACAGTTGCTGATGACTTGTACAAGTTTCTTTACTAAACATTGAGAAACAAAGCATATGATAAACTAATTGCTCAACTTTGAATGATCTTACATACTTTCTCTCAGAATATCAAATAAAGAAATGGAAAATAATAAGAAAATCTAACAAAACAAAAGAGTGTTACAGCATGAAAGAAATCGGTAAATAAATGAACGGGCAAGAAGTCATGAACGGATGCATAACTTATAGGAAGCCACATACACTGCACGTATCAGTGCATCTGGATATTCATGAGCACAAAAATGAGCAAGTGATTTTGTGAGAGACCGCTCCTAGATTACCTATAGCCACAACTCTAAAATTTTACCACTAAATCAAAATAGATAACTTACATTTGAGCTGATGTCTGAAAATGAATTTTCCAGTAAAGGTCCTAGTAGGTTGTCCCAAGGCCAAATTTCAACTCTCTAATATTTGTCAACCTTCTTACTTCCTTGTCATGTATCTTGTTAACATGGTCGTGCTAGCCTCAAATTTCATGTTCTTAAATTTTCGAAAAATCTTGGTTTACATTTTAGGACATATATATATATATATATATATATATATATATATTAGCATAGCAATTGAGAGTTCATTATGCCAAATTATTTCCCTACTGGTCAAGTGTTTTTTAGGTATCATGACACCAGCTCATTAAGTCAATATTTGAAGCATACGTCACATGATATGCAGGAGAAGGTGCTGGTAGTGACATAAATAACATAGTTTACTGAAGAGCTTTTTAATCCCTTTTTAATACTCTGATTATACTTAATTTATCATATGAAAATAACTGTGAAACCTACAAGTTACCACTATAGTTACCAAAAAAACAGCAGCAACAGCAGTGTAACCATGTAAACAGCAGTGTAACCACAATTCACTTACATCATCAAAATAGAGGATCTTATCACAAAATTCCCCATAACTATGTGAGCAAATACATATGATAGGTGCATCAAATCATATGTTAGTGCTCACAAATATGTTCAAAAAATCATGAGGACCAAAATATTTCCCCGTATCTTAAATTACTTGCTTATGCATTTCTTTCCCATATCATCTTGGCTATTTGATCTCGAATGTGTTTCGTTTCACCTCCAAGACTTGTATCCTCCTCTTCATCATCCCCGTCATCCCCATCATCCCCATCACTTTCTAAAGGGCTGTCATTGTCATTTATTTGTTGGTCATCTACTTCATCTTCATATTCATCTTCATAAATCACGTCTTCAGGTCCATTACTTCCCGATGGTTCATTCTTAGCTTTAATTACATAGTTATGTAAAGCGAAGCATGCTAGTATTATGTCAACTTGAGTGTCCACTTTGTAAGCGGGCATCACACGTAGAATCTTCCAACGAGCTTTCAAAACCCCAAATGACCTCTCAATGCAACTACGCAGAGATGAATGCAGCATGTTGAATGCTTCCTTTGAGTTCCCTGACTCAACGTTCTCAAATTGTGACAAATGGTACCGAGTCCTTAAATATGGAATTATGTTACCTTCTTTGTTCTGGTAACCTTTGTCAACCAATTAGTAACGGCCTATCTCAAACAAAGGCAGTCAAATGTCATTTTAGTTAGCATGACGTACACAAATAATTTTCCTAATCTTGGCTGATTTTGAAAACATACCTACAGGCGGGTGTGGGAATGCCATGGATGGGGTTGTAATCGCATGCTCAAACACCTTCACATCATGTGCTGATCCCTCCCAACCAGTAGACACGAGTGTGAAAAGCATATTAAAATCACATACTGCCATCACATTGAAGGTGCATATCCCTTTCCGCCCACGGTAAGCTATATGATCAGCTTCAAGAATACATGCGTTTATGCGAGTACCGTCAATGCAACCAATTGCTCCCAAGAAAAAAAGGATTATACCGATCATTACTAATGTGTGTAGGAACTTGGGTGAAAGAAGGGTCACTTGGTTTAATGATGTCTTTTGCCATGCATTTGAAACCTTCTTCACGACCAACTAAGGCGCTTAAAACATCATGAATGACAGTAGAAACTGTTGCAGTCGATCGTTGGAATCTCTCGGCAACAGTTCGATAGGACAATCCTTGAGCTACCGTGTACAAGAATATGCCCACTTTTTCAACCACTTGCATCCTAGGGGACCCTTGTAGACCGTATTTATCTGTTAGATCATTACATAGTTGCCTGAACACACGCCGCTCCATCCGGAAGGCATTAACACACCTTGTCTCCGTCTTTGAATTTAGAATTGAATCCATCCAACGTGAACCGGTAAAAGTTGAATCAAAGACACGTGTTTTGTGCACATGCTTGTAGTAGTGCTCATCTAAAAGGTTTATTTGCATCCGTGGACATGCCGCCGCACGTAAGTACCGTTTCCTCCTCCTACGAGATGCTTCATCAAACATTTTCAGCTTGTCGCTGTGTTTGAAATTGAAGAGCTACACCTGCATACATGAACATGAAAAATATAATAAATTTCCTACATGCCTATATTCAACCATCAACAAATATTATGAGAAATAAAAAGACAAACAAGTATTCAAACAAACTTAAACATCGCATAATTAGAAAGTATCCATTTTCAAAATGAAAAGACAGACAAGTGTTCATAGTGATACAACCATGTTCAAACACATAAAGAAAACATAGAAGTTGACAACATTGTCACCCTTTAGTCTAAGTTTGCAAATAAATAGTAGCGTCTGTAATCATGTTTTTTCGGAGGAATAAGGCCATTCATTCCTTTTTTGCTGAACTCCCACTCAAGCCAAGGCAACCTCGCATCATGGGATGAGAGACATGTAAACAGCATACGTTTGTAGTCATTATCTGTCATAGACAACGCAAAGCACCGTAGTGGTGAACCTAGAACAAGGAAGCCTTCATCAACCATTCCCTCAATAACCTTCAATGCTTCAAGACAAGTACTTTTTGGCTGATTTGAAGCCACAATTGCAGCTGAACTTGCTTGTGATGTAGACTCTTTTTCAACCTCCCACATTTCTGCCATTGCATCATTGCATCTCAGTGTAGCATTTAGGGTTTTCTAGTACAAGTTGCCCACGAGAGGGAAGTGGACAACTAAAAGGGAGGTCAACACTGTCCAATGGTACCCCATGAGTGACATCTTCAACGACAAACCCATCACCAATTAACTCGTCCACTGGTAAGTGGGCAGCATATGGAGAAGCGTCTTCATCAATATACGGAAGTTGAGGTAACATTGTGTTGCATGGCACATTGGTCACATTGGGCCTTGTGACCATAGAAGGGGCAACACAATGAGAACCTGTTGCAAATGTTCCTTGGAATAGTGACTCCATCATTGACTCGACCTCAGGACATAACGGATTCTTCCTGAAAACCCGATACTCTTCGTTCTCCTGCTCAATTGAGACAAACAAAATAAATGGGTAATTTTTAATATAATTTGACACATACAAGGAAGATTATTTTTTGTTCATCATACCTGTAACTTTTGTGCCCACCACTCTGGAGTCGCATCAATACATTGTTTCTGAGGATCCCAACCTAATTCAGTTTCCCCGTGCTTTAAGGATGGCCATAGTTTCCATGATCCTCTCATGTTATTGTACTTATTCTTCAATGTTTCTTTCTTGCACTTCATGTTGGTTTTCTGCTCAAATGTCTCAGTTAATTGAATCCAACTAAAACCATTCTTCCCATTCTGCCTTTGATATTCAGTGAGCATTTCTAGAAGAGTTCTAGTTAGAGCATCCGTCCACACAAACGACTTATCTTTCCCCTTAGCACCCGAGCTACCAATATTCTCAGCCATGATTACAAACTGAAACTTGATTGACTAAAATGAAAAACTGACAAAATATATACGACAAAAAAAACGCTAACAAATCAACAGATATAAGTTCTACATACTACACATCAGTCAAATATAAAAAGTAATGTAAACATGTAAACAAACACTACACAATAGGCAAACATGTAGATAAACATGTAGACAAGCACTATACAATACAAATATCATAACTAAAATCACTTGAATATGTTGATAATCAAACTAAAATTACTTGAATATGCTGATAATCAGAACTAAAATCAAATTTGTTGATATTCAGTAGTTAGCATAACTAGCAAATTGCACAATTAAAAAATGGAAATTCAAATATGTTGATAATGATAAATAAAATCACTTGAATTTCTATTTTGGCCCTAATAAAAATCAGTAGTTAGCATAACTAGCAACATAACTAAACAACCCCTTTCTAAATTCAGTTCATCCCTGTTCCTCTCTAGACTAGAAGAGAAAAAAAGTAGATTCAACGACAAAAAAATTAGTTCACCACATCAAACCAGTAAACCAAATTGCAAATAGAAAGTAGATTGAACAAGAAAGCGAATTCACCACATCAACCAGTAAACCAAATTTTAACTCACTTCACAGAATTTCAATTCTTTAAGTATAAATAGACAACATGTCCTCAAACCCTAGAAAATAAACAAAAAGCGAATTGAATGAGACGAGAGAAGAGAGTAAGGGGATAAAATCGAACAAGACCTTACCTATGCCTTATCTTCTTTGTGCGGAATCGTTCCAAGGTGTGTCTGCCAGATTGAGCGCTTTTCCTTTCTTCGATTGTACAAGGGCAGCGTTCGATCAATCGAAGACCTTTGTGCCTTCTCTACAGTGGACGATAGATTACGCAAAGCTGTTGTCCTCAATGTCCATTGTGTGCGTCTCACGTGACTTATTACAGGGACAAAGTTGTCATTTTTACACTTCGCATCTAATTAAAAAAACTCCAACTAAACACATATAACCAGTTTTTTTCAATAAACTAACCTTCAAATAAACTTGAAATAAACCGCAACCGCAACCACAATTACAACCACAACCACAAATAAGGGTATTATAACAAACCCCACAACTAAACACACCTAGAGTTACGCTAGTAGAATGGTGGAGGGAGGAAACAATGAATCAACCCTCACCGCCAGCAGGTAGGACTTTTAATGGGTCCGAATCTTGACCGGCTATCAACAACACAAATCAAACCTGGATCAAACTACCTGGTCAGGTCCAAAACCGATCCAGTACCAACTGGACCAGACTTGAATAAAAACTCGCTGAATTCAGTAATATGTGACAATGAGATTAAACACATTCTATTATGAGATTTCGTTTTTTAACAACAAAATATCAGTTTTCCCTAAATTGCACAACAACAAATTATGAGTCAATGAATTAAGTTTTAACCAACAGTATATTATAAGAACTATATATATATATATATATATATATATATATATATATAGGGTGTGGTTCCCATGAGAACCCCTAACGTGAGAACATGAGAACAATCGTACACCGTTTGATGAGAGTATTAAGGGTTGAGATTTAGAGTAGATATAAAAATAATAATAACTACAAATAATAATAATTAGGAATTCAACAATAACTACGAATAATCCACTCAACCAACAATAACTACGAATAATACATTAAACGATATGGCACATTCGTAACAAAACTAATAATAATTACGAATCTGTTCTCATGTTCTCACGTTAGGAGGTGTTCTCATAGGATATATACTCTCTCTCTCTCTCTCTCTCTCTATATATATATATATATATATATATATATATAGGGTCCGGTTCCGGTGAGGAGGACCCTTGCAGATAGGAATGAGGAGAGACGGGGTGGTGACATGTGGTATGCCACATCACCATTTTTTTTCCAGATTTTCTTTTTGTAAATAAAAATTGGTGTTCATATTTTTATAAGTATGTGTTCATTTTTAAAAGAGTAATTGTTCATATTTTATCAATAAATGTTCATTTTTTCTCAATACTAACTGTTCATTTTTTAACATTAATTGTTCATTTTTGTATTTATTTATAAAACATTTTTTTCGGATTTTTTTTGAAAATTATGCTATTTTTCAAATCGTGTTAATAAAATATGATGTTCATTTTTTTACGAGTAATTATTCATTTTTTTTACGATTATGGTGTTTATAATATGATATTCATTTTTTTTGAAAATTATACCTTTCTTTAAAATCCTGTTTATAATATTCAGAGATCGATTATATAAAAAACTGTGTAATCAAAGAGAATACAAGACGGTTCAGATTTTGTTTCTTCGAATTTCTACTCTTACTGTTTAGATTTTCATTCTTAAGGTTTAGGTTTCATTATGATTGATGTTTGTGTTCGAAATCAAACTTGTTTGAATCATTTTGTATTTGATAAGTTTGATTGAGAAAATACATGTATATACATATGTTGAGTTGGTCTAATAGCTCCAATTGAATAATCTATATGCTCCTTTTAGTGTGCACGCAAACTGTTCGGCAAAGTGCCTTATAGAAAAATAGTTTATAATATTTACAGGAATAATGACATAAAAAGTTTGAACACTGACGAATAAAAACATGAACAATGAGGTATAAAAGTATGAACACTGATGAGTTATCTATAACTTTGACACATACATAACATATTATTATCATCTTTTAACGTTTTGTGATGAGTTTTTATTTTTTTATTTTTTGTGGTTATATACAGTAAATGAACATCTATGCATTATAAAATGAACACAAAAGAATAAATGGACATGACATTTTGATGAATAAAAATACTATGAACACCGATGTATAAAAACATGAACAATGACATATAAAAGTATGAACACAGATGACTATTTTGAACGTAAGGGTATTTTTTCAGATTTTAAGTCAATTTACAAAAATGCCATTAATGATGAGCGTGTGAGAGCCCTTGATTTAAATCCATCTGATGGCTTACACCCCTCCTAATTCCTATCTACAAGCTCTCTCCTCACTTGAACTAAAATCTATATATATATATATATATATATATATATATATATATGGTCCAGTTCCGGTGAGGAGGACCCTTGCAGATAGGAATGAGGAGAGCCGGGGTGGTGACACGTGGCATGCCACGTCACCTTTTTTTTTCCAGCTTTTTTTTTTGTAAATAAAAATTGGTGTTCATATTTTTATGAGTATGTGTTCATTTTTAAAAGAGTCATTGTTCATATTTCATCAATAAATGTTCATTTTTTCCCAACACTAACTATTCGTTTTTTAACATTAATTGTTCATTTTTTAATTTTTCTAAAACATTTTTTTTGGATTTTTTATAAAAATTATACTATTCTTTCAAATCGTGTTAATAAAATATGATGGTCATTTTTTTACAAGTATGTATTCATTTTTTTTATACAGTTATGGTGTTTATAATATGCTGTTCATTTTTTTGAAAATTATACTTTTCTTTAAAATCATGTTTATAATATTCAAAGATCGATTACATAAAAAAATTGTGAAATCAAAGAGTATACAAGACGATTCAGGTTTTGTTTCTTCGAATTTCTACTCTCACTGTTTAGATTTTCATTCTTAAGGTTTATGTTTCATTATGATTGATGTTTGTGTTCGAAATCAAATTTGTTTGAATCATTTTGTGTTTGATAAGTTTGATTGAGAAAATACATGTATATACATATGTTGAGTTGGTCTAATAGCTCCAATTGAATAATCTATATGCTCCTTTTAGTGTGCACGCAAATTGTTCGGTAAAATGCCTTATAGAAAAATAGTTTATAATATTCACAAGAACAATGATATAAAAAGTATGAACACTGACGAATAAAAACATGAACAATGACGTATAAAAGTATGAACACCAATTATTTATCTATAACTTTGACACATACATAACATATTATGATAATCTTTTAACGTTTTGTGATGATTTTGTGGTTATATACTGTAAATGAACATCTATGCATTATAAAATGAACACAACAAAAATAAATGGACATGACACTTTGATGAATAAAAATACTATGAACACCGATGTATAAAAATATGAACAATGACATATAAAAGTATGAACACCGATGACTATTTTGAAAGTAAGGGTATTTTTCCAAATTTTTAGTCAATTTACAAATATGCCATTAATGATGAGCGTGTGAGAGCCCTTGATTTAAATTCATCCAATGGCTTACAACCCTCCTAATTCCTATCTACAAGCTCTCTCCTCACTTGAACTAAAATCTATCTATATATATATATATATATATATATATATGTTTTGGTTCCGGTGAGGAGTAAGTACATATTTTTTTAATTTTCTTATACCATGAGCTCATTTCATTTAATTTTAGTATTACTGTTCATTTTGTTTTCTCCAGATTATAAAAAAAATGCGTTCATTTTTGTAGATAAAAGTTTAATTTTTTTTAAATTACAAAAAATGAACTCGCTAAACTTTTCTCCTCACATCCTCTCTACAAGAAGCATCCTTAACCGAATCAGCGCTCACACACACACACACACGCACGCACGCACGCACGCACGCACGCACGCGTACACACACACATATGGCTGAGTTGTGGTGTAAAGGGTTCTTAGGGTCAAAAGTAGGAAGAAAAAATAGGCATCAGATTAAATGAATGAAGGGTTGTGTCAACTATATATTTTTCACTTTTGTTTGGAGTATACATAGTACATAATATAATTGTATAAGTATATATGATGACGTTTTTTAAATATTAACTTTTTACCGTGTTAGAGATAATATATGTGTTAAAGTGTTAAAAATAAGGTTCTTTAAAAACTTGTATCAACTATATATTTTTTTCACTTTTATTTTGATTAAGTTATGTGACTAATTGACTATGATGTATATTGTTTTTACTTAATAACAAACAAAATAGGAAGAAAAAAGCTTGGATCAAAGACTAGAAGGACCCGCACATTTTGAAGACATTTATTATTATTCGGCTATTTAATAATAGGTCTTTTTATATTCAGAACTTTAATTCCGGAACTTAATTCCGTGAATTAAATTCCGACCTTTCATATTTTAGGCCTTTCGTTTACCGAAACTTAATTCCGGCTTTTAATTCCGTCATTTATGTTTTGACTCTTTGTATGACCTCCATCCACTATATAAGGATGACTTGGTTCATTTGTAAGATATGTCTAAGTTGAATACTAAGTATTGAGAAGTAAAACCCTCTTACTTAGTTTAGGCATCACCTTCTTTTCCCACCCTCTTAAAGTTCTATCTTGGATCTAGTCTTTGATCCAAGCCTTTCAAATTCGAGGATCCTTTTAAAGGATCAACCAAACGAGGACGTTTCACATTTAAGAGGAGGAGAATGATACGCCCCGGATGGCGATGCCATCCGTGTTTCCGGCTAGAAGGACCCGCACCATTTTGAAGACGTTTATTATTATTCGGCTATTTAATAATTGACTTTTCATATTCGGAACTTTAATTCCGGAACTTAATTCCGTGAATTAAATTCCGACTTTAATTCTGTCATTTATGTTTGAACCTTTGGTTAGCCCCCATCCACTATATAAGGATGGCTTGACTCATTTGTAAAAGCATGTCTAAGTTGAATACTAAGTATTGAGAAGAAAAACCATCTTACTTAGTTTAGGCATCATCTCTTCTTCCATCCTCTTAAAATTCTATCTTGGATCTAGTCTTTGATTCAAGCATTCATATTCGATGATCCTTTTGAAGGATCAACCAAACGCTTCCGCCGCCCAAGTTCTACGTTTCATCCAACTCAAACAATCAAGAAGAAGTAGTTGAAGTTTCTCCTCGATCTAGATCACCCGTATTTCTATCATTGGTATCAGAGCTCGGGATCGAGGTCAAATTCTTTACTTTTGTTCTTGATTGTTCATCAATTTTTTTTCTTTCTATTTGGTGTTCTTTGAAGATCTTTCACTGTTCTTCAAAGATCTTCACGTGTTCTTCGGCGTTCTTCGAAGATCTTCAACTGTTCTTCGGTGTTCTTCGAAGATCTTCAATTGTTTCTTCATCGTTCATCATGTTCTATGATGATTCTGATTCTTATGATGAGGATGAAGAATGATTACTTCCTCCATATCCATCTACGGCCAAACAAACCACACGGAGGTACCGACGGAGAGAATATTTTGAGATTGAGGAGTGGTTGGCTCCTCCAAATCCACCAAGGCCCAAAAAGACCCTCCATGAGTATCAAAGGTATCCACACCGACAAGAATATTATGAGGATACCTTTGTTGTCCCAAGACGGCGTGCCAATCATGTGCAAGTAGTAAACGTTGCCCCCAAACGGTGTGCTAATTCCAAAGAGGAGTATGTTATGCTCAAGGAAACAAATGTCGCTCTAAAGCGTGAGATTCAACTTTTGAGGGAACAACTTCTTGCCCACACGATGGTTGCCCAACAAGAAGAACCGTTGTGTGATGATCTATTAGAAGAGGCCAAGGAAGAAATCATCATTCCAGAGGTATCCCCGATCATTCCTATTCATCTTGTCAATCCGTTATATGGAGATTATTTTGAAGATGACAAAGATGAGATCATCATCAAGGGTAAAGAAGCCATCAGTCATGACAATAACACCATTATGTTGTTGGCCTACAAGTTCGAACCGGCTGAACCGAGGTTTGATTTTGTTTTGTCCAATAACATATTTACCGACTTACCCTTGCTTCTTTCCAGCATGCCTCCGATGTACAATGTCATAAGCTTAGACGGCATGGTAGACAAACTCACCGGCGAGGCCATCCACACGTACTACAAGTTTGAGCCTCCCGATCCGGAGTTCGTCCTATTTATGTTCAACAAGCTTGGCGGCCCCACCGTTCTTTTGAAAGACTACAAGTCCAAGCCGCCCGACTCCGACATTATGCATCCAAGGCTGAATTTCAAGGGTCTTGTTCCTTAAGCGACTCCTTTCTTTTTTGACGGTGAAACGAGGACATTTCACATTTAAGAGGAGGAGAATGATACGCCCCCGGATGGTGATGCCATCCGTGTTTCCGGCTAGAAGAACCCGCACATTTTGAAGACATTTATTATTATTCGGCTATTTAATAATAGGTCTTTTTATATTCGGAACTTTAATTCCGGAACTTAATTCCGTGAATTAAATTCCGACCTTTCATATTTTAGGTCTTTCGTTTACCGGAACTTAATTCCGGCTTTTAATTCCGTCATTTATATTTTGACTATTTGTTTGGGCTCCATCCACTATATAAGGATGACTTGGTTCATTTGTAAGATATGTCTAAGTTGAATACTAAGTATTGAGAAGGAAAACCCTCTTAATTAGTTTAGGCATCACCTTCTTTTCCCACCCTCTTAAAGTTCTATCTTGGATCTAGTCTTTGATCCAAGCCTTTCAAATTCGAGGATCCTTTTGAAGGATCAACCAAACGCTTCCGCCACTCAAGTTCTAAGTTTGATCCAATTCAAACGATCAAGAAGAAGTAGTTGAAGTTTCTCCTCGATCTAGATCGCCCGTATTTCTATCATTGGTATCAGAGCTTGAGTGGCGGAAGCGTTTGGTTGATCCTTCAAAAGGATCCTCGAATTTGAAAGGCTTGGATCAAAGACTAGATCCAAGGTAGAACTTTAAGAGGGTGGGAAAAGAAGATGATGCCTAAACTAAGTAAGAGGGGTTTCCTTCTCAATACTTAGTATTCAACTTAGACATATCTTACAAATGAACCAAGCCATCCTTATATAGTGGATGGAGGCCATACAAAGAGTCAAAACATAAATGACGGAATTAAAAGCCGGAATTAAGTTCCGGTAAATGAAAGGCCTAAAATATGAAAGGTCGGAATTGAATTCACGGAATTAAGTTCCGGAATTAAAGTTCCGAATATAAAAAGACCTATTATTAAATAGCCGAATAATAATAAATGTCTTCAAAATGTGCGGGTCCTTCTAGCCGGAAACATGGATGACATCGCCATCCGGGGGCGTATCATAAGGGCTCAACCCTAGTCTTACAGCACTCACAGGAGATCAACAACATCCAAAAGATGTAAGGAAAGGAACGAGGAAAGCAAGGAAGGAAGTAACTCACAAGAACGGGAGTTACTGCAGAGGAAACCGCAGGGGCGGCTGGACTGAGGCGCAGGGGCGGCTGAACAAAGGCGTAGGGGCGGCTCTGTGCAGGCGCAGGGGCGGCGGCGTGACAGAAAGCGCTGTCGGCTTTCTTCTTCGACAAAACTCGCAGCAAGGGCATCCAAAGCTCAAACCTTTGGCTCCAACATGTCAAGACTCAACTCCAAAGAGCCTGAGAACAACGATACATCAACAACGGGAAGCCAACAAGAATCAAGGTTCAAACTTGATTCTTGGAGAAGAAGAAAAGGAGAGAAGAAGAAGAAAACGAAAGGAAGGAAGCATGCTGCGGTACAAGAACGTAAGGAGGAACAAAGGATGAAGAACTTACACGTTCAACAGGGTCACAGGAGGCAAGGGACGGCTGCAACTCTCTAGGGTTTGAAGACGATAGCAAGAAATGGGAAAAAGGAGGAAAGGAGGGAATATATAGAGAAGGGTTGGAAGGGTAGAAGGAAGGGACATCTAGGGTTAGGAGAATAGAAGGAAGACGGGCCAAAAGCCTAAGGATGGAATAAAATAGGAGAAGACGAAGATAAAACAGCCCGTAAACGGGCTGGGCCTAGCCGCACCTGCGGCTGGGCCGTGCCACGACCGCGGCAGCGAGGTTGAGCCGCGCCTGCGGCTCCCCTTCACCGCGGGGCGGTGAAGGCAAAAACCTAGGATCTTACATCAGATCCCCCTAAAAAGAAGTTTCGTCCCGAAACTTGCAAAAGCCAATCGGTCACAACAACACATAGAAACAGAATTGAACTCATATATTCCCACTCGGGGCACGTAACACAAAACGTCACACCAAAGCGTTCACAACGCAACAAAGGAAAAACCAAACAACAGACTAAGCTAACGGCGCAACAAGCTCAGCGTACAACTCCGGATAGTTCCTCTGGACACTATCCTCTGTCTCCCAAGTCGCCTCATCAGCTCCTCGCATCGACCACTGAATCTTCAATATGGGGATGTCATTCGAACGCAAGCGTCTCGTACTACGCTCTAAGATAGCCACCGCGTGCTCAAAAAATGTGTGGTCTGGCTCGATCACTAGATTCTCGTGACTGGCGGTGTGTCTCGGGTCCGGTATGTACTCCCGTAACTAAGACACATGGAAGACGGGGTGAACACCCTCGAGTCTCGGTGGCAAAGCAAGTCTGTATGTTGCCTCTCCCACTCGCTCAAGGATCTCGAACGATCCAACATATCTAGGGCTCAGCTTCCCTTTGACACCGAAACGTCTGACGCCTCATGTCGGGGATACTCTCAACCAAACCTGAGCTCCAGCTCTGAACTCCAGAGGTTTGCGCCTCTTATCTGCATAAGACTTTTGTCGACTCTGCACTGCTAACATCTACTCACGGATTACTGCTACACGAGCCATGTCATCCTGTATTTGTTCAGGTACTACTCCGCTAGCACTTCAAGGCTCATCCCATCATAACGGTGTATGACATCTCTGTCCGTATAAAGCCTCATAAGGAGTCATCCTGATCGATGCGTGACAACTGTTGTTGTACAAAAACTCCACTAATGGTAGGTGATTTGGCCACGCCTGTCCCTAGTCTAGTACACAGGCTCTCGAAATGTCCTCCAGAGTCTGGATGGTCCGCTCGGACTGACCATCGGTCTGAGGATGATAAGCTGTCGTGAATTGTAGACTCGTACCTAGGGCGGCATGAACTTGCTGCCAGAACCTCGTAGTGA
The DNA here is from genome assembly GCA_033239045.1 of Fagopyrum esculentum. Classification (NCBI taxonomy): domain Eukaryota; kingdom Viridiplantae; phylum Streptophyta; class Magnoliopsida; order Caryophyllales; family Polygonaceae; genus Fagopyrum; species Fagopyrum esculentum. The sequence continues at coordinate 38,047,623 of BSUD01000007.1, forward strand.
ACCGTCCGTCTTTGTCAGAGACAATGGTCCTAGGTACCCCATGTAGTCTCACTATCTGTCTCGTGAACTCCTCTGTCAATCGACTCACCGGCCACGTTTCCTTGATCGGAATGAAACGTGCGGTCTTCGTCAATCGATCTACTATCACCTAGATAGCATCAAAGCCTCGACTCGGTCTCAAACCGGTAACGAAATCCATAGATATATCCTCCCACTTCCATTGAGGAACGGGAAGTGGGTGTAGCTCACCTCCTAGTATGTGATGCTCGATCTTGACCTGCTGACAGGTCGCACACTGAGCTACATATCTCGTGACATCTGGCGTCAGACCTCCCCACCAGAAAGAGCGTCTCATATCCTGATACATCTTACTCGCACCAGGGTGTACTGAGTAAGGTGAAGAGTGAGCCTCCTGAAGGATCCTCTGTCTCAACTCCCGATCTGACGGCACACAAACACGCTCCTGGCGTCTCAAAACTCCGTCAGCACCAACTGTAAAATGTGGTGCCTCTCCTTGAGATATCCGGTCTCGGATCTGTGTCAAAGCCAACATATCAGGTACTAACTCCAAGGTGGACAATTGGCTGTCGGAATCTGGAAAGTAGATATCCATCTCTAGCCATGCCAAATCTCGTTGTAGCTATGGCTGAGCTGTCAGTCTAGCGATAGCCATCTCCTGGGAAGTCTTCCTGCTGAGAGCATCTGCTACCATGTTAGCCTTTTCCGGGTGGTATAAGATCTCAAGATCAAAGTCCTTGATCAACTCTAACCATCTGCGCTGGCGGTTATTCAACTCCTGTTGAGTGAATATGTACTTCAGACTCTTATGGTCTGTGAAAATCTGACACGTAGCTCCGTACAGATAATGTCTCTAAATCTTCAAAGCATGAACAACAGCAGCTAATTCAAGATCATGGGTAGGGTAATTCTCCTCATACGTCTTCAATTGTCGAGACGCATAAGTGATCACCTTTCCCCTCTGCATCAAAAGACATCCCAAGCCTAGTTTGGATGTGTTCGCTCCAAACGGTGTGTGCAAGCTTTAAATTTATAACCCTAGATGTAAGCTTAAAACAAGGATGCGAACCCGCAGTGTACGGGTCAATCGTAGTAAAAGCAAGAAATTCCGGGGTGTCAATCTCAGAGACTTAGTGAAACAAAGCAAGTAATGGTGAGCTATGTAATTACTAACCACAAAAGTAATTAAAGCAATCAAAGATGATAAAAAGTCAATTAAGGAAATATGCAATTCTAGGGATTAAAGCGTCTAGTTGTGGTTCCAACTCAAGATCTAAAGATAAAGCGGACAAAGCTGAGATTTTGCATTGGGAAGGTGTTACTAAAGTGGAATAGATTACCGGGTAAGTCTCACTACTCACTAATCCCAAACCGTAACTCCTATTACCGGGTAAGTCTCAAGGAATTAAGATAAAGAACTATAACCTCAAACCAACACACCACCTAAGGGAATAGAATCAACCTTTACCGGGTAAGTCTCAGGCTAACTCACAAAGATGGGATGAAAGCACACTCAAACCCCAATAAAGGATAAACCTTTATTACCTATTGCTTATGATCTTAGGTAAACAAACAAAGGAATCACCGGGTATGTCTCATCCTAGGCTTGCATTGAACCAGGAAATGTGTAATAAGAATAGGATTTGGCAAACTCTAACACTTAACTCTCAGTTTTGGATCAGATTAGTCACCTCGGTCAAACAAATTCCACCCCGGCCGAGATGTTCATCGACTGAGCGAGATGCTTTAGGGTTAAGGATAAAGACTCGAGCTTTCAGGGTCCTACTGTGATTAAGTTTATTCTATCATTGTTTTTCCCACAACCTTCAGCCAATCACCCTAGAATCACACAAAGAAATTAGCCACTCATCATCATGAAAGCAATAATCAAGTGTATGGGAAGAAAGTGAATAATTGAACAAGAAGAACTTAATGAAAAGACTTCAATAACTGAATCAATTATCAAACAAACAAGCGTTCCTTGGATCACAATCCAACAAGACAATCAACAAAGAAGGGAATCTAAGGGAATCTTACAAAACCCTTCACAAAGCTATAAAAGCTATCAACTTCCTTCCTTCAATCTTCCTTCAACCTTCAAAAAGGTTCTTCAAATCTCCCAACTGGAGTGTATACGGCTGTATGCGGTTAGCGGATCTTCTCGCCCTAAGCGCTCTGTTCGTAGGTATGCGGGGTGTTGAATTTGTGGGAAATCCAACCCTTTTTATAGGAAAATTACCCTCCAAAGATAAGATATCTTAGAAAGATCTTTTCCCATAAAAATAGGTAAAATATATGGGCTAAATTATCTTCTTCCTTCCATGAATTCAGCCTAAAAATATAAGATCTCCCTTCCAAAAATAAAAGATCTCAGCCAAGAATAAAATATCTTTCGCCGCGGAACACCTCGGTCGAGTCGGCTCCTCTGGATCACCTCGGTCGAGATGGTACTGTAGCTGACCGAGGTGCTTCAACTGAAAGTGAAATCTCTCAAATCTGGTCCAAAGTGAATCTTCAATCTATTTTCATGATTCCTGGATTCTTCCTTAAGCTCCTGAATGTAGATCTAATGACTCCCTTGCTCCTTTTGATCCATTTTGATGCAAAACGTGCCATTTTACCTACGATTACAACGAAACTTGGTGTAGACCTCGATTCTCGCAAAGGTAGATGAAACGACAATATAATCACATAATATACATCCAAACATGCAGATTATTGAAGATAAAACGTCTAAACAAGCCCCAAAATATAGACAATAATTCATGCTATCAGGATGCGTCGCTGTAAACCACAAATTCCTCAATGCCCTCTGGTTGAGCTAAGATAGGAGTAGAGGTCAACCTCTTCTTCAGCTCCTCGAAGCTCCGCAAGCACGACTCGGACCATACGAACCTCGTAGACTTCCGCAGCAAGGAAGTGAGCGGTCGGGCAATAACTGAAAAGCCCTCAACAAAACGCCTGTAGTATCCTGCCAATCCTAAGAAGCTGCGAACCTCCTTGACGTTCTTAGGTGGCGGCCAGGAAGCTACTGACTCAATCTTTTCCGGATCCACCTTGATTCCTTCAGCTGAAACAATGTGACCAAGGAATGCTACCTCGGACATCCAAAACTCGCACTTAGAGAGCTTGGCGTAGAGCTCTCTATCCTGTAATACCTGAATAACGATCCTCAAGTGTCCTGCATGCTCCTCTCTACTGCGGGAGTAAACCAGAATGTCGTCGATGAAGACAACTACAAACTGGTCTAGAAAATCGATGAAGATGTTGTTCATCAACTCCATGAAGACTGCAGGCGCATTCGTGAGCCCAAATGGCATCACTACAAACTCGTAGTGTCCATATCTGGTTCGAAACGCTGTCTTGGCTACGTCCTGCTCTCTCACCCTCAGCTGGTGATATCCAGATTTCAGATCGATCCTCGAAAACACTGAAGCTCCATGTAGTTGATCCAAAAGATCATCGATTCGGGGCAATGGGTACTTGTTCTTGATCGTCACCTTGTTCAGTTCTCGGTAGTCGATACATAACCTCATTGACCCATCCTTCTTCCTCAGTCTCGTCATCATCCAAATCAATGACCGGCGCATTAGTCCTAGCTGTATCTATGCCCGTGTCCATAGGAACACCACCATCCTCATCAACATCATCATCCTCAACCTCATCCTCCTCAGCTGGTCCTTGAGCTGCTACAGCTGCTGCCTCTCTAGCATCCTCCATCAGCGGAATCCACGCAGTCTGCTAGTAATGTGGATCATATACGGAGAACTCAGTTGACCATCTGATCCCCTGCGGTGCAGTCGGCTCCCATGGCATCGCCACATATGGCGTAGTAAGTCCTCGGGGAACCAGTATCCTCTGAGTGATCATCTCCTGAAGTCCAAGCGGCTTGGCAGCCGCCACCATGGTACAAGAACTGAGGTCCATATCCATGTAACTCGCTATATGAATCACTATACCTCCACAGCAGATGTCGCCCTTCGCCTTTGCCTTTGCCTTTATCCTATGTAAGTCCTCCGCCACCATCAATCCAAAGTCTGGGACCCCTCCAGTCACCATGCAGTATAAATCAGAAGCTCACCCCGTCTGATCTTCTAGGGCATCTCAGTACGCGCCAGAAGAGTCTCACTGAAGATCCTGTGAGCTAGTCTAAAAGCAAGATGGAAAATGATCCTCTCCCTGGAATCTCCAGGTCGCCATCTGTCTACATGCTCAACCACGTGAGCAATCTGTCCCCAGAACTCTCGAGCTACAGCTCGAGAGGGAAAATCAGCTACGGTAGGGGTCGGGAAGCCAAAGATGTCCCGCCAGTGGTCTAAGGGAACTAGATAATTCTGGTTCATCAACCGGTACTTTATGGCGCGCTCGGTAGGCAAGTAAGTAACGGAGCTGACAAACTCCAGGGTCGGCTCTAGATAGGCCGGAGCTCGGATCTCGGTGAACTGCTCTAATCCCACCATAGAGATCATCCGTCTCAAATCTCCATCCACATGGAGGCACTCAAAAGCTGAAATGTCCAGGAAGCGGGGTGCAATCACCGGACGGGCCGCTATGCGGTCATAATCGACCTGGTGTCGCTCGTGGATCACCGGTCTAGTACGGCGGGAAGAAGAAGAAGAAGGAGAAGGAGAAGATCTGTCCCTCAAGACCAACTGTCTGTCAGAACTCGTAATTTCTGTGACCTGTCAGACCACCTCGGTTGCCCTGACAACTCTGTAGAACACCTCGGCCGAGGCACAGGCCGACTGGACCGAGGCGAAGTGCTGGGCGATCGATTTCCTCAAAAATCCAGTTCTTTTCCCCTAAAATCACTACCAAAGGCTCCTATGGGGTACTTAATTCTTTTCTCAGCAAATGTAGGGGCAACCAAAGCCCAAATCGAAAGGAAACAGTGGGGAAAAGGAAAATAGGGTTTTTTCGATTTTTACCCCGATTCGGTCGATTCGGTTCGTCCTTTCTGCAGATTGGTGCTTGCAATGCGATCCTCTATCCTTTCCTCTCAGTTTAGAAGCAAGAATCGTCGAAAACGAGTGAAGAACGAAGAAGCGAGGTGAGATTTACGCTGCGGTCGAGAAGAGGGTAAAGAGAAGAGAGAGAAATCTTCAGACCCTTTTATACCCTTTTCTGAAACTGCTGTCACCTCGGTCGAGATGGTCTCAACTGGACCAAGGTGTATGGACCAAGGTGGATCTTCAGAAACCCTAATCGCCTCGGTTGCTCAAGAATCATCTCGGTCGAGGTGCTGTGACAGCAACCGAGATGTGTCTCAGTCAAACTCCGTCTTCTCATATTCTCGAACTTTTGTCCTTCCAGTTGTGCTATTGGGTTGTATTCCTTCCTTAGATGTCACCTGTTATCTGTCTAGGATGCCAAAAACAAAACAAAGCAAAGCAAAAGGAAACTATCTAAGCTAGGCTAGAAAAAGGGAAAGAAAGCAATACCTTGGGTTGCCTCCCAAGAAGCGCTTGATTTAAGGTCGCTAGCTGGACCGTACGATGTCTCTAAACATGATGGGAGGTATCCTCACCCCATACTTCACCTTCATCATGGGGTGAGGTAAGGAAATCTATCAAACGCTCCAACAAGTGCAAGTGCTCATCGGGGAATGAATCGTCTATGGGTGGGTCGTCCTTCTTGCGTGAAGAGGGAGGTAGCCGGTTGAGGTGGTCCGCAACAGAATTTTCGGACCCCTTCTTATCGCGGATCTCTAGGTCAAACTCTTGAAGCAAGAGAATCCATCGAATAAGGCGTGGCTTTGCATCCTTTTTAGCAAGTAAGTAACATATGGCTGCATGGTCGGTGTAGACAATGAACTTCGCCCCTAATAGGTAAGAACAAAACTTCTCGAAAGCATATACAACCGCCAATAGCTCCTTCTCGGTGATGGCGTAGTTACGCTGGGCTTCATCTAGCGTCTTGCTAGCGTAGTAAATGGCGGTGATCCGCTCATCCTTCTTTTGTCCAAGCACCGCTCCTACCGCCACATCACTCGCATCGCACATGATCTCAAAGGGCAAGGTCCAATCCGGAGGCTGGATAATGGGAGCAGAGATCAACGCTTCCTTAATCCTGTAAAATACGTCAAGATACTCCTGCGAAAACTCGAAAACAACATCTTTATTCAAGAGGTTAATTAGTGGTTTAGAAATCTTCGAGAAGTCCTTGATGAATCTCCTGTAGAAACCTGAATACCCGAGAAAACTCCTCACACATTTAACAGAACAAGGGGGATGGAGTTTCTCAATGGTCTCGATCTTAGCGCGATCGACCTCAATACCTCGATTAGAAATGAGGTGTCCTAGCACAATGCCTTCATTAACCATAAAGTGACACTTCTCCTAATTCAAGACGAGATTAGTGTCTTCACATCTTTGTAGTACTAGAGAAAGGTTAGATAGGCAATCATCAAAAGAGGAACCATATACTGAAAAATCATCCATAAATACCTCCATGATCTCCTCTATATACTCGAAAAAGATAGCCATCATGCATCGCTGGAAGGTAGCGGGTGCATTGCATAATCCAAATGGCATCCTCCTATAAGCGAACGTCCCCCATGGACAAGTGAAAGTGGTCTTCTCTTGATCATCCGGATGGATAGGAATCTGGAAGAAACCACTATAGCCGTCTAAATAGCAGAAGTGTGAATGCTGGGCCAACCGTTCGAGCATTTGATCAATGAAGGGAAGTGAAAAATGGTCCTTTCGAGTGGCCGTGTTCAGCTTCCTATAATCGATGCAAACCCTCCAGCCCGTGACGGTCCTAGTCGGGATTAACTCATTGTTCTTATTCTTCACAACGGTCATCCCTCCTTTCTTCGGAACTACATGTACTGGGCTAACCCACTTGCTGTCCGAGATAGGATATATGATACCTGCATCCAACAATTTAAGTATTTCTTTCTTCACAACCTCTTTCATGATCGGATTTAACCGTCTTTGAGGTTCCCGTGAAGTCTTATGATCGTCCTCCATTAGTATTCTATGCATGCAGAAAGAAGGCTTAATGCCAATAAGATCATCAATAGTATAACCCAAAGCCTTTTGGTGCTTTCTCACGACATGCATTAGTTTAGATAATTCAGATTCGGAGAGGGAAGAACTTACAATAACGGGATAAGTAGAATCCGGTCCAAGAAAGACATACCTCAAATGACTTGGGAGTTGTTTAAGCTCCACAACTGGGGGTGCTTTCTAAGGGGGATCCTTACTTCCTCCTTCCAGTGGAGTAGATTGAAGAACTGGACTTTCAGAAGTCTCAGTTGACATCATCTCGCTTTCGACCTTTGTCGAGGTCCAGAGAGGTTGACCGAGATGTTCTTCAGACACCTCGCTTGGTCCAGGAAGTGCCTCGGTCGAGGTACTGCAACTGGAACCGAAACTCGAGATCTTCTTCTCCTGGATTAGTCTCTCAGTTTTAGCTCCTGGATCTTCTTCCAGTGCCTTAAGCTCCGTATATCTGCATCACAAGAAGCATCTATACCTTCCTCCATTAAGCTAAAGCTAATAACTTTTTCAAGTGGATCTTTAATAAGGATAGAGCTCACCAATTCTCTTGATTCTTCTTCATCATAGATGTTGAAGATATCATCTCCTAGCTGCTCATCCTTCATAGCCGCAAGTAGTGCAAACTCCACTTCATCTCCGCCAATGTTGAATTTCAACTTGGCGTTCTTACAATCCACATTGCAACCCGAAGTTGCTAGAAATGGCCTCCCGAGAATGATAGGAACGGGATAATCTGCAGGAATGTATAGCACAACAAAGTCTATATGTAAATAGAAGTTATCTAACTTGACCGGAACGTCTTCCAAGATGCCCACGGGATGGGTAATGGAGCGGTCCGCCATGTATAATCGTATCTTCACCGGCTTGGGCTCTCCAAGTCCGATCTTCACACATAGCTCCAGCGGGATAATGCTCACGCTGGCTCCTAGATCACATAATGCTTCACAAGTGACATCCCCAACTTGAATGGGAATGCAAAATGAGTCGGGATCCCTCAATTTGGATGACATCTTCTCCTTCATGATTTGAATGAGCTCCGAGGATTTAGATGTCATCCTTACTTCGCCAAAGTCTTCCAACTTCCTCTTTCTTGACAGAATCTCTTTCAAGAACTTCCCATAGGCGGGCGTCCCTAGAATAGCATCAAGGAAAGGGATATTAATATGTAGTTTATTCATCAAGTCAAGGAACTTACCAAAATGCTTGTCTAGATGTGCTCTGGCCCTTGACTGGGGGAATGGAAGTGGTGGTTTATATGCAGGAGGTGGAATATAAACTTCAGTTTTCTCCTCCGCTTTCTGTGGCTCCACCTCGGTTGGTATCTCGGCCGAAGTGTTCTTCGACTGCACCTGGACCGAGGTGGTCTTCGTCAGTACTGGCATCGACCGAGGCACTGGATCCGCAGTCTTCAGTCCACTCCTTGTCGTTATGGCCATAATCTGGCCCTTAGGGTTGCTTTCCGTCTTTGCTGGAAGCTTCCTTGGATCTCTTGGCGTTTCATTCGCCCTATTGGCAAGTTGTTGTTCAAAGGCTTTTTGTGCCTTCGAAAATGAACTCATGGATGTCTCCATAGCGCTAAGCTTGATCAAGATAGCCTCCAACACTGCGTCTTTCTTTTCCGGCTGGGACGAACTCAATCCTTGCTCTTGGCTCTTCAATGGAGTAGATGAAGAAGGAGAAGAGAAGAAAGGATTAGAGGAGTCATTCGAATGGGAGTAAGAGTAAGGGTTACCCGAATTTTGGTTGTTTGTCCTCCAATTATTGCTGTTGGATCCTCTATTGTTGTTATAGTTGTTGTTCCGGGAACCGTTGTTGTTGTTGTTGTTACGGTATCCATTGTTGTTCCTTGATCCTTGATCTTCCTTCTTGGTTTGAGCAACTAAGAGTTCCTTCAATTATTTCACATCATTCTTCAAAGAGATGAGTTGATTAGTGTTTGATGGCTCCTCTTGAAAGTTGACTTTTTTAACTCCACCTTCAGCTCCTTGGTGGGAATATTTCTCCATGTGCAAAGCTTGCTTCTCTATGAACTCCCAAGCTTCGTCAATCGCCATGTTCATGAATGTACCGGCGGATAGTAGTTGAAGGTTGAACTGGGTATTGCCGTCCAGTCCCTTGAAGTATATCTCCAACAACTCTATCTTTGGAATCCCATGATGTGGGCAATCCAAAAGAATGTCTTTAAATCTCTCCCATGACTTGGACAAGCTCTCTTTGTCCTTCATGATGAATGCATTGATCTTCCCTATCATTTCAGCAGTTTTAGAGGGGGGACAGAACTTAGTTAAGAATTCCGACGTCATCTCCTCCCAAGTGCTGATCTTTCCGGGAAGAAGAGATTGTGACATAAAAGGCCAAGAAACGTTGTAATTAGGTGGGGAATTTTCTTGGTTATGTGATGCTAATCCGGGAATGGGACTAACTCCACATCCTTGTCCTCGATCAACTCCCCTCAAGTGTATGTTTTTCCCTATCTTGCTTTCTTTTCTTTTTCTTTGACTTATTTTTGAGACAATGGAATTGGTGTACAATAGCCGAAACCTCGGTGATTAGCCATCCTTGGGCTTTTTCTATTTTTCGAGGTGCATCCACACCGGGCACACATACCAAAGCTCGTTAGGGCTATTGGTTCATTTGACTTTGGCAAGGCACCAACACCCGATTATGTGAAGTGTACCGAGTTACTTGTCATTTAAACCAACGCCCCCAAACCTATGCTTTTGGCTACACTTCCACAATAATTTCAGCATTTCATTCATGACATTCCTTTCATCAACAACTTTACCCCACACTTGCTTTTCAGACACTTCAACACACTAGCATGCTCCTATTCCCGGATGGGTTAAAAGAGGTCAATTTTATATCAATTGAGGTGCTCAAGCAATCATGATCAAGATGAGAAGTAGAGAAAGATGAAATGCCTCATTCATTCCTAGATGGTATGCAAGAACTATCATGTAATTTCGACTTTCAATACTCAATCCATTCTAGGCAATAATCATGATCACAAATCATTCATAGAATTCAAGAGAAGTATTTCAATTCCACATATGCATTTATCAATTCAACACATAAGGCCATCCATAGCCAATTCACAAGACAAGATTTCATCATTAGGATCATATCCAAGCTTAGAAAGCACACATTTTTTTAAATTTTCTGATTTTTATGGGATTTTCGATTTAAGTATGTACAATGCAAGACATGTGCAAATATTAAACTATCCTAGATGCTCATCATGCAAAGGATCATGCGAACCCCACCCCATACTTAGAAACACATTGTCCCCAATGTGGTATACAAGTAAAGAGAGTGAAAGAAGGTTCTCACAATGTAAAAGTGGTTAGCTATGGTAATTGGGATTTCTCAAGTGAATTGATGTTGGATGATCCTATCAACCATGGTAGAGAGCTCTAAGCATCCATCAAAGCGTCGGAACCCGCGCTAGGCACCGCTAGCCGTCCAAGTCCCGCGTCCGCTCCACCCATAATTGGTGAGGGTTCATCATCATCATTCATGTGCCAAGAAAGGCTTCCAATGCTACTAATGCTCTAGCATACACACGAAGTAGACAAAACACACAAAAAGATAGAAAAATCTAAAAACGAAAACAAAACGAAAAAGGAAAAATGTTACCAATGGGTTGCCTCCCACCAAGCGCTTCTTTAAGGTCATTAGCTTGACCAAACTCGGGAGCGTCTATTCAAGGTGAAGCGGGGCAATCATGTCCACCGGGGCTCCCGGAATATACTTCTTCAAGCGATGCCCATTCACTTTGAAATTTCCACAATGCTCCCCTCCTATCTCAATAGCTCCATGGGGAAAGATCTTCTTCACCACATATGGCCCGGTCCATCTTGATTTGAGCTTTCCGGGAAAGAGCCTTAGCCTTGAGTTGAAGAGAAGGACAAGATCTCCTTCACTCAACTCCTTGGGGATGATTCTCTTGTCATGCCATCTTTTGGTTCTCTCCTTGTAGATCCGGGCATTCTCATAAGCTTCCAACCGGATCTCCTCAAGGGCGTTTATATCAAGCAACCTCTTCTCTCCCGCCTCCTTGAGGTCAAAATTTAGCCACTTAATGGCCCAATAAACTCTATGCTCCATTTCCACCGGAAGATGGCAAGACTTACCATAGACTAACTTGTAGGGAGTGGTTCCAATTGGTGTCTTGAAGGCGGTTCTATATGCCCACAATGCGTCATTGAGCTTCATAGCCCAATCCTTTCTAGTTCTAGACACCGTCTTCTCAAGGATGGCCTTGATCTCCCGGTTGGAGATCTCCACTTGGCCACTAGTTTGGGGATGGTAAGGTGTTGCCACCTTGTGAGTCACCCCATACTTAGCCAAAAGCGCCCCAAAATTCCTATTTGTGAAGTGCTTTCCTCCATCACTAATGATCACCCTTGGTGTTCCAAACCTAGGGAAGATCACTCGGTTGAAGAACCGCACCACCACCTTGGCATCGTTTGTGGGAGAGGCGATTGCCTCCACCCATCTTGACACATAGTCCACCGCCAATAGGATGTAGAGATTGCCACATGAAGAAGGGAATGGTCCCATGAAGTCTACACCCCACACATCAAATATTTCGACTTCTTGGATGTTGTTCAAGGGCATTTCATTCCTCCTTGAGATGTTGCCCGTCCTTTGGCAAGCATCACACGCCGCTACAAAACCTTGCACATCTCTAAACAAGTTAGGCCAATAAAAACCGGACTGCAATACCTTTGCACACGTCTTGTGTGAGCTAGCATGGCCTCCACATGGTAAGGAGTGACAATGCCGGATCACACTCTCCACTTCATCTTCCGGTACGCATCTTTTAAACATCCCATCCGGCCCTCTCTTGAATAGAAGTGGTTCACTCCAATAGTAGTGCCTCACATCGTTGAAGAACTTCTTTCTTTGTGCATATGTCAATCCGGGAGGCACTTCCTCACACACTAAGTAGTTCACGATGTCGGCATACCATGGCTCACTTCCTCTAGACACTTGGAACAAGCATTCCTCCACCATTTGCAATTGCTCATCCCGGAATGAGTCATCTATCGGGATGTCATCCTTTTCAAGCTCCAATGGTGGGAGTCTACTAAGGTGATCCGCCACGGAGTTTTCGGATCCCTTCTTGTCCCGTATTTCCAAATCAAACTCTTGAAGAAGGAGGATCCACCGAATCAACCTTGGTTTGGCATCCTTCTTTGTAAGTAGATAACGGATCGCAGCATGATCCGTATAAACTATGACCTTCGCTCCAACAAGGTATGAGCGGAACTTCTCAAATGCATATACTACCGCTAGCAATTCCTTCTCGGTGGTAGCATAATTGAGTTGGGCATCATCTAGCGTCTTGATAGCATAATAAATAGCATAAGTACGCCCTTCTTTTCTTTGCCCCAAAACAGCCCCAACGGCTACATCGCTTGCATCACACATGATCTCAAATGGTAGACTCCAATCCGGAGGTTGCATGATAGGTGCGGAGATCAAGGCGTTCTTCAACCTACAAAAAGCCTCAAGACAATATTTGGAAAAGACAAAATCAACATCCTTCATTAGTAGGTTAGTGAGGGGCTTAGAGATTTTAGAGAAATCTTGAATAAACCTCCGGTAGAAACCGGCATGCCCTAAGAAACTCCTTACCCCCTTTACCGAGGTAGGTGGTGGCAACTTCTATATCGTCTCAATCTTGGCCCTATCAACCTTAATGCCACGGTTAGACACCAAGTGTCCTAACACGATGCCTTCACTTACCATGAAGTGGCATTTTTCCCAATTTAAGACAAGATTTGTCTCCTCACATCTTTGCAACACTAATGACAAGTTAGCCAAGCAATCATCGAAAGAAGAACCATAAACAGAGAAATCATCCATAAACACTTCCATGATATTTTCTATGTATTCCGAAAAGATAGCCATCATACACCTTTGGAAGGTGGCGGGTGCATTACACAGCCCAAATGGCATTCTCCTATATGCAAAAGTACCCCATGGACATGTAAAGGTTGTTTTCTCTTGGTCATCGGGGTGGATAGGGATTTGGAAGAATCCACTATAGCCATCTAGGTAGCAAAATGAGAATGTTGAGCTAACCTTTCTAGCATTGGGTCAATGAAGGGAAGAGGGAAATGATCTTTCCTAGAGGCCTTGTTCAATTTCCTGTAATCAATGCACATCCTCCACCCCGTAACCGTCCTAGTCGGGATTAGTTCATTGTTCTCATTAGTCACTACGGTCATCCCACCCTTCTTAGGTACTACATGAACGGGGCTAACCCACTTACTATCCGAGATAGGGTAGATAATTCCCGCATCTAGCAACTTAATGATTTCCTTTTTGACTACCTCTTTCATTATAAGATTTAATCTCCTTTGATGTTCAATAGAGGGTTTGTGGTTATCTTCCATCATTATCTTATGCATGCACAAAGAAGGTTTAATGCCAACCAAATCATCAATAGTATAACCAATGGCTTTCCTATGCAATCTTAGTTCATACAACAACTTAGCAAGTTCATCATCACTCAAGCATGCATTAACAATCACAGGATATGTAGAATTATCACCAAGAAATGCATACTTCAAATGAGAGGGAAGGGGTTTAAGTTCAAGTGAAGGAGGACCTTTATCGGTTGAAGACGATCCAAATAAGGTTGGATGAGATGAATCCAAAGCAAGTGAAGATCCTCCAAGGCTCCTAGAAGCTTGATCACCATCAAGGGTTGATTCAGGGAAAACCACGGCTAGAAACACGGTTTGCTCATCTTCCACGGCCGTGGTTCTTGCTAAGCTTGCTTCCCGGAGTTGTCCAGAAAGTTTGACGGCCGTGGAGTGTAAATCTCGACTGTGGAACTTGCAGCTGTTCAACACCTCTTCGTGGCTTTCAAATCCAACTCTTGGCTCCTCTTCCAATGCTTCCAAGGCCTTGATTTCTTCATTGCAAGCCTCCTCAACACCTTCCTCCATCATACTTAAGGTAAGAACCTTCTCCAAGGGATCCTTGATCAAGATCGAGCTCACAATTTCTCTAGATTCTTCTTGTTCGACTATGTTGAAGACATCCTCATCAAGGGTTGGCCCTTTCATCATTGTGGACAACTTGAACTTGATGTTCTCTTCTCCAATGTTGAAGGAGAGAGTCCCGTTCTTGCAATCCACTAAGCATCCGGAGGTGGCTAGGAAAGGTCTTCCTAAGATGATGGGAACCGGATAATCCGCCGGAATATCCAAGACGACAAAGTCAATCGGCACATAGAATCCTCCTAGTTGCACCGGAATGTCCTCTAGAATCCCAACCGGATGAGTGATAGAACGGTCCGCCATATAGAGGGTCATCTTGACCGGCTTTGGCTCTCCTAGCCCGACCTTGTTGCAAAGTGCAAGCGGTATGATGCTTACACTTGCTCCAAGATCACAAAGGGCCTCGTACTTCACATCTCCCACTCCTATTGGGACACAAAAAGAGCCCGGATCTCTTAGCTTGGGAGGCATCTCCTCCTTCATTATTTGGATCAATTCCGAGGATCTCTTGGTCATCCTTATCTCTCCATACTCCTCCAACTTCCTTTTGTTGGAGAGTATTTCCTTCAAAAACTTGCCATATGCCGGCATTCCTAAAATGGCATCCATGAACGGAATGTTAATATGCAATTTAGACATTAGTTCAAGGAACTTACCAAAGTGATTGTCCAAACGAGCTCTTGCTCTTGATTGTGGGAACGGTAGTGGTGGCTTGTATGGAGGCGGTGCCACATAGGTTGGCTCTACATCCTTGCTCTTGCCCCCATCTTCTTGCAATCTTCCCTCTTCTACCACTACTTGCTTTCCCTTAGCATGGTCCTTGGGCAAAGGATCCTTCATACTCAACCCACTTCTTGTTGTGATAGCAAACACTTGGCCTCTTCGGTTGTCTTCGGTTCTTCCGGGAAGCTTTCCCGGATCTCTATGGGCTTCACCCGCCTTTTGGAACACTTGTGCTTCCAAGACCTTTTGAGCCTTAGAGATTGAAGTTACGGTGCTCTCAAGACCACTCAACCTTCCAAGCAATTGCTCAAACATTATTTCGGTTCTATCCTTTGGAGGTTGAGTAAATCCGGGTGGAGGTTCTTGCGAAGCTCTTGGTGGTGGAGTTGAGCTTGTGGAAGCGGGAGGGTTCAAGGCTCCATCCGGGTTAGAGTAAGAAAATCCGGGATGGTTGTGGTTGGGCCGGTAATTGTTGAATTGCCGGTTGTTGTTGAAACTCCTTGGGCCTTGGTAATTGTTGAAGTTGCCCCTTCCCATATAATTCACATCCTCCTCCTTGGAAGACAAGTTGGCTTGTGGAAGCACTTGAGGAGTTGCTTGGTTCTTCAAAGTTGTAGCACACAACTCCCTCAAGGACTTCAACTCATTGTTGATGGCGTCAAGCTTGAAATTGCTCATGGTGACTTCACTCACCTCATATGCTCCCGCCTTTCTCCCTTCACTCTTCCTATGGGAGTATTTTTCAATCACTAGAGCTTGCTTCTCCACAAACTCCCAAGCCTCATCTACATGCTTCTCCATAAAAGTCCCACCGGAAAGAGATTGGAGCTTGAATTGGCTATCTTCATCATGTCCCTTGAAGTAGATCTCCAATAGCTCAATTTTCGGTATGCCATGGTGTGGACAATCAAGGAGAAGATCTTTGAACCTCTCCCAGGACTTGAATAAACTTTCTCTATCCTTCATCACGAAGGCGTTGATCTTCCCTCTTAATTCGGTAGTCTTGCAAGGTGGGAAGAACTTGGTCAAAAACTCGGTTGTCATCTCCTCCCAAGTACCGACTCGCCCTTGTGGAATAGATTGATACCAAGCTAAGGCTTTATCCTTAAGAGAGAAGGAAAAAGCCCTAAGCTTATGGTTGTTGCTCTCCAATCTTGGCGGTCTAAGAGTCTCCATCAAGATCTCATAATTCATCAAGTGTTGATGAGGAGACTCTCCTTCCATCCCTCCAAATTGATTATGCCGGATCATTTGTAGAACTTGAGGGCGGAGCTCATAATTGTGGGTTGCGGGATCTCCTAGGTTCACACCCGGTCGGTGTGCTCTTTGTGCCGGATCCATACGCCTCCCTAGGGTTTGTGGCTCCTCAATAGCAATGGGAGCAACCCTAACATTGGCCGCCGGCTGCGGTTGTGGTGGAGGAGGTGGAGGTTGTTGACGATTAAGATCTCCTTGAACAAGGGCTTGCCTAATCTCCTCAATCTCCCTCCTAGTTTCCTCTTGCCTCTCATTGGCAAGTCTCCTTTCTTCCTCCAAGAGCTCATCTCTTAGCCTTATTTGTTCTAAGGCTTCATCGAATTCAGCTTGGAGGTTTCTTCCGGCCATCTCTTTCTCTTTTCGGATGTTCTTGGATCTAGATCGAAGGGTTTTCTCCGGTTCGGGATCGAATGGAGCTAAATCCTTTCCACGAGATCTTCGCATACACCTAAAGAGTAATAGATGTCCTGAAAAGCAAAGACACAAACCAAAAAGAGATCAAAAGCAACAAGAAAGATCTACACTAGAAACAATCACAAAATAGACTCAATCTAGACCTAGTCCCCGGCAACGGCGCCAAAAACTTGTTACGCTAAGATCGTGTGATGCGCAATTGAGTTTTAAATTTATACTCGTTATATTTCTCCTAACTCCTAGCGAACCCGCAGTGTACGGGACGTTTGTAGTAGGGATAGTATTCCGAGGTCGAACACAAAGACTAAGGTGAAATTGACTCGATTGTGATTGAGTTTAGTAAAGACCTAGGTTGAAAGAAAAGAAGGAAAGAAAGAAATGAAAATCTCAATTGTTTTTGGTTGGTTTTTGGTGATCAATCAAGGATCACAAATCATGTAAAGTGAACAATCAACTAAACTATGAATCAACACAAATAAACAACTAAACAAGATATAGATCAAAGAAAGAAAAGATGGATTCTAGGGATTGGAAGTTCCGGTTATGGCTTAGGACTCAAGCTATCTATTCATTCCTTGGATTAACTACGTTGGGGTTAAATGTTTCTTAGATTGGGATCAATCACCGGGTAGGTCTCATGATCCACTAGTCCATTCCCTAGGTCTCATTACCGGGTAAGTCTCTAAGAACCTAAGGGATGGAATTCTACTCAAACCGGATTGCTATCTAAAGATTTAACCTATCCTTACCGGGTAAGTCTCGGAAGGGTTAGTCTTAAGCTACCATCCAGCACACTTAATCCAATGGCGGCTTATTAGGCTCACCACTACCTAAGGTTTGTTATCTTTGGAATCTAAGAGTGAGGATTACCGGGTAAGTCTCTCATAACACTTAGTTGCTAACACTAGGTCTCCCTAGGATAGATTTAACTTGACAACACTTAGGATTTCAACATTTTAACAATCTAAGACTAGATCCACTGAAACAGGGAAAATCACGGGTTGTTCTACCTAAACCACGGCCGTGGTTTGGCAAGATCTGGCCGTGATTCCTAACAGAGGATACGTTCAAACACACAAGTCATCCAAAGGTAAATCTAAGTTCATCCTATCATAGCCCTAGCCATAACCATCCTTTCCTTACCCTAGAACCACATCTATTTAGCCTACAACATTCATAATAGAAATCGAAACAAACAAACACAAAATCATGGTATTCATTTGCAAGATAATGAAGAAAAGAGATGAGCAAGTGAACTAGAATCAAACCAAGCTGAAAATAGAAATTAGGTGACTTACAATCCTTCCAAAAGAAGGTTCAAAGGTTCATAAAACTCTAGAAATAGAATCCGGAAATCTTCTCTACAAAAACTAGCAAGAGTGTGCAATGGTGTGTGCTTCTTCTCCTCTTCAATGGAGCTCTTCTTCTTCCTTTTTGACACTTTCCTTCCTAGAAAATCTTCTTGTTGAGAGGATATTTTTGTTAGAGGAAATGGATAATGGATGAGCTGCTCCAAGATGCTCCCAGCTGCCCCTCACAGCCCATGAAGGACCACTTTTATAACAAACTTGCATGAGTTGGCCATGAGAGTCGTGGCACAGCTGTCACAAGAATCTGGCAAAATCCACGGTTGATTCCACGGCCGTGGAGTGTCAGAGAACCGTGATTCTGTGTAGAAACTTCGCCTTTGATCATTAAGCTGTGATTTGGTGCATGGCTAGTGTTGGCAAGGTTCCATGAGTCCTTCTTAGCTCTAAATTTGCATCCTAATGCGTCCGAGGGCGTGTCATCTAGATGAACGATCCTCAACGCATCGTTTTAGCTCCTAAATTTCCCGAAATACCTATAAAACACGCACAAGTCCGCGTAGACGTCTATCTCGACAAAATACATGAATTGAGTGCAAAACGTCTTGAACTAATGCTAAACCATGCATGAATGAGCGGGAAATCTATCTAAATGAGTGTCTAAATCTAGATCATAAATCGTGTTATCAAAATACCCCATACTTAAGGTTTGCTCGTCCCCGAGCAAATTCCCAACTATAGACTAAGAGATGACATGATTTATGTATGCAGAAAAATGGCAAAATCTTTTTGGAGTTGTGCTTCTAGTATTGGATCACCTTCATAGTCATGTTTCATGGCAATTAGACAAGCAATTATGTATCAAACAAATAAAGGCATGGAAAGACAGTTGTACTTGACTCAAAAGCATGCATGAGATGTAAGGATGAAGAGGTCAAGAAGATCAAGAGTATATCCAATCTAGATTACTAAGTCTTACAAACATGCAAGTAGGTCATAAGGTCTTGTGAGATAAAAGGCCAAGAAAAGTTGTGATTGGGTGGGGAATTCTCTAGGTTATGTGATGCTAATCCGGGAATGGAACTAACTTCACCTCCTTGTCCTCGATCAACTTCCCCCAAGTGTATATTTTTCCCTATCTTGCTTTCTTTTCTTTTTCTTTGACTTGTTTTTGAGTCAATGGCATTGGTGTACAATAGCCGAAACCTCGGTGATTAGCCATCCTCGGGCTTTTTCTTTTTTTCGAGGTGCATCCACACCGGGCACACATACCAAAGCTCGTTAGGGCTATTGGTTCATTTGACTTTGGCAAGGCACCAACACCCGATTATGTGAAGTGTACCGAGTTACTTGTCATTTAAACCAACGCCCCCAAACCTATTTTTGGCTACACTTCCACAATAATTTCAGCATTTCGTTCATGACATTCCTTTCAACGACTTTACCCCACACTTGCTTCTCTTACACTTCAACACACTAGCATGCTCCTATTCCCGGATGGGTTAAAAGAGGTCAATTTTATATCAATTGAGGTGCTTAAGCAATCATGATCAAGATGAGAAGTAGAGAAAGATGAAATGCCTCATTCATTCCTAGATGGTATGCAAGAACTATCATGTAATTTCGACTTTCAATACTCAATCCATTCTAGGCAATAATCATGATCACAAATCATTCATAGAATTCAAGAGAAGTAGTTCAATTCCACATATGCATTTATCAATTCAACACATAAGGCCATCCATAGCCAATTCACAAGACAAGATTTCATCATTAGGATCATATCCAAGCTTAGAAAGCACAAAAGTTTTTAAATTTTCTGATTTTTATGGGATTTTCGATTTAAGTATGTACAATGCAAGACATGTGCAAATATTAAACTATCCTAGATGCTCATCATGCAAAGGATCATGCGAACCCCACCCCATACTTAGAAACACATTGTCCCCAATGTGGTATACAAGTAAAGAGAGTGAAAGAAGGTTCTCACAGTGTAAAAGTGGTTAGCTATGGTAATTGGGATTTCTCAAGTGAATTGATGTTGGATGATCCTATCAACCATGGTAGAGAGCTCTAAGCATCCATCAAAGCGTCGGAACCCGCGCTAGGCACCGCTAGCCGTCCAAGTCCCGCGTCCGCTCCACCCATAATTGGTGAGGGTTCATCATCATCATTCATGTGCCAAGAAAGGCTTCCAATGCTACTAATGCTCTAGCATACACACGAAGTAGACAAAACACACAAAAAGATAGAAAAATCTAAAAACGAAAACAAAAAGAAAAAGGAAAAATGTTACCAATGGGTTGCCTCCCACCAAGCGCTTCTTTAAGGTCATTAGCTTGACCAAACTCGGGAGCGTCTATTCAAGGTGAAGCGGGGCAATCATGTCCACCGGGGCTCCCGGAATATACTTCTTCAAGCGATGCCCATTCACTTTGAAATTTCCACAATGCTCCCCTCCTATCTCAATAGCTCCATGGGGAAAGATCTTCTTCACCACATATGGCCCGGTCCATCTTGATTTGAGCTTTCCAGGAAAGAGCCTTAGCCTTGAGTTGAAGAGAAGGACAAGATCTCCTTCACTCAACTCCTTGGGGATGATTCTCTTGTGTTCGCTCCAAACGGTGTGTGCAAGCTTTAAATTTATAACCCTAGACTTAAGCTTAAAACAAGGATGCGAACCCGCAGTGTACGGGTCAATCGTAGTAAAAAGCAAGAAATTCTAGGGGTCGATCACAGGGACTCGGTGAAACAAAGTCAATAACGGTAAGCTTCGTGAATACTAACCACAAGAGCAATTAACACAATCAAAGATGAATAAGAAGTCAATAAAGCAAACATGCAATTCTAGGGATTAAAGCATCTAGTTGTGGTTCCAACTCAAGATCTAAAGATAAGCGGACAAAGCTGAGATTTTTGCACGGGGAAGGTGTTACTAAAGTGGAGTAGATCACCGGGTAAGTCTCACTACACACTAATCCTAAACCATAACTCCTATTACCGAGTAAGTCTCAAGGAATCAAGATAAAGAACTATAACCTCAAACTAACACACCATCTAAGGGAATAGAATCAACCTTTACCGGGTAAGTCTCAGGCTAACTCACAAAGATGGGATGAAAGCACACTCAAACCCCAATAAAGGATGAACCTTTATTACCTACACTTATGATCGTTGGTAAACAAACTAAGGAATTACCGGGTAAGTCTCATCCTAAGCTTGCATTGAACCAGAGAGGTGTAATAAGAATAGGATTTAGCAAACTCTAACACTTAACTTTCTGTTTAGGATCGGATAAGTCACCTCGGTCAGAAGAATTCCACCCCGGCCGAGATGTTCATCGACTGAACGAGATGCTTAGGGTTAAGGTTAAAGACTCGAACTTTCAGGATCCTACTGGAATCTAAGATTATTCTATCATTGTTTTTCCCACAACCTTCAGCCAATCACCCTAGAATCACACAAGGAAATTAGCCACTCATCATCATTATGAAAGTATTAAAATATATGGGAAGAAGGTGAATATTTGAACAAAGAAGAATTTAAGGAAAAGACTTCAATAACTGAATCAAATATCACAACAAAAGCGTTCCTTGGATAGCAATCCAACAAGACAAGCCAACAAGTGAGGGAATTAAAGACAATCTTACAAAACCCTCCAAAAAGCTATAAAAGCTATATACTTCAATCTTCCTTCAACCTTCAAAAAGGTTCTTCGAATCTCTCCAATTGGAGTATGCTGCTGCTGCTGCGTGCTATAAACCCTGATCGACGGTATAGCGTGATTTCCTCCTCAACAAGCTCCTTCGATGTAAGCGGGATCCTGGATTTGTGGAAATCCAACCCTTTTTATAGGAAAATAACCCTCCAAAGATAATAAATCTTAGAAAGATATTTTCCCATAAATATAGGTAAAATATATGATTCTGCATATCTCCTTCCTTCCAGGAGCCAAGCCCAAAATTATAAGATCACTTTCCAATTTTAAAAGATCTCATCCAAGAATAAAAATATTCTCGCCGCGTCCTAGGTGTTCGCCTCAGTCGAGTCGACGTCTCTAGGTCATCTCGGTCGAGGTGAATTTCTGGTCAACCGAGGTGAGTCACAACAGAATGTGAAATCTCTCGAATCTGCTCCAAAGTAAATCTTTAATCTATGGCTATGCTCCCTGGATGTAGCTCCAAATGACTCATGACTCCTTTTGCTCCTTTTTTGATGCAAAACGTACCATATTACCTACGATTACAACAAAACTAGGTGTAGACCTCGATTCCCGCAAAGGTAGATGAAATGGTAGTAAAGTCACATAATGTACATACAAACATGCAGATTATGAAAGATAAAACGTCCAAACAAATCCCAAAATATAGACTATAATTCATGCTATCAAAATACCCCATACTTAGCCCTTGCTTGTCCCCAAGCAAGTTCCTCATATAAAAGACAAGATAGAATGGATTATAAGTCATGAAAATCAATGAAAAAGTCTTTCAAAAACATTTTATGGTGTGCAACTATCATAGATCACTCTAAGAGAATGCTTCATGGAATTTAAAAACTTAATATGCTCAAAACATTTTATAAATATAAGAAAGTTGTTCATCTTTGCATAAAATCATAGAATGCATAATAAATCATAATCATCAAAATTAATCATGTATAATCCGATTTAAACCACTAAGTCAATCAACAAGCTCAAGGTCTCAAGGGCTTCCCAAAAGAAGGGTCAAGAAACGTGTAGGGTAGGGATGTATGTAAGGTAATGTGGTGCTAGAACGAGGAAGGATTGGTCCATGAAGGATGCGAACCCGCAGTGTACGGGTCAATCGTAGTAAAAAGCAAGAAATTCTAGGGGTCGATCACATGGACTCGGTGAAACAAAGTTGAGATAAGCGGACAAAGCTGAGATTTTTGCACGGGGAAGGTGTTACTAAAGTGGAGTAGATCACCGGGTAAGTCTCACTACACACTAATCCTAAACCGTAACTCCTATTACCGGGTAAGTCTCAAGGAATCAAGATAAAGAACTATAACCTCAAACTAACACACCATCTAAGGGAATAGAATCAACCTTTACCGGGTAAGTCTCAGGCTAACTCACAAAGATGGGATGGAAGCACACTCAAACCCCAATAAAGGATGAACCTTTATTACCTACACTTATGATCGTTGGTAAACAAACTAAGGAATTACCGGGTAAGTCTCATCCTAAGCTTGCATTGAACCAGAGAGGTGTAATAAGAATAGGATTTAGCAAACTCTAACACTTAACTTTCTGTTTAGGATCGGATAAGTCACCTCGGTCAGAAGAATTCCACCCCGGCCGAGATGTTCATCGACTGAACGAGATGCTTAGGGTTAAGGTTAAAGACTCGAACTTTCAGGATCCTACTGGAATCTAAGATTATTCTATCATTGTTTTTCCCACAACCTTCAGCCAATCACCCTAGAATCACACAAGGAAATTAGCCACTCATCATCATTATGAAAGTATTAAAATATATGGGAAGAAGGTGAATATTTGAACAAAGAAGAATTTAAGGAAAAGACTTCAATAACTGAATCAAATATCACAACAAAAGCGTTCCTTGGATAGCAATCCAACAAGACAAGCCAACAAGTGAGGGAATTAAAGACAATCTTACAAAACCCTCCAAAAAGCTATAAAAGCTATATACTTCAATCTTCCTTCAACCTTCAAAAAGGTTCTTCGAATCTCTCCAATTGGAGTATGCTGCTGCTGCTGCGTGCTATAAACCCTGATCGACGGTATAGCGTGATTTCCTCCTCAGCAAGCTCCTTCGATGTAAGCGGGATCTTGGATTTGTTGAAATCCAACCCTTTTTATAGGAAAATAACCCTCCAAAGATAATAAATCTTAGAAAGATATTTTCCCATAAATATAGGTAAAATATATGATTCTGCATATCTCCTTCCTTCCAGGAGCCAAGCCCAAAAATATAAGATCACTTTCCAATTTTAAAAGATCTCATCCAAGAATAAAAATATTCTCGCCGCGTCCTAGGTGTTCGCCTCGGTCGAGTCGACGTCTCTAGGTCATCTCGGTCGAGGTGAATTTCTGGTCAACCGAGGTGAGTCACAACAGAATGTGAAATCTCTCGAATCTGCTCCAAAGTAAATCTTTAATCTATGGCTATGCTCCCTGGATGTAGCTCCAAATGACTCATGACTCCTTTTGCTCCTTTTTTGATGCAAAACGTACCATATTACCTACGATTACAACAAAACTAGGTGTAGACCTCGATTCCTGCAAAGGTAGATGAAATGGTAGTAAAGTCACATAATGTACATACAAACATGCAGATTATGAAAGATAAAACGTCCAAACAAATCCCAAAATATAGACTATAATTCATGCTATCAAAATACCCCATACTTAGCCCTTGCTTGTCCCCAAGCAAGTTCCTCATATAAAAGACAAGATAGAATGGATTATAAGTCATGAAAATCAATGAAAAAGTCTTTCAAAAACATTTTATGGTGTGCAACTATCATAGATCACTCTAAGAGAATGCTTCATGGAATTTAAAAACTTAATATGCTCAAAACATTTTATAAATATAAGAAAGTTGTTCATCTTTGCATAAAATCATAGAATGCATAATAAATCATAATCATCAAAATTAATCATGTATAATCCGATTTAAACCACTAAGTCAATCAACAAGCTCAAGGTCTCAAGGGCTTCCCAAAAGAAGGGTCAAGAAACGTGTAGGGTAGGGATGTATGTAAGGTAATGTGGTGCTAGAACGAGGAAGGATTGGTCCATGAAGGATGCGAACCCGCAGTGTACGGGTCAATCGTAGTAAAAAGCAAGAAATTCTAGGGGTCGATCACAGGGACTCGGTGAAACAAAGTTGAGATAAGCGGACAAAGCTGAAATTTTTGCACGGGGAAGGTGTTACTAAAGTGGAGTAGATCACCGGGTAAGTCTCACTACACACTAATCCTAAACCGTAACTCCTATTACCGGGTAAGTCTCAAGGAATCAAGATAAAGAACTATAACCTCAAACTAACACACCATCTAAGGGAATAGAATCAACCTTTACCGGGTAAGTCTCAGGCTAACTCACAAAGATGGGATGGAAGCACACTCAAACCCCAATAAAGGATGAACCTTTATTACCTACACTTATGATCGTTGGTAAACAAACTAAGGAATTACCGGGTAAGTCTCATCCTAAGCTTGCATTGAACCAGAGAGGTGTAATAAGAATAGGATTTAGCAAACTCTAACACTTAACTTTCTGTTTAGGATCGGATAAGTCACCTCGGTCAGAAGAATTCCACCCCGGCCGAGATGTTCATCGACTGAACGAGATGCTTAGGGTTAAGGTTAAAGACTCGAACTTTCAGGATCCTACTGGAATCTAAGATTATTCTATCATTGTTTTTCCCACAACCTTCAGCCAATCACCCTAGAATCACACAAGGAAATTAGCCACTCATCATCATTATGAAAGTATTAAAATATATGGGAAGAAGGTGAATATTTGAACAAAGAAGAATTTAAGGAAAAGACTTCAATAACTGAATCAAATATCACAACAAAAGCGTTCCTTGGATAGCAATCCAACAAGACAAGCCAACAAGTGAGGGAATTAAAGACAATCTTACAAAACCCTCCAAAAAGCTATAAAAGCTATATACTTCAATCTTCCTTCAACCTTCAAAAAGGTTCTTCGAATCTCTCCAATTGGAGTATGCTGCTGCTGCTGCGTGCTATAAACCCTGATCGACGGTATAGCGTGATTTCCTCCTCAGCAAGCTCCTTCGATGTAAGCGGGATCTTGGATTTGTTGAAATCCAACCCTTTTTATAGGAAAATAACCCTCCAAAGATAATAAATCTTAGAAAGATATTTTCCCATAAATATAGGTAAAATATATGATTCTGCATATCTCCTTCCTTCCAGGAGCCAAGCCCAAAAATATAAGATCACTTTCCAATTTTAAAAGATCTCATCCAAGAATAAAAATATTCTCGCCGCGTCCTAGGTGTTCGCCTCGGTCGAGTCGACGTCTCTAGGTCATCTCGGTCGAGGTGAATTTCTGGTCAACCGAGGTGAGTCACAACAGAATGTGAAATCTCTCGAATCTGCTCCAAAGTAAATCTTTAATCTATGGTTATGCTCCCTGGATGTAGCTCCAAATGACTCATGACTCCTTTTGCTCCTTTTTTGATGCAAAACGTACCATATTACCTACGATTACAACAAAACTAGGTGTAGACCTCGATTCCCGCAAAGGTAGATGAAATGGTAGTAAAGTCACATAATGTACATACAAACATGCAGATTATGAAAGATAAAACGTCCAAACAAACCCCAAAATATAGACTATAATTCATGCTATCAAAATACCCCATACTTAGCCCTTGCTTGTCCCCAAGCAAGTTCCTCATATAAAAGACAAGATAAAATGGATTATAAGTCATGAAAATCAATGAAACAGTCTTTCAAAAACATTTTATGGTGTGCAACTATCATAGATCACTCTAAGAGAATGCTTCATGGAACTTAAAAACTTAATATGCTCAAAACATTTTATAAATATAAGAAAGTTGTTCATCTTTGCATAAAATCATAGAATGCATAATAAATCATAATCATCAAAATTAATCATGTATAATCCGATTTAAACCACTAAGTCAATCAACAAGCTCAAGGTCTCAAGGGCTTCCCAAAAGAAGGGTCAAGAAACGTGTAGGGTAGGGATGTATGTAAGGTAATGTGGTGCTAGAACGAGGAAGGATTGGTCCATGAAGGATGCGAACCCGCAGTGTACGGGTCAATCGTAGTAAAAAGCAAGAAATTCCAGGGGTCGATCACAGGGACTCGGTGAAACAAAGTCAATAACGGTAAGCTTCGTGAATACTAACCACAAGAGCAATTAACACAATCAAAGATGAATAAGAAGTCAATAAAGAAAACATGCAATTCTAGGGATTAAAGCATCTAGTTGTGGTTCCAACTCAAGATCTAAAGATAAGCGGACAAAGCTGAGATTTTTGTATGGGGAAGGTGTTACTAAAGTGGAGTAGATCACCGGGTAAGTCTCACTACACACTAATCCTAAACCGTAACTCCTATTACCGGGTAAGTCTCAAGGAATCAAGATAAAGAACTATAACCTCAAACTAACACACCATCTAAGGGAATAGAATCAACCTTTACCGGGTAAGTCTCAGGCTAACTCACAAAGATGGGATAAAAGCACACTCAAACCCCAATAAAGGATGAACCTTTATTACCTACACTTATGATCGTTGGTAAACAAACTAAGGAATTACCGGGTAAGTCTCATCCTAAGCTTGCATTGAACCAGAGAGGTGTAATAAGAATAGGATTTAGCAAACTCTAACACTTAACTTTCTGTTTAGGATCGGATAAGTCACCTCGGTCAGAAGAATTCCACCCCGGCCGAGATGTTCATCGACCGAACGAGATGCTTAGGGTTAAGGTTAAAGACTCGAACTTTCAGGATCCTACTGGAATCTAAGATTATTCTATCATTGTTTTTCCCACAACCTTCAGCCAATCACCCTAGAATCACACAAGGAAATTAGCCACTTATCATCATTATGAAAGTATTAAATATATGGGAAGAAGGTGAATATTTGAACAAAGAAGAATTTAATGAAAAGACTTCAAAAACTGAATCAAATATCACAACAAAAGCGTTCCTTGGATAGCAATCCAACAAGACAAGACAACAAGGAAGGGAATTAAAGACAATCTTACAAAACCCTCCAAAAAGCTATAAAAGCTATAATCTTCAATCTTCCTTCAACCTTCAACAAGGTTCTTCGAATCTCCAAATCTGGAGTGCGGCTGCTGCGAGATGTATGCGACTCTCTTGCGCTGATAGCGGGTTTTTCGGTGTAAGCGGATCCATGATTTGTGGGAAATCCAACTCTTTTTATAAGAAAATAACCCTCCAAAGATAATAAATCTTAGAAAGATATTTTCCCATAAATATAGGTAAAATATATGATTCTGCATATCTTCTTCCTTCCAGGAGCCAAGCCCAAAAATATAAGATCACTTTCCAATTTAAAAGATCTCATCCAAGAATAAAATATTCTCGCCGCGTCCTAGGTGTTCGCCTCGGTCGAGTCGGCGTCTCTGGATCACCTCGGTTGAGGTGAATCTGTGGTCAACCGAGGTGAGTCACAACAGAACGTGAAATCTCTCGAATCTGCTCCAAAGTAAATCTTTAATCCATGGCTATGCTCCCTGGATGTAGCTCCAAATGACTCATGACTCCTTTTGCTCCTTTTTGATGCAAAACGTGCCATTTTACCTACGATTACAACAAAACTAGGTGTAGACCTCGATTCTCGCAAAGGTAGATGAAATGGTAGTAAAATCACATAATATACATACAAACATGCAGATTATGAAAGATAAAACGTCCAAACAAACCCCAAAATATAGACTATAATTCATGCTATCAAAATACCCCATACTTAGCCCTTGCTTGTCCCCAAGCAAGTTCCTCATATAAAAGACAAGATAGAATAGATTATAAGTCAAGAAAATCTTTCAAAAACATTTTATGGTGTGCAACTATCATAGATCACTCTAAGAGAATGCTTCATGGAATTTAAAAACTTAATATGCTCAAAACATTTTATAAATATAAGAAAGTTGTTCATCTTTGCATAAAATCATAGAATGCATAATAAATCATAATCATCAAAATTAATCATGTATAATCCGATTTAAACCACTAAGTCAATCAACAAGCTCAAGGTCTCAAGGGCTTCCCAAAAGAAGGGTCAAGAAACGTGTAGGGTAGGGATGTATGTAAGGTAATGTGGTGCTAGAA